>CAJHNH020001818.1:0-127500 GCA_905116865.2 Candidula unifasciata | reverse complement strand
CTATGAATGGACGGAAATGGTTCAGGATAATGTACCTGTTTCACACATTTGGCCTGTATAACCGGGCACGCAGCCGCTCAGACATCCTCCTGTTGTGTGGTGACACCGTCGGGTAGAGGAGGTACCCCTCTGCCGGCAGTTGCTACTGCAAACGGACGTACAGTTTTCTCCGTACATTCCATTCTGGCATTCTGAAAGGGTCCCATCTCTACACATTATTATTTCTCCAATAAGTTCTATTCAGTAACAGTGTAATACTCGGTACAACTCACGAAAGTCACCCCATCTCGTCAATCGTGTGATTTCCGTAGCTGCTCCCGCAAGCAGTCGTATGCTTTAAGGGTGTTATGTGTTCCTCGTTTTGACCATTTTAAGCACATTCACCACCGACGACAGCAGCCGTCAACAAGCGTAAAACACAAAAGCGTTGGTGATTCGATGCTCACGAGCCGTCGAAACTTTGGCGCTTTCCCTTTGCAGTACTTCTTCCTTCTATAAAGGCGACTTTGGCGCCTGAGACATTATCACAAAGCAACCGCGTTTCACAGAAAAGGGAGTTGGGTAAAGAAAGCTGCGCAGTTACGTCTCGTAGACAGTGCTAACCTCAACGAACAAACCCGAACCATTTATAGGCACACTATGCATAGAAGAAGAATGAACACGTCTCAAAACACTCCAACAGTATAGAACAGCCCGCGGGAACCACTACGAAAGCTTGCCACCGACAAGACAGGGTGACGTTTTCGTTAGTAGTACCTAATACTTGTCTATTTCAGGTAGCCATGACTACCATCATTATCCTTATAATATATATATATATATATATATATATATATATATATATATATATATATATATATATATATATATATATATATATATATTTATATATATATATAGATATATATATATATACACATATATATATATTTATATATACAATTATATATGTATATATATATATATATATATATATATATATATATATATATATATATATATGTGTATGTGTGTGTGTGTGTGTGTGTGTGTGTGTGTGTGTGTGTGTGTGTGTGTGTGTGTCTATTGATTCAATCACTATCTATACTCTGTGTTGTACTATTCATTTAATATGAATCATGTGTTCAACCGGCCATTGTGTATCTTTCATCTGTTCCTTTATGCATCTAATACTCATTTTTGCTCATACATGTATTGAATATTTATTATGTGTTCATCGCATTATTGCATTATTATCTATTGCCTCACTTTTTGTATATCTATATAATGTGTATTTAGTCCTTGCATTTCCATTCTGTGTCAATTATGTCACTGAATATCTATTATCTGTTCATTCAGTCATTTAATATCTAGTTAGCTTCCACTAATTCATTGAATATTTAGTATGTGCGCGTGTTGTGTTGTTCGTCTATCACAAATGATATAGATTACTGCTTCTTTTATCTATCAAGCAACTCTAGCTGAGTGTCTGTGCGTCCGGAACTGACTTGTAAGCCAAATACGGTCCCGGAAGGATCTAGGAGATCTAGGACAATGTCTGTAGATAAAGTGCCTGTATTACCAAGTCTTTCTATACCAGCAGTTCTCAACATATGGGTCGAGATCCTTTTTTGTGGTCAACGACCCTTTCACAGGGTCAAAAGGCCATCGCAAACACATATTCATTGAAGTTATGAAGAAGCGGGGAAAACAATTGTATTCTTGGGGATCGCCACAACATGTGGAATTGTATTATAGGGTCGCGGCTTTAGAAAGGTTTAGAAGCACTTTATAGTCTTCGAGGTTCAACTGCCCTTTTTCAAATAAATGTACATTCAATCATTGAAATTTAATAAGTGAAAGTGAATTGTCTGACTACCAAATCATGGTCGAATGTGAAATAACGACCACGTGTAAAATGAGTCACCTTTACATGTTTAAAAAAAAAAAACGCCAATATGGCTGGTCATTTCTTGTGTCCATTGTTCACAAGACAGGAGATGAACGAACTGGACACAGGGTGATTCAAGTAGTGAAGAGAACGGACTGCTGCTATAGCTGTCAGGAAGTGGTGCAAGTGGACATGAAGAGAAGGGGACTGCTATAACTGTCAGGGAGCGGTGCAAGTAGACAGTCAAGAGGAGCAGACTGCTATAACTGCCAGGGAGTGGTGCAAGTGAACAGTGAAGAGGAGCAGACTGCTATAACTGTCAGGGAGTGGTGCAAGTAGACAGTGAAGAGGAACGGACTGCTATAACTGTCAGGGAGTGATGCAAGTGAACAGTGAAGAGGAACGGACTGCTATAACTGTCAGGGAGTGGTGCAAGTAGACAGTGAAGAGGAGCGGACAGCTATAACTGTCAGGGAGTGGTGCAAGTGGACATGAAGAGGAGCGGGCTGCTATAGCTGTCAGGGAGTGGTGCAAGTGGACATGAAGAGGAGCGGGCTGCTATAGCTGTCAGGGAATGGTGCAAGTGGACATGAAGAGGAGCGGGCTGCTATAGCTGTCAGGGAGTGGTGCAAGTAGACAGTGAAGAGGAGCAGACTGCTATAACTGTCAGGGAGTGGTGCAAGTGGACATAAAGAGGAGCGGACCGCTATAACTGTCAGGGAGTGGTGCAAGTGGACATGAAGAGGAGCAGACCGCTATAACTGTCAGGGAGTGGTGCAAGTAGACAGGGAAGAGGAGCGGACCGCTATAACTGTCAGGGAGTGGTGCAAGTAGACAGTGAAGAGGAGCGGACCGCTATAACTGTCAGGAAGTGGTGCAAGTGGACAGTGAAGAGGAGCGGACCGCTATAACTGTCAGGGAGTGGTGCAAGTAGACAGTGAAGAGGAGCGGACCGTTATAACTGTCAGGGAGTGGTGCAAGTAGACAGTGAAGAGGAGCGGACCGCTTTAGCAGTAGGGGAGTGGTGAAAGTGGACATGAAGAGGAGCGGGCTGCTATAGCTGTCAGGGAGTGGTGTAAGTAGACAGTGATGAGGAGCGGACTGTTATAGCTGTCAGGGAGTGGTGCAAGTAGATAGTGAATTGCCCAGCAGACTGCTATAGCAGTAGGGGAGTGGTGCAAGTAGATAGTGAAGATGAAATTGTGGAGAGTGGCTAGAGACATTCTGAAGAGAAGCTGACTGTTGTAAATGAGCATAAAGCTGATAAGAGTAACAATGAAGAGGGTTTGACATCTTTCAATTGAAGGGAAGTGGCTGCAGGTTTTGTCAAGGGAAGCAGGGAGGTTGGGGAGGGGGGGGTGGATAAACGAGGAGTGGCCGAAGGATACAGTACCTGAATGACACGTTGGGATGGCATACCCGGGGAAGCAGCCATCTGGACATTCACCAGTGACGAAGTCACACTCAGGATCTGAGAAAGTACCATTCTGCCAGCAGTTGCTGCTGCACACGGACATACAGTTGTTTCCGAATCTCCCGGGTTCACAGGCTGAAACAGATTTATATGTTAGAATGAGCAGAGCTTCACAGCGTGACAAGAACAACTACAATGTGATATTTATCTCTTTCTCATAATCACAATTGTCCTTTCTATAATTATCATCGCTTTCATCGTTTTAGCAATTACAGCTTGGTCTAAAATAATCCCTGTCGCAATCAAACCACGAAGACAATTACACATTTTGATGTCCTCATCATCATTATCATCTTCATTTAGGCTGTCATCATTCAGTGGTTAAATTAATATTATCTGTTCCCACATTCACTGAATAAATATTACAATTTCATTATGTCGGTAAACATCTATCCAGTACCTTTTTTACCCAGTGACAAAATAAAATGTATGTGTTCACAGTCAATCTATATCTACTGTCGATTCCTTCAGTCAGCGTCTGTCGCTTAGGCGTTGCAAACACGTTTCACAATGCTGAGGTGCCAGGTTCGATCCCAGTTGTGGAAGATTTTTCTTGCGTCGGTTTCGACAGTGGTACCGAGAGCTGACCTTTTCGGAAAGCAACGGCAAACTTCTGCCTGTAAAATTTGCCTAGAAAAAAAGAAGCAACCACAGGCCACAATTTAATCAACCATAAAATTGTATTGTCTGATGACTAAATCACGGCAGAAAATTGAATAACAAAGCAAACGATATTATATAGATGTGAATAGACAGAGTGGCTCAGGGACATGGGGAGGGGAAACGTTTAGGTGCCAATAGACAGAGTTTCCAGGGACAAGCGAATGGGGAACGATTAGGTTCCAATAGACAGAGTGGCTCAGGGAGACAGGAAAGGGGAACGTTTAGGTTCCAATAGACTGAGAGTGGCACAGGGAGACGGTAAAGGGGGACGTTTAGGTGCCAATAGACTGGGTGTGGCTCAGGGAGACAGTAAAGGGGAACGTTTAGGTGCCAATAGACTGAGTGTGGCTCAGGGAGACAGTAAAGGGGAACGTTTAGGTGCCAATAGACTGAGTGTGGCTCAGGGAGACGGTAAAAGGGGTCGTTAAGGTGCCAATAGACTAGGTGTGGCTCAGGGAGACAGTAAAGGGGAACGTTTAGGTACCAATAGACTGAGTGTGGCTCAGGGAGACGGTAAAGGGGGTCATTAAGGTGTTAATAGACTAGGTGTGGCCCAGGGAGACGGTAAAGGGGAACGTTTAGGTGCCAATAGACTGAGTGTGGCTCAGGGAGACGGTAAAGGGGGTCGTTAAGGTGTTAATAGACTGGGTGTGGCTCAGGGAGACGGTAAAGGGGAACGTTTAGGTGCCAATAGACTGAGTGTGGCTCAGGGAGACGGTAAAAGGGGTCGTTAAGGTGTCAATAGACTGGGTGTGGCTCAGGGAGACGGTAAAGGGGAACGTTTAGGTGCCAATAGACTGAGAGTGGCCCAGGAAAACTGTGAATGGCAACGTTTAGGTGCCAATAGACTGATAGTGGCCCAGGAAAACTGTGAATGGCAACGTTTAGGTGCCAATAGACCAGGAGTGGCTCAGGGACAGAGTAAAGAGAACGGACAGGTGTAAACTGGCATGGGGTGGCTCAGAGACATGGCAAGGAGGAACGGACAGGTGCAGATGGACAGCGATTGGATCGATGACGTATTACCTGATTCACATGTTGGGAGTGAGTATCCTAGCACACATCCACTTAGACATTCGCCTGTTACGAAGTTGCATCGTCGCTCTGAGGAAGTACGCCTTTGTTGACAGTTTACACTGCACAAGAACGTGCAGTTGTCTCCATATAACCCGGGCTCGCATGCTGAAACAGTTTCACTGGTATGAATTATCCGAGCTCACAAGTGACATTAAATGTTACATTAAAATACTGATCTTTTACTCATATTCACAGTTACTATTGTTATCATTGGCATCAACTTCCTTATCTCTATGATCATACTCGTTATCACCATCGTAAACATTATCCTCTAGGCAGCAATTACAACTGTATGCAACATTATATCAGTCAAGATCAAACTATAAACATAAAGACAACAGTTTTCTTTATTGTGATCAAAGTCAATGCAATCATCAGTCATTTGTTAAATATCTAACATTTGTTCGCCCATTCGTTGAATATATATATATTACGTGTTTATTTAATTATTGAATATCTATTACATGTTCACAACAACAAGTATATACATGTTCCGACAATTAGGTGCTGAGACTAATTCTATAGACAATTAAAATAATAATCAGTTACAGAAATAACCTGTGTTTTATTCAAAGTAAGCCTTTTGTGCAGTGACACGATCTAACAAACACTAGAACGACCACTGTAGTTCTTCTATCGTTATGGCCCCTGAAGTCGACGTTACGGCCGTTTGGATGCCATCAATATTGTCAAAGAATCGTCTTTTCAATCGTAACTTTAATTTTGGGAATAGTAAATGGTCACAAGGTGACAAATGTGGGTAATATGAAAAAGGGGTGGGGGGGGGGGGGGAGAGAGACACGCACTTGTGTTTGGGTCTAAAATTCCTGTACAACTACTGCTCTTCTCTTTGAACTGGTGCATTGTCATGAAGAAAGGGAAAAAAGGGGGGGGGGGGAATTCCAGGCGTTGAATACAAACCAACAAGTAAATTCCCCCCCCCCCCCAAATCTTCCACTAAAATTCTACGAATAGCTTCTGTACTGACACCAAATTTATGTACCATCATCCTAACAGTCAAATAACGATCTTCTTGTATCCCTTCTCGGAATTTTGCAATGAGTTCCTCATTACGAACAAAAACTGCGAGTTCAGGTCTAGTTGCATTAGTAATAATTTCCACACCACTTTTGAATAGTGAATACCAGCTGAGAATCTGTGCACGAGATAAACAATTATCCCTATAAACTTGTCGCATCAATTCATCTGTTGCAATGGCGATTTTTTCTGAGTTTTAAAAAGAATTTAAAGTAAGTTTTTTTTTTTTTTTTTTATGCCTGATGCTCAATACGTAAAAATGAAACTCTGACTAAGTTAACAAAATGGCGACTTGTTTTGTTGTCTGCTTATTGGGTGGCGATGAAATGTTGCCAGATCATAGACGAAGGTTGCCTTTTTAGATTCTATGCTTTGATTCATTGATGGTATTTTTGTCTTGGCCATAATAAAATCAGTCTTATTACATAATTGTCGGACCTTGTATTATGAGTTCATTCAATCACTGAATATATATTTCCTGTTGTAATGAGTCATCTTCTCACTGGTAATTAATGTTCTCATTTGTAAATGAGGCTAACTACTAAACAAAAATTATATGCCTGCATTTGGTTGAATAGTATCAATTACGAAGTATAAGGTATGCATGAACAAGACCGAGTAACGAATAATTCAGGACAAGTGTGCAAGTAGGCCGAAAGTGTGCCAGATAAGAAAACGCTAAGAAGCGAGAGGGAAACATATTATTTAAACTTGGAATGATCGATCAGATTAGGTCTTGTTTTTTAGGTTGAAAAGCCGGGTTGAAGGGCGCTTGAAAAATAAAAGTGAGTGAATCTTAAGAGAAAATCAGTGTTTGGCAGAGCAAATAATCTGACTAGATTACACACTAAAATAACAAACGGCAGTGAAGGGACAGGAATGGATCATGCACAGTACCTGTTTTACAGGTGAGGCCGATATATCCGGGCAGACAGCCTTCTGGACATTCGCCTGTGATAAAGTCACACTCTGCAACAGAGAAACTCCCGTTCTGCCGACAGTTGCTGCTACACAAGATCGAACAGTCGTCTCCGTACGTCCCAAGCTCACAGGCTGAAACAGACACATCTGTGTGAATGATCTGAGCTCTCACATTTGGCATTAACAGTAACATTGCTACGAGCATGGCTTTCTTGCAATCACAGCCACAAGTGCCATAATTATCTTTATCATCATAATCATTATCAACATCATGACTATCGTCATGATTTATCGCCATAGTCATTACTATCATAATAAAAAAAACATCGCAACAGTTAAAATTAGAAAGAAATGATGACTGTGATTAAATAGAGAGTTGATCATGAACACCGTACCTGACTGACACATTGGCCTGATATATCCAGTCTTGCAGCCATGTGAACATTCTCCTGTGATGAAGTCACACTCTGGAACAGTAGAATTGCCCATCTGCCGGCAGTTGCTGCTGCACAAGGACGTACAGTTATCTCCATACCTCCCAGGCTCACAGGCTGAAACAGTCCAACATGCATGATTTATCTGAGTTTCAAGACTTGATATCTTCAGCATACACATCTTTTTCTTATAATTACAATTATTACTGCATTTACTATCACCAACCTTGTCATTCCATTATCACCATTCTCACCTGAGCAGTAATTCCGATTAAAAAAAACACAACATAATCTCGGAAAAACAAAATACAGTAATTCTTTTAAGGTGATCATTACTAAATTAGTCACCATTCAGTCGTTCAATTTGTAATATTTGTTCATTCATTTATCCAATGCCAATTGTGTGTTCTTCAATCATTGAATATATATATATATATATATGTGTGTGTGTGTGTGTGTGTGTGTGTGTGTGTGTGTGTATGAGTATGCATTCAGTGACTGAATGTGTATTATGTGCGCATTCAATGACTGAATATTTAATACTCTTTTCATTTAATTATTTAATATAATTCATGTGTTCATTGAGATGTTAAATTTCTTGTATCTGTTCACTCATTCATCGTATATTATGTGTTCATGAAATCGCTCTTTCTGGTTTATTTGCTCAAATAATTAAATATATATTTTATATTCAATCAATCATTGATTATCTATTATGTACCCATTCAAACACTAAGCAATTATCAATCCTTCATTGATTTAATAAATAACCACGTTCTCCTATAATTTACATGACTGTTATGTGTTGATGGAGTAATTAAATATATATTTTCTGTTAACATAGACATTGATTTTCTAAAGTTTATTCTTTTAATCATTAATTTAAAATAAATTATTTCATCTGTTAACCGGATAAAAATAAAATAAGGATCGCTGAAAACGTTTACAGTGACTTAACTCTACATGTTAGAACAGACAAACCTGAATATGTCTAGTCTTATCTTCACTGAGTTCACAAGACAGAATAGGAACAGACCGCTGTGATCAGACAAGGAATGTCTCACAGATACTAGAGTTAAAAGTTAAAGTCCAGATAATCGATTTATCTGCATCGGGTTTTATCCCATATGGGTCAGTCTCTCTCCGCAGAACGGCTTGCCGCTGCCTAGAGCGCTGCACTGAGAATCAACTCCGTTGCTCAGGCATCGATCTCTAGGGATTTCAATTTAAAAAAATGTATCCTAACCTGAAGGGTGCAGATGTGGGACGAACCCACGACCTTCAGAGCGCGAGGCAAAACGACATGACCACTTCGCCACAAAGACTCCAGTTCAGAAATACTGTAAAGGGGAGCGGGTGACTGTTAATGGACAGAGGGACAGGAGAAAACAGTGGACAGGGATGGACGGCTGTGAATGCAGGGTGTAGATCACAAACAAATTGAACACTAACGGAAGCTGTTAATGCAAGGGGAGTGGCTCATGTGCCCTGTGAATAGGAAAGGATGACTGTGAAATAGCGTGGGACTGTTCAGTGACACAGCTAAGAGGAACGGACGGATATGAGTGAACGTGAGGTGCTCAGATACACAGTGAAGAGGATTTATGTTTAAATGAGAATTGACATTTTGCACTCCACATTCCTGTGAGCGATGTACACGTCCTCATCAACAAGCGCCGAGTTTTAGTTCCAAAAATACCAGAAACGATATGATTGTATATCCGTTTCAGATTTCCATGATGGCCAGATCCCCTGGTAACTCCCCACGGGGGTATTCCTACCAAGCCGTGATGATCAATCTGTGCCTCTGCACTGACCATTCGCCCCAAGTATCCCTTGCAATTTCTAGTTTGTCATGCATGAATAATTCAACAAGCTGTGCTAAACCAGACAGTCTATCTGTCTGTTCATTACCCAAAACATCTATATGACCTGCAGAAAATATCCAAAGGACGGTAACTACCCGGGTCCTTTAAAAAGATGCTTCCCTCTCTGCAAGAAGCATACCTGTTACCACCTTTCTCAGTATGTTTTGAGTGTCAAGTTACAATTAAGACGTGTGTGTAGAGCTGGCTTCTCAAGCCAGCGGAAGGCTGCAGTGACTGCCTCCGCCTCCATTCTCAAACTAGATGGTGCGGTATCAAATGGCAGGTTTTTGTTGCACTAAGCGACTTCGATTCACATTTGGTTAAACTCTCACGAACTTCGTCTACCTCCAAACCACGGCCAGCTCCAGATTTATATAAAAATCTGGAGCTGGCCGTGCTCCAAACATAGAGCCGTCTGTACAGACGATGACATCACCTGGGAGAGAATGAGATTGGCACCTTTCTGTTTTTCCAGGCGATAGTGTTACACTGCGTTAGGAGGAGGCACTGGACTCATAGCCCATGGCGACGGCGAGTGTGACTAGTAAGACACGCCCCCATTAAGAAAAGTCTTTCTTAATCATAGCATGGAATTTCAGGGCTATTGTCAACATTTTTGTTTAGTGCGTTTCTTTTCAGACGTTTAGCTCTCATCCTTTATGCAATAATTTCCTTCATCATTATTATCAGTCGTCCCCATATGGGATGCAATTTTTCGTTTTGTGAAGCCCCATCCTGGCTTTTGCCGGGGGCCCTGAGTAAATATGGGCCATAAATATTGCTTACGGCTGAAAGGGGCTTATGGGACCTCTCCAAGGGTGATCCTCATCAGCATGGTGGTACTTTGTGTCACCGGGTGTTTATCCCCTGTGTGGTGTCCTGGTGAGGTACAAATATATATATATATATATATATATATATATATATATATATATATATATATATATATATATATATATATTTATATATATATATATATATATATATATATGTATAGGGAGAGAGAGAAAATTTCCTTCCTCATTCTGATTCCCCTCCTGGTGTACACCCGTCCACACAACACGGTCTGGGAGAGAATCGTCATGAATCACTTGTTGAAGGTGAAGAGGATCAGAAATCATTGAACAAAAGGGGAGTGGCTCAAAAGCATACTAACGAGGAAAGACCGGCTGTAAATAGACGTTACGGGTCACAGGGATACATTACCTATCTTACAAGCTGAGTCTGAATATCCGGGCAGGCAGCCATTCGGACAATCGCCTGTGATGAAATTACAATGTGAATAAGAGGTATTTCCTTTCTGACGGCAGCTGCTACTGCACACGGACGTGCAGTTGTCTCCGTATGTTCCAGGTAGGCAGGCTGAAACAGTTACATCTGTATTAATTAGATGAGCTCCACAAAGAGGCAGCAACAGTAATATTACAATTCTTGACTCTCTGTCTCTCTCTCTCTCCCTCTCTCTGTCTCTCTGTCTGTCCCTCTCTCTCTCTCTCTCTCTCTCTCTCTCTCTCTCTCTCTCTCTCTCTCGCTCGTAATGACAATGGAAATTGCTATCATTATCATCATTCATCTCATCTCAATCATCATCATCATCATCATCATCATCATCTCTCAGAAGCAATCTACAGCTAAAATAATTAATGTTGTAATGTTGTAAACAAAAGCACAACAAATAAGGATATCGTCATGTATTATGATTGTCACCAAAGTATAGATGTTAATAATGGATGCTAGTTAATCAGTGGAGAATAAAAATCAAAGAATCTTTTTGAAAATTAAGGACCAAGAAGCAGGAAAAACACGGACATCCTTCATGATCTGAGCATCCGGGAGAATAGGCTCATCAACAGTATCCTGTCCCGAAAGCTGATGTATTTGTGCCGTGATAAACGTCACGATGGCCTGGTCAAAGAGGTGATGAAGGTACAGTTTCCTCAAAACGAGGCAGATGCAGACCTCAGCGGAAGCGGAAGCTAGCCAGGAATGATGCGCTGATACTGCACATACTGCTGGAGAACTCGATAAATAAATATAGATCCTTCTGCATGTAGCGACGAGAGCGGCGTTACTGAAAGGACCTGCCCTGAGGAATCAAGATTTAGCTTACAATAAGTAGATGCATTTTTACCAGAAAGGGCGAAATATGGCACTGACATGAGAATTAATCAGCTGCTGGGAAGGAAGACTAAGCACGTATAGGAATCTTTAGTGCAGTGACGACAGTTCTTTTATACATACACGTATTCCTATTATGGCTCTATTTATTTATTAAAAATCTACTATGCGTTTATTCATTCATCTTTATGAACTTATTATTATGAATCTATTATCCGTTCACTCATCTATCCAATGTCAACGATCTGTTCACTCAATGTTTCAATATCTTACATGTTTCTACTCAATAACTGAATATCTACTGTCGTTTTTTTTAAGTTTAAGTTGATACAACGGATCAACATCATGCCATAAGGGTAATAACCCATAAGGGCTTCGTTCTTTTTCTGACTCAAGCCTGAGTCCGAAGAATCTCAGCACAGTGCACGAACTTCGTAGCACCGGCGAGGTTCCTGAAATACTTTAGGTAGATTTTTGGCTAATTGTTTTCGAGACCAGGGAAAATTACTAGAACGTTTTGTTTCATTCTAGGATTGACACATTGCTGTCTGATTGCCAAATCGCGGTAAAAAATATTAAACAAATATACGATATCTTGATTCTAACCGTCAGAACAGATAATCTTGAACATTGATAGTTTTATCGCATGTTTCCTGAGCTCACATAGAAGACGAATAAACGACTAAGCGGCCAGTAACTCATCGATAAGAAAAATGGAATAGGTGGTTGTAAATAGACAACAAGTGGCCCCAGAACACAGTAGAGAGGATTGGACGACTGGGAATGGACGCTGAGTGACTCAGGTGAATCAGAAAGAGGAACAGATACATGTGAATGGACGCGGAATGGCAAAGAAACACCGTGAGGAGGAACAGACTACTCTGAAGGGACATGACATGGCCAGACGAACAATGAACAGTAGGGGATGGTTGTGAATGGATGTGGAGTTGCTTAGATAAATAATAAAAAAAATAATAAAAAACGGAAAGTTGTAAATGAATGTGGAATGGCTCAGATTTAAAAAAAAAACACACACATAGAAACGAATGGTTGTGAATAAAAGTGGGATGGCTTAGATAAATAATAAAGAGAAACGGGTGGTTGTAAATGGACGTCGATGGTTCAGATAAATAATAAAGAGAAACGGGTGGTTGTGAATGGACGTGGGATAGCTCAGATAAAAAATAAAGAGAAACGAATGGTTGTAAATGGACGTCACTGGTTCAGATAAATAATAAAGAGAAACGGGTTGTTGTGAATGGACGTGGGCTGGCTCAGATAAAAATAAAAATAAACAAATGGTTGTGAATGACAGTGGGATGGCTCAGATAAATAATAAAGAGAAACGAATGGTTATAAATGGACGTGGGATGGCTCATGTAAAAAAATAAAGAGAAACGAATGGTTGTAAATGGACGTGGATGGCTCAGATAAAAAAAAAAAGAGTAACGAATGGTTGTGAATGGACGTGGGATGGCTCAGAAAAATAATAAAGAGAATCGAATGGTTTTAAATGTACGTGGGATGGCTCAGATAAATAACGAAGAGAAACGGGTGACTGTGACTGGGAGTTAGGTGTCTCCGGAACACAGGAAAAAGGAACAGACGGTCGGAAATACACATTATGTGACTAAGGATACAGCCAAAAGAAATGGACAATTTGATATTCAAGGCGAGTGGCACTGTGGTATGGTATAAAAGCATAGACTGCTGTAAATGCATTAGAGTGGCTCAGGACCACAGACAAATGCAGGCTTTGAATCAACATGGAGTAGCCCAGGGAAACAGACACATGCAGGCTTTGAATCAACATGGAGTGGCCCAGGGACACAGTACCTGTGTGGCACGTTTGACCCGTATATCCAAGAAGACAGCCAGAAGGACATTTTCCTGTGACGAAGTCACAATGTGTAACAGAGGAAGCAGAGGAAGTGCCCGTCTGCCGGCAGTTGCCACTGCACAAGGACGTACAGTTGTCTCCGTACCTCCCTGGTTGACAGGCTGAAACAGTTTTAATTGTTTGAATTATCAGAGTTCTCACTCATGGCATCAACAGTAACATCTCTATAATCATTTCTCTCGTAATTACAATTATCTTTGCTGTCGTCATCATTTATATTATATGATCGACATCATCATCGTCTATATCATCGTTGTCCAAGCAGCAATTACAACTCGTTGAATGTCAAGTATCTGTATTTTTATTTGAGTAAGAAGTAAAGATACCTTTTTCCGCCTTTTAGGCGCATCGGGCATATGGGAAGAGCATCCCCTATTTTTACAGACCAATCGGCACTGGGTGGGCAATGTGGTCATCATTACACCGGCCTCCTAGGACATACATCCTGCTACCCATTTTAGGCCAAGTTGACTTGGGACGCCGCATACCACGCAGCCAGCAGTGGGTTTCGATCGCGGTACTTTGGAATTACGAGTCGGACTCGCAACGCCTAAGCCACCAATCATTTAATATCTGATTAAGTCTTTACTCAGTAGTTGCACATTTGTCATCTATTCACTAAAACACCAATGTCTATTAGATGTGCATTCTTTTATTAAACATCTATTACTAGTTGTCTCATTCCTTACACATCTATTATTTGTTTACTCAGTCATTGTACATCTAGCGACTGTTCACCCAGTCAGTGAGAATTTCGACTGGTTACTAAATCAAGGTTTAAAAAAAAAAGGGAAAACTAAACACGTTTAGGATGTCTCAACTACATATACGGGGAGGGGGGAAAAGGGGGGGGGGGGACCTTTAACATTCTTTTGCCTTTCTATCCCCCAATGGAGCATAGGCCCTCAACCAACTCACGCCAAGTCTTTCTATCCTTCGCCATTGCATGGAGCTCTCCCATGTCCTTCCCATTTTTCCAACTTCATTGTCCAGCTCTCTTCTCCATGTGTTTTTTGGCCTTCCTTTATTCCTATACCCCTGTGCGTTCCAATGCAAAGACATTCTAGTTATGCTGTTCTCCTGTTTTCTCAGTGTGTGTCCTTTCTTTAACATGGATAGTCAGATCTATTTCTGTTCTGTTCACCTGACAGGAAAGGAAATAACACTGTGAATGAGCCCGAATTGACGAAAGTACAGTAAATAACAGAAAGTTGTGAATGAACGTGTAGCGCAACTGTCTACATTTGCACATGTTGACGTCACACCCAGGTTCGTCTTTTGTTTGCTACATGAGAAGTTAACTGAAGAATACAGACGAGAAGAAAGATGGTCGTGTCGATAGTGGTGGGATGATGGTCTCTCCTGTATAGTTCATGCTTCTCACGTCTCTGATACTTGCTTCTTGTGTAATAAAATGTTTTTAAACAACTATTATTTTCTGTAGTGTTTTTATTTTGATACCTCGGTAATGTTACAAAAAAGCATGAATGATATTCTGAATGGCCGCTGTTTTCGCTTTATGGTTACGAACTCTTGAGGTCGCGTTGTTTTCTTTATCTCCAGTTACTTCATTTACTTGTTCTAGTGTCAGTAACTGCCACCTGGCTTCTAGTACTGTCCGGTATTTACAGTTTGATCGTGTACTCTAGCATCTTAGTAGTGTTTCTGTCTAATATGTCTCTGTTTAACATGTATCCATGGATCTTGATTACTGTCTCTCGTAGTTCGTTGTTTCTTTTCACGTATGCTCTCTAGTGAGCACTCTCTTCGAGTCTAAATATGACTGGTTCTTCTTGTCCTAGTGTTGAGCTGGCGTCTCAACGACTAAACGTTCTTCCTAACGTGTGAGGGTCCATGTTACCAGTCCCCCCTCTTCTGAGTGTCGCAGATTTAAGAATGAAGATTCTCGTCTCTGAGGGTAAATATTACTAGACCCTCCTATTGCAAATCTCGATGACTAAAGGTTAAAGATTCTTCCGTACATATAAAAGTCCATGTTACTAATCCCTCCCCTTCAGATTCTTACGATTGAAAATTACCCAAGTTTTTTTTTAATCATTATTTACACTGAGATGCTGGAATGCGTGGTATGTGTTTTTATACTTACTAAACTAGTGCTAGATAGTTCTAGAACAGTTCAACGTGTTTACTGTGCAGGTTTTCACTGGGAGTTTCTAATTGCGTCTCGATTGAATCAGATAGCTCTGCTCCTAAACATACTCATTTGTTTGGCCAATGGTCCTTTGTGGATTTCTAGAAAGGGACTTACTGCGTTCTTTGTGCTAGGGCACGTTTAAAAACATTACGTCAAATACTATTTATAGATTATCCATTTGCAAAATATAATTCAGGTAATAAACAAATGATGGTTCCAGAAAGGAATGTCAAGGTTGCCAAGACTTGTTGAATAATATAATTATGCGCAATATCCTAACTCCTGACAAACAAGTGATGACGTCTCCCTGTTACAAACAGTGGGTGGCTCACGTACACGTTAAAAAAAATGTACGTTGTAAATTAACCGAGAGTAGCTTGAGGACACAGTGAAAAGAAACGAGTGTGTGAAAAGACACCTCCCACCTGTTTGGCACTTTAGGCCAGTATATCCTGGCATACAGCCACTCAGACAACTGCCTGTGACGAAGTCACACCGTCGAGCAGAGGTAGTGAACACCTGCTTACAGTTGCTACTGCACGAGGACGTACAGTTCTTTCCGTATTTCCCAGGCTGGCAGACTGAAACAGTTTCATCTGTATAAATTATCTGTGCCACAACAAGTGACATGAACAGACACAAAACTGATATATTTCTCGTAATAACAATTATCATTAATATTTATCAGGAAAAAGCTGTTGATAGAGTGGAAAGAAACAAACTGTGGTCTGTTCTTGAGAATTACGGGGTACAAGGACAGTTACTAGAGAACATCATAGCTATGTACCACACAATCCAAAGTGCAGTAAAAACACAAGAAAGCATATCAGATATGTTCACAGTCAACACAAGTGTGAGACAGGGAATGTGTGCTCTCCCCACTTTTATTTAACATCTATATAGATAGAATATCTAAAGAAGCAAGTTATGATACAGACAACATAGACCTTTATAATCACGAGGAAGTAGATACATCAGAAGAAGTAATCGATTCACCCACATTAAACGAACTACTGTTTGCTGACGACCAGTGCTTGTTCCACCCTGAAAAACATAGACTGCAAGACCACTTTAACAGGTTAAACTCAGCATGTAGTAAATACAACATGAAGATCAATGTAAACAAAACCAAAACAATGCAAGTTAGTAGACATTCTGCCCCACTACACATACAGTTGAATGGTTCTGCCCTGAATCAAGGTAGGGAGTTTAAATATCTAGGAAGTATGACCACAGAAGATGGTAGAATTGTCAGAGAAATAGAAACCAGATGTCAGAAAGCAAGTGCACTTATATACAAATTGTCACCATTATTAAGACATCCAAGCATAACTATGAGTGCAAAGAGACAGATTATTAATAGCATATTTATTCCAACATTAAGCTACCAGTGCCAAACATGGACACTATCTAAAGCCCATAAACGCAAAATTACCAACTGCGAGATGAGGTGCCTGCGAGAAAAGAAACCAACCTAACCATACGAGATCGAGATCGAGTGAATAATGAAACTATCAGGCAAATTGTGGGAAAGACACCTTGTACTAGATTCTTAGAGAAACAGCAGATCAAGTGGTTTGGCCATCTCGTTAGAATGCAGCAAGATCAAATACCATCACAAGCACTACATCTCAGAAGATCAACTACAAGAACAAGAGGACGGCCGCGGAAAACATGGTTCGACAACATTAAAGACACTCTACGCCTTCACGGCATGACAATAGCCAGTAGCAGTCAAGGTGCACTGGATCGCAAATGATTCCTCCCCACGGCGATTAACGGCAGAAGTGGTTTATGATGATGATGATTACTATTTTTGCGAGCTGAATTGCCTTGCAAAAGCCACTCAGAGGCGTAGTTGCCTACGTCAGTCGTTAAGCCAAGGCACTGGATGCTGATGGTAACAGAGACGTGGGTAAAGGGTCTATGTGACTTGAGGTGAGAGACGAGTGCAAAAGGTCCACGCTATGCACTAGGTTGTGAAAGATGTTTTTTAGGAGTTTCGCGGCTAACACTAATGGTCAGCATTACGCTGGCCGTCTTTACTTCTTCAGGACATACATTTTGGATCCCATTTTAGGCTAGGTCGACCTGCGACGCCCCATACCAGACAAAAATTCTCGCAGCCAGCAGTTGGTTTCGATCGCTGTACGCTAGAATTATGAGTCGGACTCTAAACGCCTAAGCCACAGACGCCGCAGCCTAGATTTATGTGTAAAAATGACACTTGCCATAATTATTTTCACTGCGTCTGGAGAATGGAAGACTCACAAAGCCTACCTGTTGTATTCTGATAAGTAAGCAATCAAGGTCACTTATGGAAGTTAGCCCGGGGAGGGGGGGGGGGTGTTGTCTGTATCTACCCGTATCTAAGATACCAAAGTCTGTTTATCTCAGCACGGGTCCACGCTGTTTATTCCGAACTGTGGCATTACCCAGATATTTGAAACGGATTGAAAACACTTACTTACTTAGTCACTTTTCTTCAACCCTTGGATGTAGAGGTAGACCACAGAGATCGCCAGACTTCTATGTCAGCAGTTTTATTTTTGGCTTTGTTCCATTCGAGTGAACCCTGCGTCGTACTGGTTTCCTGGTTCTTGGGTCTCCCATGCAGCCGTGGTGTCTGAATCTCTCTCATTCTGCATACATGTTCAAAGTTTCGTAATTGTGAAAGATCCACTCGAGTTTGTAAAGAGTGGCTTTCATGGTCATGATGTTTTGTTTCACTGACAAATTTGTCTCTTCTTGTCACTTGGACCGCCTTTCTCATATACCTCATTTACGAGGTCTAAAGCTGGCTTTTATGAGCTCTTGTCATTGGCCATGACTTGCTCCCATATATCAGCAGTGGCACACAGGTAGAGCGGTATACACTTTTGTCCCTTCGCTTATTTTTCTTTTGCTGAGCAAGCCCCTTTTTATGCCCTGGAAAAGTCTCCCAGCTGCTGCTGTTCGAGTAGCCAACTCTGACGTGATACTCATATTCTGGTATATTACCACTGCAAAGTATTTGAGGTGGTTGACCTGCTTTAGTGCGTCTTGTCAAATCGTGTTCTGATGTCTCTTATCCTCTCTTGAGATCACCATCGTTTGAATTTTGGAAACGCTGACGGTCATCCGTATCCTCTCAAGCTCTTCCTTCCATGCATGTAAGTTAGACTGAAGCTGTGCCTCTGATTTAACTATCAGGGCCTCATCATTTGCAAATGCCAGCTCTGATATACAGGTAGGTCTCATATTCTGGTACCCTAGTGAGTACTTCTTTGTATTCTCTTTACAGGTTCTGATGACATCATCCATCAGAAGGATGAGGAGTTGGGATTAGGGAATATATTCCTGCTTGACACCGATGGTGGTCTTAAATTCTTCTGACTTTTGGTTTCTTTTTCCTAAATAATCTATGTAGTTTTTGTAGAAACTCTGCATTACTTAATCAGGAATTCTGGAATATTCTTCACTGCATGGAGTCCTAGAGCTTGCTCCAGGGAAACGTTATTAAATGCCTTTTTAGATCCAGGAAACATAAGTGCATCTTACTCTTTTATTCTATGACTATTCTCACTCATCTGAGTGTGGAGATAAGGTCCTGAGTACTTCGGTTTGCACTGAAACCAGTTGTGGTTCCGTCAGACATCTGAATGTCTGTTCGAGAATTCCGTTTTCCAGGAAGTCTGAGGAGGAATATGCCTCTGTGGTGTTCACACTGTCTGTATAATAATGGAAATCTCCTTGTCTTTTGGTAAATTCTTACTACACTAGGCTGCCTGTAAAACCTTCAGGAGAAGTAACTCCTCTGCGACTCTTATATATTTGACCAAATCTGGTGTTATCCCATCATGTCCAAAGCATCGATCCTTATGTTCTTATCCCCATGAATGTTTATATTTCTCTATTTGGGACTTCCGGTCAAAATAAACGTTAGGCAGCGGCACTGTTTGAAACAGAGGCAAATTTGTTTGCTTCTGTCGGACGGTGGCCAATGCATTTTTGTTCCATTTGTAGACTGGATATAGTTTCGTCGCCCAGCTTCAGAGCTGCGGATTGCATTTGGAATGTTTTTTTTCGACTGTGACCAATGTGTTGGTATGAAGTGTAGTTTCAGAAATGGCGCGATGCCTGTCGTGCAGTGTTATGGTGCCCGTATGTGATTAAAATTGATCGCGTGGGCAACTGCTGATCTGTTGGCGACTTCTGCTACCATCAATGATGAACTGCAATTCTATAACTGTGATAAACATTCTGTGTGTTTTTCGTTGGCACAGGAGCGGAGCAAAGAAGGGGTGACCCGTTTGCTATGAAGCTGAAACTAAGACTACCAGACTACCATTTCTCCATTTCTTTATCTCTGTTCCTAGCTGCTATGCATTGCTTTTTAACATTTTTTATTTCTCCTTTTTTTTGTGTTCCAATTTAGCTTTTCCCTTCCTCCAGGGTGTCCTGTACCAGTATCTTCAATTTCTGGACTCATCACATACTTCTCTTGCAGCGAGAATGACGATGTTCCTAAAATTGCACCAGATGGTTTCAATGTCCTCTGCTATTTCTTCTTCTTCGGCTCTTACTGCTTTCACTACAAGCACTTGAAACCTGGTCGTGTTCTGTGGCTCTCTTAGTTTGTAAGCCTTAATCCTCATCCCATCTCTGTTGTTTGGTTTCTTGCATTTGAAAACACCTATGTGTTCGTTATAATATACGTGACTAAGTGTTCATGACAATCTTCGCACATGCGTGGTATTTTCTAGAGTGCGCCATGTCCACTGGTTAAGAACGAGGCTCAAATCGTATGACAACTGGAGCACTAGTGTTGTAGTTACAATTACATACAGTTTTTTTTTTTTTTTAATTATTAATAATCAGTACAACTGGAGTCATTGCATGTTTATTCAATAACAGAATTACTGATGCCTGTTTTTTTATTAATTGAATGTAAATTATGTGTTTAGTGAGTCGTTACATTTTAAGATTTGTTCAATACGACATTTCAAATCGACTGTCTTTTTTTTAATTCAGTAACTGTATTCAGTATTCAGTGACTCGGGTGGGACAAATGATCATAAAATATAAAATGCCTATTGGAAATAGACAGGCAGTTGTTCCAAAACGTAATTTAGAGAAACGGACGGTTATGAATGCACAAGACCTAGCTCAGATACACAGTGGAAATGAACGGAGGCTGTGGAAAGACCATGAGACCAGTAAGGAAAAATGGACAGCTTTGAACAAAAAGTGAGTGATTTAGGGACTGTACCTGTTTGACACGTTATGCCTATATATCCAGGCGTGCAGCCACTCAGACATCTACCTGTGATGAAGTCACACTGTCGACTGGAGGGAGTTCCCGTTTGCTGACAACTGCTACTGCACATGGACGTACAGTTGTTACCGTACCTTCCAGGCGGGCAGGCTGAAACAGTTTTAACTGAATAAATTGTCAGAGCTCGAACAAGTTTTATGAAAGCATCAACAGCAGCAAAACCATTCATATATATTGCCTGTTATCACAGTTACAACTGCCTTAATTGCCGTCATCCTCTTTATCTACACCACCATTATCATCATCATCATTGCTATTTTAGCAGTAATTACAACTGAAGCAAACATAACAGAGGCCATAATGGAGGCAACAGGAATAATGATAGCATTTTTTTATATAATCATCATCAAAGAAGTAATCGTTTGATAGCTGAGTGTCTATTATTTATTGACTTAATTACTGGATAGATGGCGAAACATCAGACTGGTTTTATATCAGGCAATGAGTCCGTTGTTTTGCTGTTAACACTGACCATAAAATAGTTGTGTTAACAGCAAAACATCTTACATTAAAGAAACACAGAAAGAAATTAAACAAAAACAAGGATCTCATCAAGATATCAAATCTGAAACAGGAAGGAGTAAAAGAACAGTTACAACAGAAAGTAGAGACAGCATTCAAACAACTTCCACATGTAGTTGGCAATATTGAGGAAGAATGGAGTATATATAAAAACACTATGCTTAGTATTGCAGAAGAATTATGTGGAAAACGGAAGAGTGGAAACAGACGGGGAAATAACAAATATTCACCTTGGTGGTGCGAAGAAGTAAAAGAAGCAATTAAAAAGAAAAAAGACTTATATAAACAGTGGATAAAATCAAAGAAAGAAAAAGATTATATAAACTATAGACTGCAAAGGAGAGAAACCAACAGGAGTGTCAAGAAAGCAAAACAAGCATCCTGGGAACGTTTCGGTGAGTCATTAGCAGAAAATGAGAAAACAGCCAGCAGAAAATTTTTCAAAGTGGTTAAAAATATGCGGAAAAGAGATGAGAGCTACAACCCCACTGAAATAATTAATGATAAGACAGGAAGGCCATTAATAGATCCACCCGAGATTGCAGAAAGATGGAGGGAATACTTCAATGAGCTCTTTAATCCTCTAGGAGATCAGCAGGAAAGAATAACTGAAGAGCACAGAGCAACAGTGTTAGAACCACACATATTAATGGATGAAATAGAAAAAGTCATTAAACAGTCTCCCAAATATAAAGCACCAGGAGCTGATAGATTACCAACAGAAATAATTCAAGCAGCAGGTGAAAGCAGCATCAGATGGCTTCACAGAATATTCAATGCAGCATGGGTACAACAAACGGCCCCTTTTGATTGGCAACATGCAATAGTTATACCATTGTGGAAGAACAAAGGAAGCAAACGAGAATGCGGTCAATATCGAGGCATATCTCTTTTAAGCCATGTTGGCAAAATGTATGCCAAGATAATAGAAACAAGACTGAGACCAGTGATAGAACCACAGCTGGCAGAAGAACAGATGGGATTTAGGAGAAATAGAAGCTGCACAGATGCAATCTTCACACTTAAACAGTTAATAGAAAAGAACATTGAATACAATAAGAACTTATTTGTGGCTTTCGTAGACCAGGAGAAGGCATTTGACAGAGTCGACAGACAATTATTATGGAAAATAATGGCAAGATATGGAGTAAGCGAACACCTTATCGAAGTGTGCAAAAGTTTATACAGGGATTGTAGAAGTGTAGTTAGAATAAATCAGGGAACATCTCATCCTTTCACAGTGACATCTGGAGTAAGACAGGGGTGTGTCTTATCACCACTGCTGTTTATCACCTACATCGACAGTATATGCAAGAATGCCAAGCCCATGAATGAAGATTTTAGTAAGATCAACGAATTACTCTTTGCAGATGACCAGGCCTTGATAGCAGATACAGCCATGAAATTGCAACAACATCTAACATCCATGAATGAAGAATGTAAAACAAATAATATGAGAATCAACACTGAAAAGACAGAAGTAATGTCAATAGGAAAAAAGAAGACAGATCTAAACATAACAATAGAATACAAAGGCATTAAACAGGCATCTGAGTTTAAATATCTGGGAACTACATTTACCGAAGATGGGAAATTGGATAAAGAAATTGACATTAGATGCAGTAAAGCAAACCAAGTATTGGGACAGCTAGCCCCCCTCTTACAGCATAAGACAATCCCAATCAGCACAAAGAGACATCTTATTCAAAGCATATTTATTCCAACTCTGTGCTACCAGTGCCAGACATGGTCACTCACAACAAACCATAAAAGAAAATTAGTAACCACGGAAATGAGATGTCTGAGAAGGGCTGTAGGAGTGACCATAAGAGATAAGATCAGAAATGAGATCATAAGAGAACAAGTCGGCACAGAACCAATTCTGGATTACATACAAAGACAGCAAGTGAAATGGTTTGCCCACTTAGAGAAAATGCCTTGTGACACCATACCATACAAAGCATACATGGGAAGAGAAGAAGGACTTAGAGCACGGGGTAGACCAAGAACAATATGGAAGGATAACATCAGAGAAACTCTACAACAGCACGGTGTGCCTATGGTCGAGGCAGCCAGAAGAGCTAGAAACAGAACCTTATATCTCCCTCGACACCCACAGCGGTAAAAGAGGAAGTGAAGAAGAAGAAGAAGAAGAAGAAGAAGAAGAAGAATGAGTCCGTTAAGGCTGTGTAATTTATTTGTTTAACCTGTACTGCGAAAATATAGTGAGAAATGTCAAAGATGATATAAGCAGAGTGTAAAGTGATGCCCTAAATATTGGTGGTCATGAAATAACAGAGATCCGAAATGACGATGATACAGTATTGCTGTTCACATCACAGACTTGTATAGAAAAAGTAACAACTTAAACCCAAAGAAATAGTGAAAATCACAACTTATATCTTAACATAGCAAAAACAACACAAATGCATACAGATAAAACTACTACGGAAAAAGAAATATATGTTAATATGGAAAGATTGGAGGTTGTGGGACATTTTGAATATCATGGGTCATTTATTACCAACAATGGTGAAACAATTAAATAAAATTAATGACGTTTATCAATTGCTCTTCAAAGACTAAAACAACTGGAGAAATTATGGAGTGGGACAGGCAGAACTACAAAATTTAGATTTCTATGAGCACACATCTTTACCATTGCAACACACAACTGAGACCCGGACACTTGCCAAACAAGCTAAACAGCGCATACATTCATTTGAATACAGACGGGTTTTAAGAATATCATCGGTAAAGAAAAGAATAAGTGCATCCATACTTCAACAACTGAATACTGAAGACGATTGGCTTTTCTGTCTACCTATATTCTCTTCATGTCGCTGTTGACATATAAGACCTTCACAAATGATCTCCATTGCTGCCGGTCTGCTGCTTTTGTGCCCATGGTATCCCATGTCAGTTTACATTCCTTTATTGCACGTTCTATTGTCCTTCTCCAGGTTTCCTTAGGTCGTCGAAGTTTTCTTTTCCCATCTGCTGTCCACAGGACAGCTGTTTTGGCCAAAGTGTGACAGGGCATTCTGCAAACATGTCCAAGCCATCTCCGTCGTCTTACTTTGATAACATTTTCCAGTGAAGCACATTCTGTGTTCCTCTTCAGTTCTTTATTTGTGATCTTGTTTGGCCAAAATATTTATAGAATTACGTCAGTGCTTTCGACGCAAAAAAAAAAACCCTGGCATACAAGACCTACTTGCCGAAAAAAAAAACATTGCAGATATTGCTCTGAGACTGAATGTTGAATGTTAAATTACGATTCGACATCACAGCACCCAGGACACTCCTATTAGTGCTCCGTCCCCATCTTCAGCAGCAAGCGAAGAACTCCAATTCCGAAGTGTGTGCTGTTCTGAGACACACCTATTCGACAGTTACCCACTGAAAGGACTTAAAGAAACAAAAAGCCAACAGAAAATGGAGAAACGGCCCTAGTCCTCTCAGTGTCAGATACCTGGGCAGCTCCTACTTCTAGCATGCAGGAACACCCCCAAGTCAGCTGCCACACCCTACAACCCTTATCAGGATTCGCGGGATGCAGGGTAGGGGTAGCCAAATGAATGTAGCAATGAAAACAAACACAAATAACAGCAAATACGCCCCCCCCCCTCCCCCAAAATAACCAAACCTTATGTTCTGCATAGAAGTTGGATAAAATAGTTTTCAAGTATTTTTAAATATTGTTTCCGAAGAACAAACGAAAGACAGTATGTGCTCAGGGACACAGTGAAGCAAAAACGACGTCTTTAATTTGACGGGGAGTTTCTCACAGTCACTGTAGAGACAAATGGGCGTTTGTGAATGGATGTGGAGTGACTCAGAGACACAGTACCTGTTTGACACGTATGGCTGGTATATCCTGGCAGGCAGCCACTCAGACATCTACCTGTGATGAAGTCACACTGTCGAGCAGAAGAAGGTGCTTTCTGCTGGCAGTTGTTACTGCAAAAGGACGTACAGTTGTTCCCGTACCTCCCAGGCTGGCAGGCTGAAACATTTGCACATGTCGAAGCATCAACATAGTTTTTAGACCTTTATTTTTAATTCTGAACTAGAAGAACTGATATTTAGCATACTTGCTACATGATTATCAGCGTTCTCCTGAAATGTCCTTGCCTCTACTAAAAAAAAAAAAAAAAAAAAAATACGGGTTTTGTTCTGGTTATTACCACCACCACCAAACCCTTTTGTTTTTTAAATGTCGTTATATTGAATTTTACCAAAAAGTTTGTTAAAAAAAAAAAAAAAACGTGCTAAATAACACAGCACAATGCAAGTGTAGTGGGGGGGGGGGGGGGGGGGGGGGGATGTGAGCACTGACAAATGCAAAGAAAAAATAAGAATTTTACTACATATGACCAAGCTGTCCAAATACTGGTATTCGGTGTCCGTGTCTAAAATCCCCTTGTCAAATTATTATGTTACTTTGTTGGGTACAAAACTTTTACAGCCTGAATCATATAGCCGTTAAATAATGTATAGACCTTTTTTCCGCTTAGACTTGGTTTGGTTTGGTCTATACAACGGATCAACATAATGACGCAAGGGTAGTAACCCATAAGTGCTCCGTTCTACTTCCAACTCAAGCCTGAATCCGAAGTTTCTCAGCACAGTGCACCAACTCCGCAGCGCCGACGAGAATTTTGAAATACTTTAGGTAGATTTGTAACTCCAAATGTTTGTCAGGGCAGCGCCGTTAGGCTAATTTTTTCTATTTACACCAGATGACGTATTGTTTACGTGCACAACAACACAACAATACACATGCCTCTATGCGTGTTGGGCATATCGGGCTAGACCTATATTTGTAAAGACCAATCAGCACCTGGTGGGTGATGTGGTCAGCACTACGCAGGTCGCCTTTACTTCCAAGGACAGCACCTGGTAGCCATTCAAGGCTGGGTCGACCTAGGAGTCAGGGTCATTTTTAAAAAAATCCGGCCTTGTCAGGGCGCGAACCCAAGACCTTCTGA
The DNA here is from genome assembly GCA_905116865.2 of Candidula unifasciata. Taxonomy (NCBI): domain Eukaryota; kingdom Metazoa; phylum Mollusca; class Gastropoda; order Stylommatophora; family Geomitridae; genus Candidula; species Candidula unifasciata. The sequence continues at coordinate 101,149 of CAJHNH020001818.1, read as the reverse complement.
TCCGCAGGCGACTTCCCTGAATGTATAGGCTAGGGACACGGTAAATGGAAAAAGATCGCCGTAGATAGACTGGAAATGCTCGGAATTACACAATAAAGATGAATGGACTGCTGTAACTGGACGGGAGTTTACAAGAGGCCTGGCGCAGACGAATGGACTTCTGTGAGTGGACATATTACCTGTCTGACACATTGAGCTAGTATATCCGGGCATGCAGCCATACAGACATCGGCCGGTGATGAAGTCACATCGTGTAGCAGAGGCAGTTCCCGCCTGCTTGCAGTTGCTACTGCACAAGGACGTACAGTTGTTTCCGTACCTCCCGGCTTGACACGCTGAAACAGTGTCATCGATATAAATTATCTGAACTCCGACAAGTTGTATAAAAATAACCTTCCAATATTCATTTCTTTTTCGTAATCATTGTTATGGTTTTTATCATGTCATCTTCCCAGCAGCAACTACAACCTGTCAAACATAATCGAGGTCGTACTACAGGAGTAAGTAAAAAAAAAAAAAAGTAAAGTTCCCTTTTCACGCCTTTCGGCCATCGGGCATATGGGCAGAGCGTCCCATATTTTTACAGACCATCAGCACTCTGTGGGTAATGTGGTCAGCATTACGCCGGCTGTCTTTACTTTCCCAAGACAGCCTAGTACCAACAGCAATATGTGATGTGATCATCAGGAAAGTAGTCATCATTGGGTCATCAAATGCATACTAACCAGTCTAACCCAGTCTCCCACTCATTCAAGATCTGTTGGCCTGACAAACTCAGCGACCATGCCTAATAGGATCTAAACTGGCAAACTCAGCGACCATGCCTAATAGGATCTAAACTGGCAAACTCAGCGACCATGCCTAATAGGATCTAAACTGGCAAACTCAGCGACCATGCCTAATAGGATCTAAACTGGCAAACTCAGCGACCATGCCTAATAGGATCTAAACTGGCAAACTCAGCGACCATGCCTAATAGGATCTAAACTGGCAAACTCGACTAGAGCGGGTTGACAGCATCCAGACACCCCCACCCACCCTCATCTTTGCTGCACACGTCGGGACACAGCAGGATGAAAGAGAAGCAATCAAAGTTGCTGACAGATGGCCGTCTCTGCAAGTTGTTAGTGAAGGGGAAATTATGAACACGGCAGACACAATGAATGCGCCGCCTTTAAGAGATGTAGAGACAAAAGATATAGAGACAATGAAACACCTTTTGGAAGTGAGTATTATTAATAAGAAGAACTTCATTGGGAAGCATGCACAACTGGAGTCCACCGTTCATCAGTAGAGGATTCCTCGACAAAAGGTGTTTCGGCCCATTACCTCCTTGACATCTTAGAGCGTAGCCCCACGCCGGCCGCCGGCACTTCCCAGGACTGCACCTGGTGCCCACTTAAGGCTGGGTCGACCTAGGATTTAAATTTTTGAAAAAAAAGTCCGATGCGAACCCACGATCTTCCAGTCCGTAGAAGTGCGTCTAGCCGCCTACGCCACGTCGACTCCCGTAGTTTTCGGGGGTACTTACAACAATAAGTATGTGGGGTAAAGCGGCCTTCACATTTACTTCATTTGCGTTAGAAATTTTACTTGTCCGTACGACAACCCTGCACAGCGGTCAGACCCACGGGCGGTGTGTCCTCCGATGCAGCCGTCATCCCTGAAGTATTAGAATATCCTACAATTTATGTAGATCTTTAATGTTTTTAGCCATAATTACTGTATCTGTATAACATTTTTTGGGTTTACTCTGCAATTTTTTTTTAATGTATTTATCCTGGCAAGCTAGCTAAGTTCTTTAAACTGCGCAGTGACAAGGTGGAAAGGGGAAAAAGATTAGTTAAACTGCGCAGTGACAAGGTGGAAAGGGGGAAAAAACAACTCCTTGAGTTCCAAGTTCACGCTCGGAGGTAGGCAGAGAATCCACATATTTTTCAGATTTACGGTTTCTGTCATGGAATCAATGCCAAAGGGTTGCGACATCCACATTACCGAGTCAATTTGCCTAATACTCATGTTTTCTGCATAAAACAGAAAAAAAAATGTCCTGTTGTTTACTCAATATTTTCAGTTAATGGATTTATTATTTTCCCCGTCCAAATCAGGTTACAAAAAAGGTATAGTTAGGAAATATATGTCCAAACTCTTTATGTCAAACAGAAACGCCTGCACATGGCAGTCATTTCTTGTGTCCATTGAGTTCACGTGACAGAAGAGATTAAACGGCAATGAGTGGTCTTAGAAGGACTCAAAGGGAACATAAACAAGGTAGGTAAAAAGGTGGGGAGTATCTCATGGATACAGTTTCAAACAACATGTGAATGAATATGGAGCGGTTGAGATACACCAATAAAAGAAGTGGACGTCTGTAAATGAACTAGGAGTGGCCAAGAAAGAAAGTAAAGAGAATGAGCGAAAATGAATGGACGAGGATAGACTAGTTCATAGTAAAAAGATTGGAGGAAAAGTAGCTCAACGAAACACTAAAGATAAATGAGAGCTGCGATCGGACAGGGCGTTGCTTAGACACACATTAAAAAGAAGTACAATACACTGCTGTGGGTGGACGGGGAGTTGTTTAAAGATACAGTACCTGTTTGACACATTTGGCCGGTATATCCTGGCATGCAGCCACTCAGACATCTGCCAGTGACGAAGTCACACCGACGAGCTGAAGAAGTTCCCGTCTGCTGGCAGTTGCTATTGCACAAGGAAGTGCAGTTGTTTCCGTACCTCCCGGGCTGGCAGGCTGAAACAGTTCCATCTGTATGAATTATCTGTTCTACAACAAGTGGCATTAATATTAGCATTCTCCGCGTGTGGGCTCCGGGGCCCAATTGTGAGGAAAAGAAGAAAAGACAAACTGCCTGCCCTAAAGCATATGGTAAGAGTCAACTATTTTGAAGCTACCTACGAAGTCGGAGTACATCTACCTGACAGGCAAGGAACCAGCAGTCTGCATGCAACTGAGTCAACCTATGAAATAGGTGTGCACGCAAAACCCAGTTTCTGAAACACGACTAGAGTCCAGAAATTGTTTAACAGCCAAAACTTTTTACCAAAGTTTACAGCCGGTAAACGTGGTGACAAAAAAAAGGAAGACAAAGATTAATATTACCATGCTATCTCTTTGTCGTAAACACAATTTCACGCTATAATCATCATCACCATAGCCATTCCAGCAACAAATACAACTACAGTCAACATAATGAATGTCTGGTCTCCAGAAAACAGCAGTTTTCCAAAAATGTCATTATCGTCAAAGCAGTTATCGTTTAAATTGTCAGTCTATTGGCTCAAATTAGATACACATAAATAAAATATATATATATAGATGCACACGCCTAATATATATATATATATATATATATATATATATATATATATATATATATATATATATATATATATATATATGAAGTATTTATTCAGTTAACTTATGGTTTGTGAGAGTTGGAAATCATCAGTATCAATCGATAAGAAACTAGTCGCTTTCGAGAATAGATGCCTCCGAAAGCTATTGAATGTTCACTGGTCGGACTTTAGGTCCAATACATCTATAAGACAGGAAACAAAACAAAAATATGTGTCTGATTGATTTATTAGAAAGCGTCGCTGGAATTACATCGGTCACGTACTCAGAATGGACATACAGAGACTTCCCCACCAAGCCTTCGTATGGTCACCAGAGGGTAAAAGAAAACAGGGAAGACCAAAAGAAACTCTCCGTAGAACCATCACAAGGGAGAGCTCAACCATAGGTCTCAGTCGCACTCAAGACCTACATCAAGTGGCAAAGAACCGACAGACGTGGAAAGCTATGACCTCTGCCCTATGCGCCATCTTTGGCACAAGAGGAATAACTAACTAACTAACTAACTATTTATTCAGTTGTGTGTGTGTATGGTTGTTTTTGTGTGTGTGTGTATATCTTATCTATTCGTTTAGCGGTAGATTATGTAATGTCTATTCAGACTGTACACGTTCCGACAATTAAGTAATGTGACTGATTTTATTATGACCAAGACAAAATGCCACCTATGAAGCAAAGCATGGAATCTAAAGAGGCAACATTCATCTATGATCAGGCAACTTTTCATCGCTGCTCGATAAGCAGACAACAAACAAGCCGTCATTTGTTTACCTAGTCAGAGGTGCACTGTTAAAAAGCGCTATTGAAACTGTTTAATTGGTTGGTGCAACAGTTTGGAGAGATAATTCTTTATCTCCTGCACACATTTTCAGGTGGGATTCACGATTCAAAAATGGTGCGAAAATGATTACTAATGCATCTAGACCTGGACGCCAAATTTATGTTTGTAATGATGAACTCATTGCAAAAGTCTAGAACGGATACAAGAAGATCATTGTTTTTCTATGAGGATGATGGCAGATGCATCTGGTGATAACAAAGAGACCATTCATAACATTTTAGTGCGAGATTTTAGCAAGAAAAAAATTTCAGCGGGCTGAATACACAAGAGACATCAAGAAAACAAGAATTTTTGGCCCCAAAACAAGTGTGTGCCATCATCAGTCAACCCTATTCTCTCGTTTATCTCCCTGTGATTATTTTCTATTCCCAAAATTAAAGTTACGATTGAAAGGACGCTTCTTTAACGATATTGATTACATCCGAAGGGCCGTAACATCGACATTAAGGGCCAAAACAACAGAAAAACTACAAAAGTTCCAGTGTTTGTTAGATCGTGTCATTTGCAGTATTAATGCACAAGGGGCTTATTTTGAATTAGATACAGGTTATATCTTCAAATGTTGATTATTTTAATCCTTATGGAATTAGTTTCATTATTTAATAGTCGGACCTTTTACACGTAAAAAAAAAGCTGTGAACTGAAGGGGTGTAACTTATATACGTACGAGTTGAAAAAAAAAAAAAGCTGTAAATGGTTATAAATTCATACTTCTCATTTTAAGAATGAATTTTTTCTTTATTTGAAGCCTCACCCTGGCTCTTGCCGGGGGTCGCAATATAGCCAGGCCATAAATATGGCGTAATGGCTAAACGCGGTTTCTGGAACCTCTTCACGGTGATCCTCATCCACATAGTGGCACATTCTGGTGGGTTAGAAGGTCAGTCAGTCAGTAGATGGAAAGAAGTTCTAACAAATTAGAAATACAGTTACGACGAACGTACACAGTGAACAAAGAAAGACCCCGGGACTCGGTGACGAGAAACAGACGCCTGAAATTGTCAAGGAGTGGTTCAAAGGTACAGTACCTACCTGTTTGACACATTTGACCAGTGTATCCGGGCAAGCAGCCATACAGACAACTGCCGGAGACCAAATCACACCGTCGAGCCGTGGAAGTTCCCGTCTGCTTGCAGTTGCTACTGCACAAGGACGTACAGTTGTTTCCGTATCGCTCAGACTGGCAGGCTGAAAAAGTTCCACTTGTATGAATTATCTGAGATCCAAGTCGCATTAACAGCATAACGTTACATACTCATCTGTCTTAAATAAATGCAATTATAGGTTAGGGTAGCGTCGCAGGTCGACCCAGCCTTAAATGGGTATCAGGATGGCTGTTCTGGGAAAGTAAAGACGGCCGGCGTATTGCTGACCACATTACCTATCTAGTGCCGATTGGTCTGTAAAAATGTGGGTGTTCTTCCCATATGCCCGATGCGCCTAAGGCGTAACAAGGGATCTTTACCTTACTTTATAGACTAGTGTGTGAACTCACAGAGCAAGCTGAAGATTGTTGGAGGTAGGGAGGAAGGGGTTGGGATGTAGTCCACTCTGTTGCAACAGCAGTCAATTTGTATTGGTCGCCTGCATTTGTTGTTGTCTTTAGCCGACATGTTGGATTCTGCCATGCCCACCAGCCGAAACCATTTCACCATTGATAGAGTTCTTGTCATCTTAGTATCAGCTCATGTGTCTACCTTACTCGCTCTCATATATGTCCTGTAATGTGTCCCACAAGTCATGATTTCACAGTATGTGTGATCCATGTAATGGGACATGATGAGCACACATGTAACATCGCTCTGAATATATATAAACGCACACAACCAAGTGCATGCATACACTAGAGCATTCATACCCATACACAATACTATATATTTAAATATATACTGCCTCTCACACATTCCCAAACATATATTTATTGCGTACACAAACATAAAGTTAGTTGCCTATCCTTTACAGGATGTGGCAGAACGAACCTAAGAATATTTTTTTTTTTTTTTTGGTTGTTGCTTTTCTCTACTAATTTTCATTCATTTGTTTAATATCTATTATGTGTTCATTAAGTCGTTGAAAATCAGTTACCGTAACTATTCACTCTTTTTCTTCTTCCTCTTCTTCTTATTCTTCTTCTTCTTTTTCATCATTCTGAGCCCTTGAGGTTCATTGCTGCAGATATCACCCACCTTCATTAATCTCCCTGGTTGGCCTTCTCTTTCCAGTTGGTGACAACAAGTGTTTGCAGGTCTGTCTGGGCAATATCTCTCCATCGTCTTCTTGGTCTGTCGCGTGGTCTACGACCATTCATCCCCCTTGTGTATTTTCACTTCTGTCATATCGCATTCTCTCAATATGGCCTAACCATTTCAGTCTATAAGCTCTCATGATGCCAGTTATTAACACAAATTTACACAGATTATGAATTTTGTTGTTGCTTCTCACTCTCCATTCCTCGCTGTTTGCATCTTTGATGGGTCCAAAGATTCGTCGTAAGACTGTTTTCGAAAACCTGTAATAAGGCTTCATCTCTTTTAGTTCTGCTCCAAGTTTCAAAGCCAAATAAAACGGCTGTCTTAGCAAGGTTTTATATATTTTGATCTTCGTGTTGCGAAACATGAAGTCATTTTATATTCACTCTGTATTAATCTGTCATTTTATATCTATTATCTGTTTATTCAGTAACTGAATATCTATTGTTTGTCAATTTAATCACTAAAAAAGGTATTAAATGTTTTCTCACTCATTTAATATTGATTGTGTTCTCGTTTAGTGTCGACTCTGTGGCTAAGTCTATGCGAACGCTCCGTAATGCCGGGATGCCGGATTTGATCCCAGCCGCAGGCAATGCGCCTTGCGTTGATTTCTTCAGTGGTATCAAGAAAGACGACCGTCCAGAGGCAATGGCAAACTACTAAACGTAAATTTGCCTTGAAAAACCCCACAACAGCCAGGGGCTGTTGGGGTTGGTTCTGCAACGTCCTGTAAAGGATACGCAACTGACCTATTAAAGGTTGCCCTTCTTCTTGTTTAGTAGCTGTATTTTCTATGCATGGCCGCTCAGTCATTGAAGATCTACCGTCTATTTCATGACATCTATTCAGTTAATCAGATTTGTGTGTGCGTGTGTCTGCTAAACAGATTATATTAGCATGTGGACTGCTGAAAGAAGATAAGTTGTCACAACTCAGGACGTCGAAAAGAAAAACCTGTAAATGGCAGTCATACCTCGTGTCCACTGAGTTTACGAGACAGAAGATGAATAAAAAGCCGCGATAAGTAGGGGTCTAAATCAGATAACGCTGAATATAATGGGGCGGCTGTAAATGGACGAAAAGTATTTCCAGAAGGTCCTTCAAACGTTTTTCGACCAAACACACCGTGATTAGCCGTTGATTTATGCTTCGTAATCTTTCATAACCGCTAGTCTAAGTTACAGGGAAGTCACGCTGTGTTCTCTTCGATACTATCACCGGCGATATACCGTGTTCTCTACTACACGATGCGACCGCTTTTAACGACCCCACAACATGTAGAACTGGTACTAACCTCAGTTCACTACGCCACAATCCTGATCCTACCGTCCTACGCTACAGTGCAGCCTACGTCCCGTGGTTTCAGAATTGTTAACATTTTGCATCAACCTTAAAAAATCTTTTTGTTGCAGAAAAGCATCGCTGCTGTCCTTGTCACTCCTCAACGCTTACAGCTGAAGTAAATTCATGTCCTACTTGGAGTCCGGCAAAGCTATAACATACGCAATCTCGCCGGCAGCTCACATCAACCAGTACAACACGAAATATACACGGCTCAGAAGATCGAACACAACACCGCGTCACACCCCTGTATCTTAGACAGCGCGTGTGAAAGATCACAAAGCATGAATTAACGGCCAATCGTGGTGTGCTTGGGGTGGTAAACTTTACTAGCACCCCCTGGGACACAGATAAAAGGCACAAACGTTTCTGAATGAGCTGGGAAGTGCATCAGACACACTGTTAAAAGGAACAGACACTGTAAAAGTTCAGGTTTGTGAGAAACAAACATTTCGAAGTTCGGCGACGTAGAAATGGGGATTGGCTCAAATACACAGTGAAGAGGAACGGAAACAAGGGATGTGAATAGATGGAGAAAGACTAGGGACACCGTAAAAAAATGGTGGGTTGTTAATAAGACAGGGAGTTCTCCAGGGTCAGAGTGAAGAGAATGGGTGGCTGTGGTTGGACGTAGAGTAACTCAGAAACACAGTACCTGTTTGACACATTAGGCCAATATATCCAGGTGAGCAGCCACGCAGACATTTGCCGGTGACATGATCACACGGTCGAGCAGAGGGAGTTCCTGCCTGCTGACAATTGCTACTGCACGAGGACGTACAGTTGTTTCCGTATCTCCCGGACTGGCAAGCTGAAACAGTTCCATGTGAATGAATTATCTGTGCTACCACAAGTGGCATCAACAAAAACATTACCACGTTGATATCTTTCCCGAGATCACAGTTGCATGCCATCATCATTATCATTTACACAACTATACAATATATCTACAATCAACATAATCGATGTTGTAACCAAAGTCTTCAGAATAATGACAGCAATTTGTTATGTCATTCTCATTCAATTCTTGAATCGTTGAATGTCTATTAATTGTTCCTTAATTTTTTTTTATCTTTTACGCGTTTATCTACTTATTGAATGTGTATTATCTGTTCGTTATGTTTTGAGGCATGATTTTCTAGGGATTTTCATACATGCTGCAGGAGATCGCAGATTGTGGAAAGGCATGATCACCCACACCAGTCAGCAAGGCACCTTACGATGATTATTTGTTCACTCATAGGTAACTATCGATTATTGCTAATTTTATCGTTTCATTTTTATATATTTTCATGTAGTGATAGAATACCTAGTGTCTATCCTGTCTATCATTTTAAAAAAAATGTTTAAATCCTTACCAAATCAGGATACAGTAGGAAACCCTAAGAAAGTCTTTCAATGTCAAGACAGAAAAGACTGCATACTGTAGTCATTTCATGTGTCCACTGAGATCAGAATACAGAAGTGAACAAACGGGTGTGAACTTTACGGATGTGACTACAATAAGGGTAAATACAAAAAGACGCCCGTGATAAGACGGGTCGTACTTCTGGGACACAGTAAAGAAGAACAGATGTATATGGGGAAAGCCAGAATGGCACTGATACACATCTACCAGGAAGGGACGCGGTGAGCAAATAAACGAAGACAGACTCAGAGGACATAGTGACGAGAAACTGATGGTTGGGGATTACATGGAGTGGTTCCAGTGCACAGTACCTGTCTGACACATTTGACCGGTGTATCCGGGCAAGCAGCCACGCAGACAACTGCCTGTGACAAAGTTACACCGTCGAGCTAAGGGAGTTCCCGCCTGCTGGCAATTGTTACTGCATAACGACGAACAGTTGTTTCCGTATCTCTCAGGCTGGCAGGCTGAAACAATTGTATCTTTATCAATTATCTGAGCTCATCCTTTCTGGTAATAATAAATATCATTGCTATCATTATCATATTAACATTTACCATAACCAACATCATGGAGGTAGTAATCAAAACCTTGAGAATAATGAAAAGTCTTGATATGGACGTTCAGCGGTTTTCGTACGATATCACATCGTCGAGCAGAGAGATTTCCCGCGTGCTAGCAGTTGCTACTGCACAAGCACATACAGTTGTTTCTGTATCGCTCAGACTAGCAGGCTAAAAAAAAAATTCCACCTGTGTGAATCTGAGATCCAAGTGGCGTTAACAGCATAACGTTACATACTCATCTCTCACATATAATGACAATTATTGTTGCTATCCTGACCATCAAGGTGAGCTGACCTAAAACACCCTCTGCCAGCTTGAAACAGGGAGACATCATCACTTGTTTAGTAGGAGGTAGGATATTAGTTATTATGTCTCAGAATTAGCAAGTTCAGGCAACCTTGATATTCTCTTTTCTAGAACCTTCGTTTGGCATTAATAGAGACATATTTTGCAAATGAATAATCTATAAATAGTGTATGATGTCATTGTTGACGTGCCCTTCCAAAGAGAAACAAAGTAGTACTGGCTTTCTAGAAGTCTTTATGAGGTCGGCTGTCAATTTAATTACCATAATAAGGCTCAGAATAAGATGATGAAATATTATGCAATCGAGATCTAATTAAAAAAAATCAAACATGAGAACGTACATAGTAATTAAGTTGAGCCTACTAGAATATTCTAGAAGCAGTCAAAGTTAGAAGAAAACAAATACCTATCATTCCAGCATCTAAGTATAAATAATGAATAAGAATCTAGTTAAGATCCTTCAGTTTGCCAGACTTAGAAGAGGAGGGTCGAGTCATATGTACCCTCAAAGAAATCGTTCAGTTTATCAGACTTAAATAAGGAGGGACTAGTAACAGAGGGTCAGCTCAACACTAGAGGAACCAGTCACATGGAGCCTTGAAAACAGACACCAGAGAGGAGACATAAAACAAGACATCGAACTACAAAGATAACACACAAGATACATGGATGAATGGTCAACAGAGACACATTAGGTAGGAACACTATTGAGATGTTAGAGTCGACGATTAGGCCATTAGTACTAGGCAACACTAGAAGCCGGGTGGCAGTTACAGACACTAGAACCAGTTAACAAAGTAACTAGAAATGAAGAACACAACGCGACCTCAAGAGTATGTATCAGATGTCACAAGGTCACTTGTATGAATGACGGAGCAGAAAGCAACTCGCGCATTGATAGTTTTAGACTCAGTGAACATGCTTAAAATATACAAACTGGCACACTCCGACAATACTGGAAATTGCGATGTTGTACGCGAGGCTTTCTCTTTTCAAACAGGGTCTATTAAGTTGCAATAAAACCTCACCGACCAACTCTTCTTAACTCTCACTACAGACAAATTCTGTATATATTTTGAAGCCACCTGGGCGTCAATGCTTATATCAGCTCTTGCACTCTGACTGTTTCATCAGTTGTCCATTCTTGGCATCCTAGATTTAAAACAACTATCACTCAATGCAACCCTTTTTTTTTTTAATGACACTGTAATAACTTTCTCATCATGTGCTATTTTGTCAGTAGTACAAACATTTCTTATACCAACGTCTGTTTGTGCCATCAGTGTGCCAACAATGAGTATGTCTCGAGGAAATAATCGGTTGCCAGAAGTGTACAGAGCATTGCGCGTTTCTCCTTGCTCGCTGATGCGATCACTTTTGAAGTATGAGCCATTTCTCTTATCTTAAAAAGAAATCAAAAATGACTCCTTGATGTGCCAGTAGTACATTATCTCTCTTGATGTTAGTGATAGAGTTAGGAGTGGCTTAAAAAAATACTGTTAAAAAATGAACGAGCAGTGTAACTGAACGGGAAGTAGATCAAACACACAATGAAGAGGAAATGGTAAATGTGAATAGTCGGGGAATGGCTGGGGACACGGTAAATAAAAATAGGCAGTTGCAAATAGATGCAGAGTGTCATAGTGAAGTGACATAGCTGGGTGTGGTTGTAAGTTGAGTGGCTCAGAGACACAGTACCTGTCTGACACGAAAAGCCGGTATATCCTGGCAGGCAGCCATTCAGACATTTGCCTGTGACGAAGTCACATCGCCGAGCAGAGGAAGTGCCCGACTGTTGGCAGTTGTTGCTGCACGAGGAATTACAGTTGTATCCATACTTCTCGGACTGGCAGGCTGAAACATTTGCATCTATACCATTTTTCTGAGCTCCAACAAATGACTCTACCATAAATATCTCTTCCTGGTAATCAGAATTAACATTCATACCATTATCAACATCCACATCGTCATCGATTATTGTCTTTGTCGCCTCCCTCCCACCTCCACCCAAGCAACTGTACATGTGACCAACCACGTCCGGCTGTAAATATACAGTCCTGACAACTGAATCAAGGTACATTTTGGAGGAGTCCCCTCGAAAAAAAATCTGGAGCTGGTCGTGAACCAACATAATCGCTGTCTTAATCAAAACATCTTAAAAGTTAACAGTAATTTTCGATGTGATCATCATCAAATAGTCATGATTTAGTCGTTGAATGTCTATTTTAATTGTTTGTTTATTCACTGTATATGAATTATAATGTTCACTCAATTGTTGAATTGCTATTGTGTAATTTATTCGATCACTGAATTTATTCGTTCCTTATCCCCTTGTGCCATCATACGTCACATGTGGCTCGCAATCTATTTGTCCATTTCATTCTATCCTATGAAATTAGTCCGTCACATTTCTCTTCTCTCCTCAACCGTCCTTTTTCGGTTTTTTTTCGTGCTTCCATGATCCTTTTATTTCCAATTGAAATGACTGTTTAATGATTCTCCGTTCGTTTCTTCTCAGGGGGAATTACATATAGCCCTCTTTTTCTCTGTCTTATAACTGTTTACACTAGAGGTTGCTTGAACATTTCTTTTATTTCTTCAGTCTTTTAAATCCCACCCATTTGATATTCGTCATTTCCCATAGGTATTTGATTTTGATATCATTTAAACTTTCGTTTAACGTATTTAGTCGTTTTCCAAAATTCACTGACATATGTTAAAAATGAAATGACATTAGAACTGGGAATATCATAATTTGTTTTTTAACATTATATAATTTAGAGCTCAATTTTTGTACAGGCTAATAAAAGCTGTTGATGCCCTGCCAGCGCGTATCATCATTTTTTTAATCATTTTTTTTTTTTTTTTGGCACTTTCTTCACTGTAAAAATTACAACGTAAATAAGTAAATTGATCTGTTATTTCATTCACTTTCGTCTCTAGTGTTACATCTGCAAGATTTGTTTGTTGGTTTCTTTCAAATATTTGTCTTTTCATAATCTCCTTGTATTCCAACATTTGATGCCTTATTTGCTAAATCGTCCGTTTTTCTTTGTGTGTCATTGCTGTTTTTACTTAGCAGAACTATATCAGCAAAATCGATACCTTCGAACAATGTGTTCTTCCAAAATATTTTCACAACCTCAGCAATGATTATGTTTAATAACGGGTAAGTATGGGTCATGATGTAGCTTAAGAAATTTTGTTAAATCCTCAATCTATTGGTAGGAAGTTACATTATGAATTCACTCACAGATAAGTAATTTCTAAGAGTAGTAAAACCCTTTTTTTTTCAGGACCTAGTAGGTAGAAAAGCCACATTTCTTTTAGATTTACGGTATTTACAATGGAATCCAGGCCAAACGGTTGCGATATCCATAATACCGAGCCTAAGGGTTAACAACTCATGGCTTCTGGATACTAAAACAAAGGAACAAACATTAAACTGCAATTGATATTTGGGGAAAGAAACATGGCGCGTTCAGTCAGAGGATCACCTGGATTATTCATTTCGCGCCTTGGGCCGGGCCATGAAAGTTTTAGGTACTACCTGCTTGTCAGCGGCAGTTCCGTCTTGACTGTCGGAGGTAACCAAAGGGTTTGGTTATGGGAAAAAATATACTCTCTATTGTATCGTAAAGTTACGTCATAGGAGGTAGTATTTTCAAACCGCCCTCGTATCACCTGGTCACCGATTAACTGAATATCTGTTACCCATGCCTGTATTCATTGTATGTCAGTCTATGCGTCTCTCTGAAAACCTGATATTGTGTTGTCAATGGTTGCATGTCTTTTATGTGTTTTTACATTCATTTAACCTCTTTTATGTGTTCATTTACATACACATGCGAGTCGTAGATTATCTCACATAACTCAAAGAACTAAATAGGGGCTTTTGTGCTGAACTTCTATAGATTACTATGATCATCAACAACAACAACAACAACAACAAAGAAATTAGAGCATCCTAAAAACTTCTGAATAACAAGGAAGACTATCGAAAACAGCATATAGTCTTTGCAACTGAAATATTTAGTTATGTTCAAGTGTCCCTTCTGAACCGAAGAGTATCATAATTCATGGTAATAGGAAAGAAGGTGGATGCCGACCAGTATGAAGATGAGCACATGATGTAAGTAACACTCTGAGTGAACAAAGCGTGCGATTCGGCGACAGACTTAAGTTTCAAACATGCAAACTGTGCTGGCAGCGACGTACTGCTCAGGATCTGTTACAAGACAATGATGATCTGTTTATTCGTGCGTTAAATGTTTATAATCAGCTGCGTATAATAGTTTAATAACAATCAGCTGCGTATAAATTATGTGTTAGTTTAAAAACAATCAGCTGCGTATAAATTATGTGTTAGTTTAAAAACAATCAGCTGCGTATAAATTATGTGTTAGTTTAATAACAATCAGCTAGGTATAAATTATGTGTTAGTTTAATAACAATCAGCTGGGTATAAATTATGTGTTAGTTTAATAACAATCAGCTGCGTATAAATTATGTGTTAGTTTAATAACAATCAGCTGCGTATAAATTATGTGTTAGTTTAATAACAATTAGCTGCGTATAAATTATGTGTTAGTTTAATAACAATCAGCTTCGTATAAATTATGTGTTAGTTTAATAACAATCAGCTGCGTATAAATTATGTGTTAGTTTAATAACAATCAGCTGCGTATAAATTATGTGTTAGTTTAATAACAATCAGCTGCGTATAAATTATGTGTTAGTTTAATAACAATCAGCTGCGTATAAATTATGTGTTAGTTTAAAAAGCATAAATTATGGTTAGTTTAATAGCTGGGTATAAATTATGTGTTAGTTTAATAACAATCAGCTGCGCATAAATTATGTGTTAGTTTGAAAACAATCAGCTGCGCATAAATTATGTGTTAGTTTAATAACAATTAGCTGCGTATAAATTATGTGTTAGTTTAATAACAATCAGATGCGTATAAATTATGTGTTAGTTTAATAACAATTAGCTGCGTATAAATTATGTGTTAGTTTAAAAACAATCAGCTGGGTATAAATTATGTGTTAGTTTAATAACAATCAGCTGCGTATAAATTATGTGTTAGTTTGAAAACAATCAGCTGCGCATAAATTATGTGTTAGTGTAATAACTGAATGAAAATTATTTTCCCCATATTTTGAAGAAAAACAGAAGTAGTATGTGTTAATGTTGTTGTTTAATACGTGTTAACCATTTACTGATTCATTGATTATCTATTAATTGTTCACCCATTCATTGAATATATATTGTGTTTATTCAATCCCTGAATATTTGACACTTGTTCTAACCGATATTTGATGAATATCGATTATGTAGATTTCCATTAGTTGACTACCGTCATCTGTTCCCGCATTCATTGAATATACTGGTTAAGTAAAGAATTGTTTTCCGCGCTTTTCATGCTTATTGGATGTATAGGGCTTAACCTATATTTTATAGACCAAACGAAACTTGGTGGGCGATGTGGTCAGCATCACGCCAGTCAGCTTTTCTTCCCATGACTGTACCTCGTACCCACTCTAGGCTGGGTCGACCTGGGAGCCAGTGTGTCATTTTTGAAAAAAAAAAAAAATAAAACCGGCCCTCGCTAGGAACCGTAACCACAAACTTGCGATCCTCAGGCGAACTTCCTTGAATATACTGGTGATTATGTTTATCAATATTATCAGTCTAATCATGGTGAAAAAGGAAATACCACAGGAGTCTAAGATGTCTAAACTCATCAGGTGTGAACAGACAAGCCTCTGTATGGTTGTCACATTTCGTCTGTCCATCGGGAAAATAGGTCGGAAGAGATACAAACAGCGATGAACGGACCTGGTGTGACTAAGATGAAGGGAATTCCACTGGGGCACAGGCAAGAGGAATAGATGCATGTGAATTAAACAATTAGTTCCTAGCAATAGGAACCGGCGGCTGTAAATGAATGGGGATTGGTTAGATACACACTAAAACGTGTACGGTTATGAATATACGTGCACCGGTTAATGAACAGAGTGAAGACGGACGGTCTGGTGTGAATAGACGGAGAAATAGCTAGTGACAAAGTGAAGAACACTGGTTGGTTGTTAATAGACAAGGATTGGCTCAGGGACACGGGAGTAGCTAATGACTCAGTAAAGAATAATGGTTTGTTGTAATCAGATGTGTTACCCATGGACACACTGAAGAGGAACGGCCAGGTGTGAACAGGGAGTGGCTCAAAAAAACAGTACCTGTATTACACGTTTGGCCAGTATATCCTGGCAGACAGCCACGCAGACATCGTCCTGTGATGAAGTCACATCGTCGAGCAGAGGGAGTTCCTGCCAGCTGGCAGTTGCTACTGCACAAGGACGTACAGTTGTTTCCGTACCTCCCAGGCTGGCAAGCTGAAACAATTCGATCTGTATAGATTTAATGTGCTCCGACAAGTGACATCAACAGTAACATTACCATATTATTTCTTTTTTCCCTAATCACAATTGCACGCTGTCGTCATAATCATCATCATCATCATCATTAGCAGTATATCTATGCTAGCAGCAACAACAACAACAACAACAACAAAAACACACACAAAAAATCGAAAATTTGCATAATTAGTTCATTTAGTTATTGAACTGAACACCTATAACATGTTCATTGATCTATTAAATATATATTACCCATTTTCCTTTTCGTTTAATAATCTTATGTGCTCATTCAGTGTTCAATCAATATGCCGGTGTGTTGGGAAAGGAGCAGGCAGAAAGACTGGCTGGCTCTGCACCACTTGGTGGTAAATAGATGTATGACAAGTTAAATATTGTGAGGGCCCTTTGGGAACTGGTTTAGCAGTGCGGAGGCGCAGATGGATGGATCATTACGGTCTGAGGAGAACTGCGCTGCGAGGAGTTACCAAGGGATCTGGCCGACGCTCAACACTCAGGGGAAGGATGAGACGGATATACAGTCAGACTGTTACTGGCACATTCGAAATTGGAACTCCTCGCTTACTGCTAAGGATGTGGACTGAACACTCATTGGAGTGTCCCGAATTCTGTGATGTGGATTCTTAATTCAACATTCAACATGTGTTTATTTATGCATTGACTATTTATTATGTGCTGTTATAGTCGTTAAATATATAATATCTGCTTACTCATTCCTTCTTCTTTCTTTTTAGTTTTGTTTTTTAGTTGTCTCAGTGACACTAGGTTGTTGCCTAGTGTCATGGTTTTCTATATTTGTCCTGCGCTTCTCGCGTGGCTTGGGTGCAGGATTTGTTCATTTTGTTTGCAGGTTTCTGCCACAACATTTATCCACGTCTTTCTTGGTCTTCCTCCCCGCCCCCACTCCCCGTATGTTCTTTTGTAAAAAGTCTCATATGCAGTTTATCTAACTGCATTATCACTACATGGCTGAACAATCTTCTTGCGTTGTTAGTGACCGTGCGGAGACAACGCATTCACATGTGGTTATTTTCTGTTTAGTGCCCTGTTCATTGTCCATGTTTATCACTAATAACATAACGTAGGGATAACTTATTCATTACATATCTATTATGCATTAATTCAAAACTGAATATCTGTTGTTTTTTCGGGAAAAAGTAACAGATCTTGCTCCTATTGGAAAAGGAAGTCCCCTCATGATTTGCCGATATGTTCTTGCCAGTAAAAACGCCAGTTTTCCTTCAAGAAACACTTAGTGATCAAAATTATAAATTATATCAAACATTTAGCCCTCTAAAGGCATCTGTTGAAGCAGCTGTGTGAAGACACGAGTCCACTTATCAGGCTTTTTCGTTTTCTTCTATATTAACAAATATTGATAGTCAAAATTATATGTGGTCACATTTTTCATGTTTAATAAAGAAGAAATTATGTTATTCCTGGAAGTTCAAAATAAAAATGAACATGCAGGCTATTTGTAACTATGAAGCTTGTTTGAGAAGTGCTTACTCACCAGACAAAGAAGAACAGCAGAGTAGTTCATGTTTAAGTTTATTCAACGGATCAACATCATGGCACACGGGTGCTCCTTTCTACTTCTAACTCAGGCCTGAGTCCAAAGAATCTCAGCGCAAGTCACGAGCTTCGTAGCACCGGCAAGGATCATGAAATGCTTTGGGTAGATTTTTAACTCCAAATTTTACCCGGGCAGCGCGGTTAGGCTCTTCTTTTCGATTTCCAACTGCCAAGGGATTTTTCTTACTTACGCAAAAGACAGTGAAGAGGAACAGCCTGCTAGGAATTGACAGGAATTAGATAGGGTGACAGTAAAGAGGAATGAAAGGCAGCAAATAGACGGGCGTTGCTGACGTAAACACTAAAGAGAAATGAACGGCAGTGAATAAACAAGCGTAGCTCCATGTCACATTAAAGAGGAGTTAACGGTTGTAAATAGACGGGCGTTGCTCACGTAAACAGTAAAGACAAATGAATGGCTGTAAATAAACAGGCGTGGCTCATGGACACAGTAAAGAGGAATGAACGGCTGTAAATAGACGGGCGTTGCTCACGTAAACACTAAAGAGAAATGAACGGCTGTAAATAGACGGGCGTTGCTGACGTAAACACTAAAGAGAAATGAACGGCTGTAAATAGACGGGCGTTGCTCACGTAAACACTAAAGAGAAATGAACGGCTGTAAATAAACAGGCGTAGCTCCATGGCACAGTAAAGAGTGATGAAAGGTTGTAAATAAACGGGCGTTGCTCATGGACACAGTGAGGAGCAGCAGCCAGAGTAGCGACTCAAGGACACAGTACCTGTTTCACATTTTTGGTCGTCATATCCGGGCATGCAACCACTCAGACATCTGCCTGTGATGAAGTCACACCGGGTAGCAGAGGAAGTGCCCGCCTGCTGGCAGTGGCTACTGCACACGGACGTGCAGCCGTTTCCGTATCTGCCGGGTTGGCAGGCTGAAATAGTTTCATATATCTGAATTATCTTGGCTCTAATAAGTGGCATTCCCAGTCATAGGACTATGCTCATCTCTTTCCCATTGCTATCATAATCATTTCCACCATATTTTTCAGTATCAACATATTAATCATCATCAGCATCATTGATTTAGAAGAACAAACATAAACAACCAATATAACCAATGTCGTAATCAAAATCCTATTAATATATATAGTCGGTTCTGTGGCTAAGTCGATGCGAACGCTTCGTAATGCCCGCATGCCGGGTTCGATCCCACCTGCGGGCCAAGCGGCATAGCGTTGGTTTCGACAGTGGTATCAAGAAAGCCGACCGTCAAGAAAGCAATGGCACACTGCTGGACGTAAAATTGCCTAGAAAAACCACACGTTCTGCAACGTCCTGTAGAGGATACGCAACTAACCATAGACAACAACTATTGAAGTAATCATCGTCAGTTCTGTCCTTGATCAGTCATTGACAATCTATGAACTGTTCTTTCTTTCGTTAAAACTACTGTCTGTGTTCAATCATTATTTGAATATTTATTTTTCTGTTCTCTCAATCTCCGTTATGTATTTATTCAACATATTTACATGTTCACTGATTCATTGAATGTATATTTCCTTCAGTCGTGGGAAATTCAGTCTGTTTAGTCAGTGATGTAATATCTTCTGTCTTTCCAACACCGGGAGTCGCCGAGGCATTTGCGGCTAGACGCCCGCTTGCGGATCGGAAGGTCGTAGGTTCGCGTCCTGATTGAGCCGGACTTTTTTCAAAATGACCTTGACTTCCAGGTTGAGCCAGCCTTGAGTGGTTGCCAGGTGCAGTCCTGGGAAGTAAAGTCGACTGGTGTGATGCTGATAACATCACCCACCAAGTGCCGATTGGTCTATACAAATATAAGTCTAGCCCTCTATTCCCAATTCGCCTAATGGCGTGAACAAGTAACTAATTATTCTATAATTACCTATATTTTTTTTTGGTCTGCATAGTGAACCAAGCTAATATTGAGAATGCAGTCTATGCCTAAGATGTCTCTACTCTGCATTTCGCATTAGAAAAGCTAAATCGTGGTAGTCATATCTGAAACCACTGAGTTGGCCAGACAGAGAAGGAATGTCTATTCATTCATTAACGTTTTTGGTCTGCATATTAAACCATAAAAATAATGAGACTACATACTATGTGTATATGTATACAAAGGCCAGTGGCAGCCAGCGTGCACTGGATCGCCAACTATTCCTCCCCACTACACTTACCGACAGAAGTGGTTTATGATGATGATGATGATTACATACTATGTCAAGTATTGTAACGGATCAAATTAGCCTGAAGCTTGAAGTCATATCTGAAACTACGGAGTTCACTAGACAAATGGAACAAATATGTGTAAATGGAAGGATGTGACTCAGGGCAAGTGGTAATTAAGTGTGACTGTAAATAGACGGTGAGTCGTCAGGGACGGATGGGTGACCATGAATGGATGTTGTGTGACATAGAGACCCTGTACCTGTTTGACACATTATCCCGGTATATCCCGGCATGCATCCACTCAGACATCTGCCTGTGGCGATGTCACACCGTCGAGCAGAGGCAGCGCCCGCCTGCTTGCAGGTGCTACTGCACAAGGACGAACAGTTGTTTCCGTACCTCCCGGTCTCGCAGCCTGAAACAGTTTCATCGAAATAAATTATCTGAATTCCAAGTACATTACCGTTGACATTGTATATATCTAGAGCCGGCCGTGACTTCATCTATGATCTTCACCAGATAATTCATTGCACTGTTTAAATTAGTTCAGTTGACTTCGAAGTGCTCCAAGTAAACCGTGCAGTCAGTAGACAAATCTTGTGGGTGCGCGATTTCTGTTTTCTCTAAGCGACGTCACGTCATTCCTACAGCACCGTCCGTATACACACACTGACGCATTTGCCCCGGTCCAAGCCCAGCGCATCTACATTCTTTGGCCATGTGATGAGAAGGAGAAAACTGGAGTACATTGTGACAGTCGGAAAGCTGGAGGGAAGCAGAGGCAGAGGGAGACCGAGAAAAAAGATGGTGGACAGTTTAACATCACGGCAAGGAGGTTCATCTGTCACGGAGTTGACTGAAAGTACACGAGACAGAGTGTTGTGGGTAGACATGACTATCAACGCCATACTGCATGGACTTTGAGGAGAAGAAGATGCCAAACGCTTAAAAAATAATATCTATGCGGAGCAATAACTAGATCTCAGCTAGTGCTTCGTCCAGGGAAGTCAGGATACCAGGGAAGTCAGGATAACAAAGAAGTTTTTCCCTCATATGTTCATCTTCATTATACCTACAAAGCAAAGGACAGCGTGGTAGCTCACATTAGTTGATTTATCAAGTAGGATCGCAAACAAACTCGACTTCCATATCCCTTCTACAATTTGGTTTTAAAAATTGGCTAAGTCAAAAAACATATCTTTAAATCGTGGTGTCCGTAAGCGGCATGAGAACATACAATTATGACTACGACATCTAAGAGGAATCATTTACGATTATTGTCCTGTTGTGCCATTATTTGTCACATAGCGCTGCAGTCAAATCCTCCATTCCATCCTATCCTATACAATCAGTTCAATACCATGGATGGAATTCAGCCAAGCACCTTTGGTCACTCTTATCAGCGTTCGTTCTTAAGTTTCTTTCGGGCGTCTTCGCCTTTATGTTTCCTTTATTTTCAATTTTAGATCTTGTGCCTTCCCTGAACGTGTCCAATAGAGCGCCAAATGCTCTGTCTTAATGGCTACTGATACTAGTGGTATCCACAGTTACATCTAAGATGTATGGCTACACTATCTCCTCACCATAGCGTACTTTTTTTAGGCAATTAACATGCGACGTCCGTGGCTAAGGCGTTGCGAGTCTGACTCGTAATCTAACGTACGGCGATTGAAACACACTGCAGGCTGCGCGGATTTTTATCGTGGTATGGGACGTCGCAGATCGACCCAGCCTCAAATGGGTACAAGGATGGGCTGTTCTGGGAAAGTAAAGACGGCCGTCGTAATGCTGACCAAATTACCCACGAGTGCCGAATGGTCTTTAAAATATGGGTGCTCTTCCCATATGCCCGATGCGCCTGAGGGCGTATATAGGGATCTTTACTTACTCAACATAGCAAATAGATAAGAACCAGGAGGCAGCGACTTGTCACTAGTTGTCATCACTTCACATTTTTTTTTTTCAAATTACTAATCAGCATGTCGTAAGAGTCACTAATTTACAGCTTCCTTCGAAGTTGGAGTTTATTTGCTTGAGAGACAACGTACCAACAGTATGCATTAAGTGAGAAAGATCTTTAAAAAAAAGGTGTGCCACGCAGCACTCAGTTTCAGGACCAATACTATAGCCAGGTGGGACTAAAAAAGGAAAGGAAGAAGACTTTCATTTGAATACCTTTTTATAAATATCTAGTCACTAGCCTTTGAAAAATAGTAGTGGCTTACAGATAAAATATATCAGCTCTGAATAAAATCGACAGGCACACTGAGCAGGCTTATTTGCCTCGTTTGTCCTAATTTCTGAACATTCAACATATAAGCAGTGGAGACAGTTTAGCGGTGACTGCCTGACACTACACTGAAGCCATACTTGTTTATAGTGCCATATTGTCTAGGAGGGGGAGGTTGAAGGGGAGGGGTGGAAGCGCGGTGTGCGGATTGCATATTTTGGACCTTTGACATATATTTCTGTCTTTGTTTATTCTCAACTTGGGCATATTTAATGCATCATTATAACTGTTCTCATGAATGCTGTCCTAGCCTTTACTCATGAAGGTTGAAAGATTGTATTGTCCTAGTTTTATGTCGCCATCTTTGAAGTTGCTTAAACAGCACAGCAAGTCATTAGAAAAACAAATACTATGACATTAGATTGTTAGGATATGTGGCCAGGTAGGGCAAAAGCATTGATGATATTCAATGGCCTTGTCTAAAATTCTGGTGCCAAATTAACACATCAATTTTGTCACGTACGACGCCACACTGGCTTGTGTAGCCACTGCTGGATTTATATAATCTTTTTTTTTCCTTCAGCCTTCTTCTTCTTCTTTCGTTTGCCTGAAAAAGTAGTCTATATCAGCAATTTTGTCTCTTGTATAAACTTCACGGTTGTTGTTAATTCATTCAGTGGTCCATAGATTTTACTTTCCACTGTTTTTCTTCCCGGCCAAAAGGTTTGCCTTAATGTGTCAAATTCGCTGCAGTCCTGAAGTAAATGCTCTGCTGTCTGGGGCAGCTTTCCACAGGTGCACATTGCTGATACGCTAATGACTGATGGTTACGCAGCCGCCTGATGTCCAGATATGACTAAATTATGCGGTTGATTAGAGTTTCTGCCAAAAATAACTGCTCAATCCTCATCTTTGCTGTGTTATATCTACTGCATTCCTAGATGACGAAAACCGTTACATTGACTTCTTGCTCGCGCTCGCCGGCTGCAAACTCCAGCAAAAGTTTCTGTCTGGTCATCCACTTCAGGACTAAAGTCCTCTTCCAGGAACTGAGTGTTGCCTGCACATTTGTTTCACAGATCTCATTCATTTGCATGCAGACTGTTGGTTCTTTGCTTCTCTGACTTCAAAGGAAGCTTCTAATTAGTCGACTTTTACGAGATGGTTTTGGGCGGGCAGTGGCTCTATCCTTGTTTTCCCCACAATGGGGCACCGGAAACCAGGCAAGGAACCCCGTTACATCATTACCATAATCATCATCTACATTATAGTCATCATTGTCGTCGTCGTCATCTTAGGCACAGTTATAACAACAGCCAACATAATCGATAACACAATACTCTTCAAGAATAATGACAGCATATGTTTGATGGTCTAAGCTCGATATGTTTGAACATGAAAACCTGCATGTGATAGTCATATCCTATGTCCGCTGAGTTTAAAAGACAGTAGAGGATCAAACGGCTGCCAATGGATGGGTTGCTGATTAGATAACGGTGAAATTAAAAAGGACGTCTGCAATTGAGAGAACATCACATCAGCGACTGGTTCGCCCACTGGCTCGCCAGTAGACGACTTGGTCGCTGGTATTGGGTCTATCCCATTTGATCGCATAAACACTGCAAGGGAGTCGTTCTCGGGGCTCCTGATGACGTGCAATACTACGTCATTTTATATGGCTCACATAACTAGTCACAATAATAACCTAAAGCTGCCCCTTCGGGGATGCTAGTTCGACGTGATTATTTTTTTTTAAGCACAGCAACGGGACGTACGTGCATCGGGGACCCAATCGAGAATATGTGCTTTTGTGAATGAACGGGAGTGGTTCAGATAACAAGTTAAGAGGGGCGGACGTTATGATGGATCAAGAAATCGCTCACGGAATCGGTAAAGGAGTACGGGTGGTTTTAAATAGGCAGTGACTGGCGACGCAGACAGTGAAGATAAATTGCCGGATGTAAATAAATGCGGAGCTTCTCAGAAACACGCACTGAAGAGGATCGGATGGCCGTGAATGACCGGGCAGTACCCAAGTCATGTCCAGAGGAAAGGAGAGTTGTGAATGGACAGGGAATGATTCAAGGACACATTACCTGTTTGACACGTTTGGCTGATATATCCGGGCATGCAGCCACTCAGACACCTGCCTGTGATAAAGTCACATCGTGTGGCAGAGGATGTTCCCGCCTGCTTGCAGTTGCTACTACACGAGGACGTACAGTTGTTTCCGTACCTCCCAGACTGGCAGGCTGAAATAGTTTTAATAGGTATAAATTATCTGAACTCCGAAGTATGGCATCAACGGTAACCTTACAATCTTCATTTCTTTCACGCAGTCAGTCATCATCATCAGTCTCACAATCATCAACAGTAGCATTGACATCATTATTTACATCCTTCCAACATCAAATACAACTAATCCAACATAACAAAGGTCGTAATCAAAACCGAAAACATAACAGCAATTATCGATGTGATTATCATGAATGCAATCATCTTTTCGTCTTCGAAAGTATATTAACTGATTTTCTCAGTCAATAATAATCTATTATATGTTCGTTTATTAAGGGAATGGATGACTCAGTAAACATGTTTTAGAACATTCAGACTAGCACTCCGACTAGAATGTGTTAACAGCGCCCAGAAATCCAGCCTGTAGAAACACATATGGCTGTATACACCAAAATACTGAAACCAGAGACTATAGCTATGTCTGCAGTAATTAGGTAAAGTAACCTTTTCCGCCATCATATGTTGTGTACATGTAGAGATAGGCCGATATTTTATAGACCAATCGACACTTGATGGTTGATACGGTCAGCATTACAATCAGATTGAAGAATCAGAACTTTCCGACGAAGGTTACACCAGTCAAAACGAAGAAGAAAGTTCACAATCGTTCCAGAACCTCTGTATTGGGCTGTTGACTGTTTTTTTCGTACGTATATCCCCCTGTCTAGAAACTCCCTCCAATTTAACTCTTTTAGTCCCAAGGAACGCATCATACGTTCATAGGTTCCTACCTAGAAGCAAAATGAACGCATGATGCGCCGATTTTATTACTTTCTTTACCCTGGGCCTGTGATTAAACCCCCTGGGACTTTAAGAGTTAATAGTTGGCTGCTCCCTGTCCTAATTTCTGCACCACCCAGCCGAGTCGTGTGTACATAATCTCTAGCGAATCTCACCCTGGCTGTCAGTAATTCTTTTGCATCCTATTGGAGATACTGTTAGCCATTCCTATTCTCTTTTGATTTCTGTTTCACTTCTGGAATCGTCTTCTACTATATGTCCAAGAAATGATAAACGTTTTCTAATTTCTCCCTGTTTACTGTGATGTTTACTGTTGGTGGCTCTTTTCTATTGTACTGTCAATGTGTCAAGCCGTCTCTACACTTAACCCATTGAATTAATCAATTTGCGTCTTCTGCCGTTGATCTTTCCAGTCATCATGATGTTCTCCAAAGCCTCGCCGCTCATCACGTGACCAACAAATCTCGATTGCCTCTTTCTCATAGTTTAATTGAAAATTTTAGTTTCATAAACCATTTCCATGCGGCGTCCGTGGCTAAGGCGTTGCAAGTCCGACTCGTTAGCCAGCATACCGCGATCGAAACCCACTGCAGGCTGCGTGGATTATTGTCGTGGTATGGGACGTCGCAGGTCGACCCAGCCTAAAATGGGTACCAGGATGGGCTATCCTGGGAAAGTAAAGACAGCCGGCGTAATGCTGACCACATTACCCACAGAGTGCTGATGATCTGCAAAAATATGGGACGCTCTGCCCATATGCCCGATGCGCCGAAAGGCGTGTAAAGGGATCTTTACTTTTTTTTTTTTAAAACCATTTCCATGCAGTCGTCGTTAGCGACTCTTAGTTAATTCACATTTCAAGATCTACAGCCATGCAGCAGAAGTTGCAACATAACATTTGAGTATTCCACCTATCATGTTTAATAAAAGATAAGTGGTATGAAATATTCGTCATCTTTACAAATGCCACTTTCTCATAGCATATCCTGCACCGTAAAGGTAACGTCGGGAGAAGGGAACCAGCGTCATTGCAAACGGTTATAAACCATAAGTGCTCTGCCACCAGTGCGGAAAGCTGATAAGAAACTGGTCGCCTGTGTCGCCGTCCGCACGCATCTCCATAGATAGAGCGACGGTCCTTTATTTACACCAGCGTTTACTCGAGTCCAAAATGCCACTCAGCAGTCGCAGCAAGGCCAGCGGATCGGTCACGAGAGGTCCTTGCCTGGAATACTCACACGAGGTGAGATCTGGCGAATGGCCCCGCTGCGGCTGAGCTTTGTCGTAAGATCTGCGTACGATATGTTACCGTCTGGGGTCAACATGGTGAAATGGCATGCGACTACCGATCCGATATTCCCCCTGTGCAAAGCTAAGCAGACCCTCGAGCATGTGTTGTCCGTGTAAAGAAAACCCTAGGCCAGGAAAGATACACTTGGTACCACAATAAAGTCCTGTAAGAGTTAGCGAATATTGTGGACCGAACCAGGATGAGGGCCAACGATAGGGCCAGTCCTACCGTCACCCCGATTAGCTTCCTCAAGTCTGTCCAGATTTAAAAAAGGTAAAATTAACAAGGTCGTATACGATCCTTCAATAATTGACTGTGCGAAGGACTCTCTGGAAGACCGGTCTGAGATCTGACATAGTTCTGCACTTTGCGGAAAAACGCCAGCTCTTCCAGATTGAGCTGACCGTGTCGTATAAGTCGCAAATGGACGAAAATCCCTACTACAATTTCGAGAAGTACGGGGATCTCGTCGTCAGTCAGAGAAGAGACTAGGTGTATACAGTGAAAATCCTAACCGTCTAGGTAGGCGCAGCAGGTCTGATCTCCACTTCCATGTACAATATGCTATAGCAGCTGGGAGGAAACGATAGGAATAAACTCACAGGGAGCAAGTACAGCAGGGATCTACCAGTCATCAGTAGAAGTTATCCTCGTCGACAAGTGTTTCGGCCCACGATTTTATCCTACACACTTTCAGGGCTGGTACCCTGCTGCACGAAATTACCAGATGGTGTTTTTCTTTCGGATAGGAACAAGACGACTTGGTGATTTGCAGAAGGTACTGTGAGATAAGAAGTCGTCACGGCAGCCTAATTAAAGCAGTCAGCATACCTGAACGACCGAGCGACAAGCTTACGATTGGTATACCGGACACATGTTTGACTTTTATTAGCCGGTGGCAGAGGATCACTGGCAGACAATTCGGACACGATGGACTTTCAAGGGGTGAGAAACCCTTCTCCGCTAGACACCCGGACCAGCTCACAGAGGCCCGTCCCCTACGTTGTTGCGTTGCGTCCAAAGCCAGCTCGAGGCCCTTTCGGCTACCTCGCCAAGTTTTTGAGTGTACGTTTCCGTTCATTACCGCGCAATCCTAGTTCTTTAACCACATTGTAGAGCGAAGTGGAAACGAGGCCTCTCGCTCCCACTTCGACGGCAAAGACCCGTACTGTGTACGACTCGTTTCTCCTCAGACCGGCTGATAAATCACTGTACTTCTCGAGCTTGTACAAGTGATTCTCCTCCATACGCGACTCAAACGGGACGGTCAACTCAATCAGGATGAGCTGCCGTTTTTGCGCAGAGTGGAGAACTATGTCCGGTCGCAGGCCGGTCTTCCAGATTAACTCAGGGTACCTTTCATGGCCCGGCAGATCAACCGCCAGTAACCAGTCCCTCGCAGAGTCTAGCACAGATGGAGCGAATGCGTTTTTGTTGACCTTACCTTTTTGAATCTGCCCAGCCTTGAGGAAACGAATGGGGACGATGGTAGAACTGGCTCTAGCGTTAGCCCTCATTCTAGCCTGGTCAACAACGGCAGCTAACTCTTTTAGCGCCTTGTTGTGTCGCCAGGTATATCTTCCTTGGCCTAGGGCTTTCCTGCACGCGGACAGGACGTGTTCTAGCGTCTGCTTCGCTTTACACAGCGGGCAAGTCGGAGACCACTTAACCATGTTAACACCGGACGGTAATACATCGTACGCCGAACGAATGATAAAGCTCAGTCGCAGCGGGGTCATTCGCCAGATCTCACCCCATGTGAGTACTCTTGGCAATGCGCTCTTCAGGCTGACCCAATGGCCCTGCTGCGACTGCTGGGTTGCTTTCTGAACCCGAACCTCGTTTTCGTTGTCCCTCGCCATTTGTATTACCATGTCTCGGCGTTCTTTGGCTGAGGCCTTTGACCGCCAATTGACCTTCCCGTGCCCTAGGCCTCGACGGTCGGTTTGTGTGTATCCCATTATCTCCTTCAATTTTAGTGCGTTCTGCGCAGATTCAATCGCATCGAGGACCCTCCACTTCTGCCCAGTCTTTAGATCGGGCTGGACAGCGATGACATTTGGGTCTGAAGACTCGCGCAAGAGCATGGCGAGTCTTACCTTGCCAACTTTAAACTCTTCAGTTATTGATTTGAACGGGAGTACTAGCTTTGCCTGCTTACAATACAGAGCCACGTCGGTCAGACAAGGCGGTGCACCAATCCACTTTCTCAAGGCTGTGTTGATTTTCCTCTCCATGGTTTCCACTGCAGTCATCGTCACCTCGTAGACTAACAGTGGCCATAGGAGCTTCGGAATCAACATGAATTGGAGACACCATACCTTGAACTTTCCGACCAGCCTGCAACGCTCGATCGCAAGCAGGCCTGTAGCCCGTGACTCGTGTATTCGTCGGACCTCCGCTCTATCAGATAACTTCGAATCGTAAACGCGACCAAGGCTCTTCACCGGTTCCTCCAGAGCCGTGGGGATCTTATTCCTTGCCACCGTAAAACTGGTTGCCGCCACTCGACCCTTAAGGATAGGCAGACAAACGAACGTAAACGGTCACTAAAACAACTGGGTGAAGCTGCTGAAAGAGCTGGCACAGGGCGCAACGGAACGTAGTTGGGGGGGGGGGGATGGGCCTCGGTAGACTGGTCCGATTCCCTGGGTGAAAAGAACGTCTGATCCCTAAAGGCGATGTGGCCGATGAATGTCTGCCGGTGTCTCTCTGCTAAATGTCAATGTCTAACAATTGTCCAATGAACCAACTAAAAGCTAGTCATTCCGGTCGTAAAGGTAGTCAACTAATCTAATATTCTACCGCAGCGACGCTATAAAACAAATCTCTTAACACCTGTTAAGTCACTATATCGTCTTGTCCCTATCGAGTCCAATGAATTGCAGGAGGTGAAGATCGGGGCCTGGCTTCATGACCCAGGTCGGCCCACCTTCCTAGTTTTTTTCAGGAAGCAATGGGCCGAAACAGTTGTCAGTGAATGATTTCTACTAATGACCGGTGGACCCTTGCTGTGCATGCTTCAGTGTGGAGTTCTTCTTACTTATTGGTACCCATCGCCTAGAGGCTGTGTAATCCCCAGGAACCGCCCGGTTTAGAACATCGGCTGTGGGCTACAGAGAGTCGCAGATGGATTTGCATCTTCTTATTTGAAACAATCATTGTTTTTTTCTTCATGAAATTAATCGAGTCCTGTGTTTGGGCTCTCACTTTTTTTAATGCACTAAAGCTGCTGTAATTCTTAGGTATTTCAGCTTCGAGTTCTGTATCCTCTTCATAACGTAGTGTATTAATTTATTTTGTGTTGCTGTTGTTGTGTGCGTCATGTTAAAATATTTATTTAGTTCTCTTTTTCTATTTATTCAGTCTTACAATAAAAAACACTCAAAAGTATCTAGTTACCAACAGTCGTACCTTGTGAATGAATGAGAAGGGGTTCAGGTACCAGAACGAGAGGACTTGACTGTGAATGAATGAGAAGGGGTTCAGGTACCAGAACGAGAGGACTTGACTGTGAATGAATGAGAAGGGGTTCAGAAACCAGAACGAGAGGACTTGACTGTGAATGAATGAGAAGGGGTTCAGATACAAGAACGAGAGGACTTGACTGTGAATGAACAAGTGGCTAAAAAACACAGTGAGGAGGAACAAGCTGGTGTGAACGGACGGGAATTTGCTAGGGACACAGCAAAGATAATGTAACCGGAGTGGCTTAACGACATATTGAAGATGAATGGGGTGGAGGTGTGGAAGAGAGTTGCATTCGGAAGGGAAGTGGCTCATAGACACGGTACCTGTTTGACACATTATGCCGGTATATCCCGGCATGCAACCACTTAGACATCTGCCTGTGGTGACGTCACACCGTCGAGAAGAGGAAGTTGCCGTCTGCTGGCAGTTGCTGCTGCACACGGACGTGCAGTTGGTTCCGTACTCCACGGGCTGGCAGGCTGAAAGAGATTCATCTGTCTGAATTACATGTGCTCTGACAAGTAACATAACCCTTGACCCATTATGGTCGTGGAGGTGTATTGATGGAAGCCCTAGCACACACACACACACACACACACACACTCTCTCACACACACACACACACACACACACACACACACACACACACACACACACACAAACACACACAAACGCCATCTTTCTCTCTGTTCGACACGATAAATAAGCGTATGATAACTTAGTCCTGTCAATTTCTTGATGTTGTTATTCCAGTTTCTTCTTTGCCCTCTTCTTCGACTACCTCAGACAAGTGGCTACATCTGTATCCTTACAATACACATCATTTTCTCGAATCACATTTACCACTACAGTTAACAACATCATCGTCATAGCCATCCCTGTGGGAATTACATCTACACTTAACATAACCGAGGTTGTAATTAAATTCTCCAAAAATTTGTGTGTCTTCATCATCATGAAATACACCCGGGCATGTGCACTCAGTGATTTAATGAGTATGATCCGGAGGGTTTAGGCAGGTTGGTTGACACACAAGCAGATACCTCGGAGTACTAAAGTGAATCTCATCAGAACTATTTTTTTGGCCAACACTATGCTATCAATGCCAAACGTGGACACTTACATCTTCCAATGAACGTAAAATTGTGACAACAGAGATGAAATGCATTAGAAGAGCTGCAAGAATTTAAAGGAAAGAGAAAATACGAAGTCACGAAATCAGACGAGTGCTAGGAATAAAGCCAGTCTAACCGGTCATCAAAGAACAACAAATAAAGTGGTTTGGACACCTTACAAAAATACCCTGGTACTATCTGCCAAAGCGAGCCACACTACAATAAAGAATACAGAAGGAGCATATAATGATTTCTTTACTCTTGGTGTCAAGACGAAGAACATTTAAATGGAAATCGTATCTTGCATCCATTGAGTTCACAAGACAGAAGAAAGACAGCGGTTTTGATCGGACAGGGCCTATTTCAGATAAGAGTAAATATAAAAAGACGGCTTTAAAAAAAAAAAAGAAAAGACGGGAAATACCTTTAGGAATTGTTTAACTGAAACAGGTGCTTCTGAATGCAGGAGAATGGCCCAGATAAACAGGAGTTGTGAAAGGCTCAGGGACACAGTAAAGTTGAAGGGGAGTTTGTATAAAGAAACTGGGTGAGATCCACAATAATCTCTACAGCCGAACTATGTCGCGTTCCATTCATATATTTTGTAGATGTCTGCTGTCCAGGGGGTTGGGGGGGGGGGGGAGTTTCTGGCTTGTCTTGCATTTATGTTTTTCTTCCTAAAAAGAGGATGCCTGTGATATAGGTTGTAGCACTCTTTTTGGGGCGTTGTGGGTTAGACCCAGTTTTTAAATGTTTTTGTAGTGTTAAAACCGGTGGCGTGCTTAAATATACAAAACGGGATATGAACGCATTGCCGAACACCCCCACTCCTGGCAGTGTGCCTAGGTCGGGGTATTTGAGGCCGAACAATCAGAGGCGAGCTAGTGTGTACCGTGGGGAGGTTATCGTGAATCACACCATAAACTGTAAAGAGACAGTGGAGTGGCATCAGGATAGAGCTTCGAGGAAAAGACAGCTGTGAATGGACATGGAGTGATTCAAGTGCACAGTACCTGTTTCACACAACTGGTCTTTGTATCCTGGCAGGCAGCCACTCAGACATCTGCCAGTGACTAAATCACATTGTCGAGCTGTGGACGTTCCTGCCTGCTTACAGTGGCTACTGCACTCGGACAAACAGTTGTTTCCGTATCTCCCGGACTGGCAGGCTGCAACAGTTGCATCTGTATGAATTATCTGAGCCCCACGTCGCATTAGCGGCTTAAACATTACCCTTTTCATCTCTCTGATAGAATTAAAATTATCACTATTATCTTGACAATCTTTTCCATCATCGTTGTCAAAATTATACTATTTATCATCATCATCATCATCATCATCATTATCATCATCATCATCACAATTGTTAGCATTATCGATGTCATCATCACATCACTATTACCCTCATCATCATCGACGTCATCAATATCATCATCGTTCCTGCACTGCAACCAATTTAGCAATCAATTTGAGTGAAAGTTTGATCATGTTATTAAAGCATCCAGTATTCAGTCGTCTTATGTCTTTTATTAATACCTCTATTTATTTACTATCTATTTTGTATTTATTATATTCAAACTCCCTCACCAACTATCTATATATGTTTATTCAGTCACTGACATCAATTAACTGTACACCGCTATGTTGAATATATCTTACCCTTTGTCTCAGCCGTAGAATATCTTTTAGGTGTTAACTAATTAATGAAGATCTATATTTTTAAGTATTCAGAAACCATGAGTTGTTAGCGCTTTAGCTCGACACTATAGATATCGCAACATTCCGGCCTTGATTCATTGATAGATACCGTAAATCTGGGAGAAACCTGCCTACCCTGGGGCGTGGACACGGAACACAAGGAGTTCGTCACCTGGTCGCCGCTCAGTCAGGTTTAACCAACAACGCTAGTGAGCCGTTTATTAAGTTGTCAAACATCAATTATCTGTTTAGTCATTCACTGAATTTTATCCTGCGCTCATTCAAACACGTACAATTCTTCTCCCTGAGTTAAAAGCAGTAAGGAGCACTTATGGGTTACTACTCTTGTGCAATAATGTTGATCCATCGTCTAAACCTAAACCGTATGTATGACTTTACCTTCAACAAGACTATATTCTCTTCTCTAATTTCTAGCTTCATTATTGAATGCTGAGTTCAATCACTAAATATTTATTAACTGCTTTTAGGTGTGGCGTTCGCCTAGAGTGCTGGAGGTCCCGAGTTCATGTCCCGGTAAAGGCTGGGATTTTATTTCACGTGAACTTCTGGTAATTTCCCCTGGTCTCTGGGTAGTAAGAACGGACGCCCGTGTGTATTGTTGCGCACGTATAAATATCCATTGACAGTTGTAAATCAAAAAGAGTAGCCTAACGGCGCTGCCCAAGTTAAAATTTGAGTTACAAAATCTACCCCCAAATTATTTGAGGCTCCTCGTCGGTGCTACGAAATTCGTGCAATGCGCTGACATTTTTGGAAGACAGGCTTGACTGAGAAGTAGAGGGGAGCACTGATGGGTTAGCCCCATGTGCCTGACGTTGATCTGTCATCTAACCCTAATC
Source organism: Candidula unifasciata (assembly GCA_905116865.2). NCBI lineage: Eukaryota > Metazoa > Mollusca > Gastropoda > Stylommatophora > Geomitridae > Candidula > Candidula unifasciata. The sequence goes on along the minus strand of CAJHNH020001818.1, from coordinate 67,191 downwards.
ATTAATTTCATACTGATCATGTTTTCGTTCAGTTGCTGGATATCTAGATTTTTTCACGCAGTCACAGAAAATATATCGTCTATTCAACCACGTATGTTCAACCACGTATGTTATACCACGTATGTTCAACCACGTATGTTCAACCACGTATGTTCAACCACGTATGTTCAACCACGTATGCTCAACCCCGTATGTTCAACCCCGTATGTTCAACCACGTATGTTCAACCACGTATGTTCAACCACCTATGTTCAACCACCTATGTTCAACCAACCAGATAAGTTTCTTTGTCTGGATACCAGATAATGGTAGAATTTAGAATTATGAACGAGTCTAAAGTATCTTAACTCTCTGTCAGAGAAAAAGAAACACTGGTAAAAGCCTGTCGTATCTAGTGTCCATTTAGTTAACAAGATAGAAGAGGAATAAACGGCCTTCAGTGTTCAGGGAATTTCAGATGAATGTAAACAAAGAAGGACAGCTGTGAATTAGACTGTTGTATCTTCCAGACACAGTGGAGTAGAATGGATCTATGGTAAACACTGTTAAAAAACAACTGAATGAAGTGGGAGCAACAAATGAGAAATAAAATAAATGAGTTAATCTGAACGGACAGGAAATGGCTAGGGACACATAGAAGATAAGGGACGGTTATAAATAGATAGGAGGAGGTAGGTAGGTAGTTGTACCCCACCAGGACATCACACAAGCGATAAACATCCGGTAACACAATGTGCCATCATGGGGATGAGTATCACCTTGGGAAAGGTCCCAAAAACTCCCTTTATCCGGTAAGCCATATCTATGGCTAGGCCATATTTTTGGCCCCCGTCAGTAGCCAGTGTGGGGCTTTAAATAACAACAAATTTCATCATACATGGGGACGACTTTCGAACTGAAGGAAGTGTTCAGTGTTATAGTAAAAAGAACTGGGCGACTGTGGTTCGAGAAGTGGCTCAGTGACACAGTACCTGTTTGACACGTAAAGCCGGTATATCCTGGCTTGCAGCCAATCAGACATTTGCCTGTGACGAGGTCACACCGTCGAGCAGGGGAGGTGGTAGGCTGCATACAGTTGCTGCTGCACACGGACGAACAGTTGTATCCGTACATCAAATGAGTGCAGGCTGAAACAGTTTCATACGGATACATTATTCCAGCTCCAACAAGTGGCATCAAAAGCAACATTACCATTCTTACCTCTTTCTCGTAATCAGAATTATCGTTAATATACTTATCATCACCATCATCCTTATCTTACTGGTGGTTATTATATCAGCGACCAAAATAATCGAGGTAATTTGCAATTTTACACAAACTCCCACACCCCCCCCCCCTTTTTTTTTTTCTCAGTGATAATAATGGTTCATGTGACCATCGTCAAGCAGTCATCATTTAGTCGTCATTAAATGAAAATATGTTCTGTATTTCAATCTTTGAATATCTTTCATCTGATAATTTGATCACTGAAAACATACTATTATATAATTTTTCAATCATTGAATACATATAATCTATTATTTAATTCGTTAAATATCTATTTCTGTGTCTGCATTCATTCATTATATTTTTTGTCTGTTCATTAACTCGTTGAAGATCTAGTACGTGTTCATTCAAACATTGAATTTCTAATATATTTTAAAATTTTTTGGTAATTTAACGTATATCATGTGTTCATTAAGATACGGGTTGGCATCGTGGAATATAATGCAGACTTAAATGAAACACATGAGACTTTAGAGCTAAAATGCCATAGAAAGCTTCTCTAAATACCACTGACCAAGAAGGAAACAAAAAAACTGACATAAAAAAAAAAAATCTGAACCTAAGGGGCGGTTTCTTGTAATCAGCATATCGTCTGGGAAACTAACATACGCTGGCCATATTCAGGCGCCACGGTCGATTGGAAAGAATTGCAGCAAACGGCACGTGCCAGGAAAGAAGGGCAGAGACAGACTAGCACGAAGATGAGGACAGGGTGTAAATGACATCTTGGATGGGAAAGTATTCGAGGCATTTAAATATCCACTGTGTGTTCATTTCAGTCCCTCAGTATCAATTACCCGTTCCCTCACTAATTGAATATTGACTGTGTGGTCATTTGTAGTTACCTCTACACCTGTCCATAAAATAATCGAACACCTATCGTTTATTCATTAGATAATTTAACTTATTTTTTTGGGTTTCTAAATCACGGTGCAATACTGAATATGAAGAAGACTACCAGGTTTGAACTCGACATGTCACCCCAACAAAAAAAGTGGGGGGGGGGGGGGGGACACAAAAGAAAATAAATAAATTGAGTCGGAAAAGGAACAAACAACTACAAACAGTCTAGACGCGTCTTAGATAAAAGTGAATATAAAGAACTACTGTAAATAGACGGATAGTTTTTTAACGGCACGTGGTGGGGGGGGGGGGGGCGGGGGGGGGGGGGGGGGTCGGGGGGCATAGAGAAGGGAATCAGAATGAAGGAAGAAATTAACATAAACGTACCGGAATTAACTAGTGATAAAGTGGGGGAAAAAATGGCTAAACATAGACGTGGACTAGTTAAGAGCACAATGAAGAGAAACTGGAACATGAATGAACTGGACGTGACTCAAGGACACTGTACCTGTTTCACATATTTGGCCGTAATATCCCGGCATGCAACCACTTAGACACCTGCCTGTGATGAAGTCACACCGTCGAGAAGAGGAAGATTCCACGTTCTGGCAGTTGCTGCTGCACAAGGACGTGCAGTTGGTTCCGTAGTTGCCAGACTGACATGCTGAAACAGTTTCCGCCTGTAGGAATTACCTGTGCTCCGACAAGTTAAACCACCAGCAACATTACCATAGGCACATCTTTCACGCAATCACTGATATGATAAAGATCATTAACATCATCCATCCCTTCGTCATCGGCATATTAGTCAGCGCCCTCACTGAGCATATTTACAACTAACAGTATGGAGTTAGTGATCAGCACCCTTCCCCCACCCCAAAAAAACTTCACACACGCACACACGCACGCACGCTCGCACGCACGCACACTCACACACACACATTGAGCATGCGTGATATGATCATAATTAAAGTAGTCACTATGTGGTCGTTGAATATCTATTACTAGTACTACATGGCAAAACGTACAATAATATATGAGCTGGGGAGCGCAACACGCCATCTTAGAACATTCAGTAAAGAATTCAATTAGGGATAAAATAGAATAGGCTAGCCTAATTAACGCATTAGTACCAGAGAACATCAAAAGTTAACTGGAATTAATTCAATATTAGGAATTAATCAAGTAACAGAAAGTATTGTGAACGGCACTCATAGAAAGAAGTAGAAAGATAGAAGAACACACTAGACAACATAAAAATCGAAAGCTATAGTTACCGTGCCGGGAATTGAACCTGTCACCTCCAGACGGCGTCTGCGCCTCGCCATGAATACAAGTGCACTAAGATACATGGTCAACTCGGCACCCCCAGAATAAGGTGTCTCATTGGCCATGTCTATCGTACAGCTTGAAATCCACGACTATGGAATACGGACAGAATTCATTTCAACCCATTAAAAGGCACCATAGGTTACAGAGATTTATATTAACGAGGCAAATGTCAAATAACAATCACAGCAACAATTTACGTACACAGTAAACCTTATTGCCTTGTCTAGAATACACAAACATTTATGGCGCAGACGCCGTCTGGAGGTGACAGGTTCAATTCCCGGCACGGTAACTATAGCTTTCGATTTTTATGTTGTCTAGTGTGTTCTTCTATCTTTCTACTTCTTTCTATGAGTGCCGTTCACAATACTTTCTGTTACTTGATTAATTCATAATATTTAACGGCTTCAAATGGTTCCCCTCTCTGTTTATTTATAGGAATTTCAATATTAGGCACTGCTATCATTGTTGGTCATAGCAAAGGATCAGCTAGTGAAGCTTTTGAAGTAGCACTAAGCGTCACACTGTATAACAGAGAAAGAAAGCAACTAACGCAGGATGGGCTGTCCTGGGAAAGTAAAGACGGCTGGCGTGATGCTGACCACATTACCCACCGAGTGCCGAATTTGTCTGTAAAAATATGGGTGCTCTTCCCTATGCCTGATGCGCCTAAGGGCGTGTAGAGGGATCTTTACTTTACTTTTTTTACTGAATGAGAGCGGCTAACTATGCCAGACACCCAGCGTCAAAGGCTTTCCAATCCCATTTTAACCATCTAGGAGGACAGACGGCTAGAGATCTACTTAGGCAGTGGGATGGGACGCTTTGATAAATATGAACATCAGAAGGGAACTAGCAAGGGCTCTGGCAGCGAGCGTTAGGTTTGCTCAGCATGTCACAGAAGTGGCACAAGCTAAAACATGGAAGTCATATTTTCTATCTACTAAGTTCACAAGATAGTGGAGAAACAAAACTGTAATCGGGAAGGTGAAGGGGGGGGGGGGGGGGGGGGGGGGTTGTGACGGTAACTCAATGATGAGTATGAAAGGAAGCAGACATAAACAGGAAATGGCTGAGAGACAGAGTGAGTAAAATCCGGCTGTAAATCAGTACAGACTGGATAAGGATATGTTGAGTGTTCCTAAAAGAAGGAAATTTACTCAGAGACACGGTGAAAGGCAGATGATCGCAGTGGTTGGGCAAGCATTGACTCAGACTAACAGTGGAGAAGACGAGTGGATGTAATTTGCTAGAAAATGAGTCTGAGACACAGTAGAGACGAACAGACGCCTGCAAATGGAGGGGAGTCTTTCATGAACACAGTACCTGCTTCACACGTTTCGCCAATATATCCGGGCATGCAGCCATTCAGACACGTGCCTGTGATGAAGTTACACTTCGTAGCAGATGAAGTACCCGTCTGCTTGCAGGTGCTACTGCACAAGGACGTACAGTTGTCTCCATACTGCCCCGGCTGGCATGCTGAAACATTTCCATAGGTTTAAATTATCCGAATTTCAACTATTGGCATAAATAGTATGCCTACAATGCTTCTTACTTTGTCGCAATAATGACTATCATTTGCATTATCAGCATCATAACCATGATTACTATCATCATCACCATCATTAGGTCGAATAACTAAACCAACATAATCGAGGTCGTAATCAAAATGACAAGAATAGTGACATCAATTTTCTGTGTGATTATCATCAAAACAGTCATCCCTCAGCCGTTGAATCTGCGAGGGGAAGTAAATAAGTAGGTCACACATAGATGTTTAAAAAACACTAAGGATGATAACACTTTAAAACCGTTAATGTTGACAGTCACTGCCCTTTATTTTTTCATTAAAAATTCGACAAACATTTATGTACTTGTTCCATCGTTTTAACGGTTCTCTCAACTGCTTCCTGGAATTGCGTGCTCTTTTTTTTTTGAAACCACATTTTCACTTTACTTTCCTATTCTGCATAATTCGCGAAATGTCTCCCGCCAAAATTAGTTTTAAATGGACCAGAAAGGTAAAAATCGATAGAAGCCAAGTCGGGACTGTATGGTGGATGTTCCAGAGGTTCCCAACCCTGATATAACTTTAAAGTATTAATCAGCATTCACATTGTCAAATCTTTTTTATGTTTGTTTGTTATATATATGATTGGAACCTTTCCGTCTTTCCAGACGATAGTGTTATATTGCGCTATGAGGAAGCATGAGACTCACAGCCTTTGGCGATAGCGAGTATGACTAACAAGACCCGCCCGTGTCAAGAAATGTCTTCAACAATGATGGCATTGAATTTCAGGACCATTTTTTTTCAACATTTGTGTTTACAAAGCCTGGCCAGTATTGTAGAAATCATATATTGCCCATGCATAATGACCCCTCCCTCGATCTGCCTTGTTTACTCTAAAGGAAAGGTAAAACCAGCACGTTTGGAACGAGGCAGGTTGTAGAAGCTTCCGGATCAGAACAGCAGTGCTCTATCCTGTCCGCCTGTCGGAGCTTCCTTCCTAGACCAGCAGCCAACCAAGGTGAAGGGTCTGGTTTGCCCTGCCATAACATACAGTTTTCAGGTTGCATTTCCTCTTCCTAGGATAAGGCTTGTTTGCGAAGTTCATCGTGGTCGGTAGCTTATTTCCTGATTAAAATTTTTTTTTTTTTTTTAGATGGGATACCATTTTTACGTGATTTTTCTATACTAAATGGTAAGGGAAAAGGCCTAGAACTGTTTATACAGCTCTGTCGTTGATGAATCTCTGCCAGATGGTGACAACAGTCTTGATATTATGATTGATATCTAAGTGACAAATCTACTAGCAATAATTTAGTTTAGGATACAAAAATGTAACAAAATATTTCATTTAAATCAATTTTTTGATCACCTGTTTTTTAGATTTTCGGTTGTATTGCAATTTGATATGTCATACAAAAATTACCATAAAATCCAAAGCATTAAAATAATTGTTTCAAATAAAGACCACCTGATATAAAATTTAAAAAAAAAAAAAAAAAAAGGCATTTGCATTCTCAGAATAGGATAGAAGTATTGCTGAACAAATAAAAAAAAGTAAGGTAAACACAACATTTTTTATGTCAATGGTCTTCATATATATCTAACATCCTTGAATGTTGTGTGATTTTAATAATATTTTGTTGTGATACTGACGTTAAAATAGTTTAGATTTATTCTATACTCATTTATCTTTAATTTGATATATGTCCCGATGTTTTCTTTTTCGTGTTTCGGTAACAAGATTCCGCTCAAAATCAATGCTGTCCAATCCACAAACAAAATGTGATCCTAGAAGAGTTAATGAGAGTCATGCACTTGGACACTGCATTATTAGAATATCCAAACGGTAGCGTATTCGTTTTGGGGGTGTGAATGCACAAAGTTTGGCTAGGGACAAGTTAAGATGAATGATCGGGTGTGAATGCACAAGGATTGGCTAAGGAACTCAGTGAAGACGAATTAGCAGGTGTGAATGCATAAGGATTGGCTAGAGAACACAGTGAAGACGAATGAGCGAGTGTGAATGCACGAGGGTTAGCTAAGGAAGTCAGTGAATAAGGAGTGGGTGTGAATGCAAAAGGATTGGCTAAGGAACACAGTGAAGACGAATGAGCGAGTGTAAATAAACGAGGATTGGCTAAGGAATGCAGTTAAGAGAACATAACGGAAATGGCTCAGTGACAAACTTAGATGAATTTGCAGGTGTAACCATACAAACAGTAGCTCAGACACACACTAAAACACGGCTTTAAATAGACCGAAAGTGGCTCAAAGACGGAATACCTGTTTGGCACTTTTCCCCGGTGTATCCTGGCGTGCAGCCACCACTGACACATCTGCCTGTGTCGATGTCACACTGTCGAGCAGATGTAGTCCCCGCCTGCTGGCAGTTGCTACTGCACACGGACGTGCAGTTGTTTCCGTACCTTCTGCTAGGGCATTCTGAAACAGTTCCTTCTGTATGCGTTATCTGAGCTCCGACAAGTGGCAGCAACAATATCATTATCTTACTCATTTTCTTCTTGCAATCACAGTTGTGTTGCTCTTATTATTATCATCCTCATCATCAAAATAACTATCGCAGCCACAGTTACGTCTACAGCATAACGTAAAGTATAGGACGATTCCCCACGATTTCAGTTATATTGGCTAGACCCATACATTCTAACTGGCATTTGATTGATGATGTGATCGTTATCAAGCCTGTCGCCTTTACTTTACAGGACTTTACGTGGTACCTATTTAAGGCTGGGTCGACCTAGGCAGCAAAGTAATAAAAAAAAAAAAAAATAGAAGTCCCGCTCCTTTAGAACCTAAGAGCACGACCTTCCGATCAGCAGGCGAACGTCTAACCACTACACCACGGCTGATCCAACTAAATAACGAGGGTGGTTTTAAAGTCTCAAGAATAATGACATAAATTTGTTTCTATGCCATTGAACGTTCATTCATGCATCTTTCATCATCAAAGCATTCCTCATTCAGTCGCTAATACTTACTATTTGTTTCTCCCCATTTGTATATCTAGTTTAAGCAGAAATTAATTTTTCACTGTCTTTTATCGGCTCTCCTAATAACTGACTATCGATTATGTGTTTATTTAGTCTTTTAGTACCCATATATGTTCGTTTAAAGGAGCCTGACGGCACTTCCCGGGCAAAATTTGGAATCTACAATCTACCCCAAGTATTTCAGGATCCTTGCCGGTGCTACGGAGTTCGTGCACTGCGATGAGATTTGTCAGATTCAGGCTTGAGTTAGAAATAGAATTGAGCACTAATGGGTCCCCCGTCCCATGATGTTGATCTGTTGTTTAAAGTAAAATGTATGGGTATATGTATGGGAAGAGGGTCCCATATTTTTACAGACCAATCGGCACTGGATGGGTAATGTGGTCAGCACTACGCCGGCCGCCTTTACTTCCCCAAGACCTCCGTTGTGTAAACCTAAACCTAATTCATTCGTTTGACAATAGCACATCTAATGTCTATCCAGTCAATGATTAAACGTTACGTCATGTCTTATTCAACGGACCAACATCATGGCAAACAGGTGTAACCCATAAGTGCTCCGTTTTTCTTCCAACTCAAACCTGAGTCTAAAGATTCTCAGCGCAGTGCACGAACTCTGTTGCACCCGCGAGGATCCTAAAATACTTTAGGTAGATTTTAAATCAAAATGTTGCCCGACAGCCCCGTTAGTCTACTCTTTTCGATTTCCAACTGCCAAAGGATTTTATTTCCGTGCGAAACGATACTCCTAACTAGAGACCAGAGGAAAATTACTCGAAATCCACGTGAAAAAAAAAATCACACAGCCTAACCGGGGCTTGAACCCAGGACCTCTAGCACTCGACGCTGACACCATGTCTAGAGACCACTCAGCCCCCTCATTAAATATTAACTGTCTGCTTACCAAATTATAGCACAATGTGTAATAAGGAAGAAGTTACTGATTTCTTAACTCACATAGTTAAAAAAAAAATATTGGGTATGGTAGTAAAATCTTGCATGCACTGAGTTCACAATACAGAGGAGAACACTAGGCTGTCAACGGAAAGGGTTAAAATGGACGGAGGGGGTGGAGGGATAGGTTACCTCTAGGACATAGTTAAGAGAAAGGCTGGGGGGATATCTTAAAATGGAAAGGGAGTTTGTGCAAAGAATTATTATTACTAGTTACAAACTCGGGCCCGTCTACACACTAGCTGGCCTTTCATTTATGCTTGCTCAGGCTGGTCAACGTTGCTCAAAATTAGAGGGGTGTCCCGGTGTATTGCTGTATTCACAAAGCTTTCTGCGTTGCGTGTTAATCGTTCTTCTGTGAGCAGCGGCCGACCCCACTGTGTTCTCACTCGTAAGCAGAATTAGTTTTCTTGGTTAGTATATGACAGCCGACTAGGATTTTTAGTAGGACATGATTTTATTCCAGCTGTCAGCATTGGCAGGCGCGAGGAGGCTAGCGCTGTGTTTCTGCAGAAGTACAGCGTTTTGCGGGCCATTGCAAAATTTTAAAAAGTCTGAAACTTCGGGTGTTAGAATGCACCATCTCATGGAACCTAGGTTCATTGTGCAGGGAAGGTGGTGGGTGAGGTTAGGTAAAAATGTACATGTTATGGGATCGGTAAAAGAGCCCACATCCTGCAGTATAGAGCACGCGTGGTCGCCGGCAAGAGCGTCAGTGCAATACAACGTCGCAGCAAGCTGACACCCCTGCCTCTTGAACCTGCCCGTCTCAAAAATTAGGACGCACAAATGAACGTCCAGTCAAAGTGTCCTGAACCGATTTCGTCACTCCAAAGAGGGCCTGAGTTCGTTACATGTTCTAAGAGTTTGTAAGAGGACAAGACAGGGGTGTGGCGAGGGGCTAGAGTGATGAGGAACGGACGACTGTCTACGGACTGTGAGTTGCCGAGTCACAAAGAAAAACGTACGGCTGTGTATGGACAGTAAGTTGCTTGCAGTCACAGTAAGGAAGAACCGAGAGCTGTGTATGTACGGTAATTCGATGAGAATCACAGTAAAGAAGAACGGACGGTTGTGTATAGACGGTAAGTCGTTTATAGTCACACTAAAGAAGAACGGATGGCTGTGAATAGACGTTAGGTCGCTTTTAATCACAGTAAAGAAGAACGGACGGCTGTGAATAGACGAAAGGTCGCTTTTAATCACAGTAAAGAAGAACGGATGGCTGTGAATAGACGGTAGGTCGCTTTTAATCACAGTAAAGAAGAACAGACGGCTGTGAATAGACGGTAGGTCGCTTTTAATCACAGTAAAGAAGAACCGAGAGCTGTGTTGGACCGTAAGTTTTTGAGAGTCACAGAGAAGAAGAATGGACGGCTGAGTGTGGACGGTAAGTTGTTGAGAGTTACAGAGAAGAAGAATAGACGGCTGAGTGTGGACGGTAAGTTGTTGAGAGTTACAGAGAAGAAGAATAGACGGCTGAGTGTGGATGGTAAGTTGTTGAGAGTTACAGAGAAGAAGAATAGACGGCTGAGTGTGGATGGTAAGTTGTTGAGAGTTACAGAGAAGAAGAATAGACGGCTGAGTGTGGACGGTAAGTTGTTGAGAGTTACAGAGAAGAAGAATAGACGGCTGAGTGTGGACGGTAAGTTGTTGAGAGTCACAGAGAAGAAGAATGGACGGCTGAGTGTGGACGGTAAGTTGTTGAGAGTCAAAGAGAAGAAGAATGGACGGCTGAATGTGGACGGTAAGTTGTTGAGAGTCACAGAGAAGAAGAATGGACGGCTGAATGTGGACGGTAAGTTGTTGAGAGTCACAGAGAAGAAGAATAGACGGCTGAGTGTAGACGGTAAGTTGTTGAGAGTCACAGATAAAAAGAATGGACGGCTGAGTGTGGACGGTGAGTTGTTGAGAGTCACAGAGAAGAAGAATGGACGGCTGAGTGTGGACGGTAAGTTGTTAAGAGTCACAGAGAAGAAGAATGGACGGCTGAGTGTGGACGGTAAGTTGTTGAGAGTCACAGAGAAGAAGAATGGACGGCTGAGTGTGGACGGTAAGTTGTTGAGAGTTAAAGAGAAGAAGAATAGACGGCTGAGTGTAGACGGTAAGTTGTTGAGAGTCACAGAAAAGAAGAATGGACGGCTGAGTGTGGACGGTAAGTTGTTGAGAGTTACAGAAAAGAAGAATAGACGGCTGAGTGTAGTCGGTAAGTTGTTGAGAGTCACAGAAAAGAAGAATGGACGGCTGAGTGTGGGCGGTAAGTTGTTGAGAGTTACAGAAAAGAAGAATGGACGGCTGAGTGTGGACGGTAAGTTGTTGAGAGTTACAGAAAAGAAGAATGGACGGCTGAGTGTGGACGGTAAGTTGTTGAGAGTTATAGAAAAGAAGAATAGACGGCTGAGTGTGGATGGTAAGTTGTTGAGAATCACAGAGAAGAAAAAAAGACGGCTGAGTGTGGACGGTAAGTTGTTGAGAGTCACAGAAAAGAAGAATGGACGGCTGAGTGTGGACGGTAAGTTTTTGAGAGTTACAGAGAAGAAGAGTAGACATACATAAATGCACAAGAGGAGACTCAAAGGCACAGTACTTGTTTGACACATGTCGCCAGTATAATCTGGCAGGCATTTCTGACATTTGCCTGTGACGAAATCACACGGACGATCAGCGGGAGTTTCCGCCTCCTTGCAGCTGCTACTGCACACTGACTCACAGTTGTTTCCGTATTTCCCGGACTGGCAGGCTGAAACGGTTCCATCGGTTGAAAAAAAAAATTGTGAAATTTCATGTGGCATTAATAGTATAACATTAAATTACTCATCTTTCTCATACAATAACAATTTCATTGCGATCTTGCTATTATTTGCATCACCTTCATTAATATCATATTATTTATAATTATCGTCATAATCATCACCATCATCGTCGCCTAGATTTTTGGCATTATCAATGTCATCATCGACAGTATTGTTATGTAACACCGTGTAGGTTCCGGGGCTCCACTGTGGGGGGACAACCAAAAAAAGACCAAATGCCTCCGAGCCGCATGAGTCGACTGTTTCAGGGTTTCATCCGAAGTCGGAGTGCATATGCCTGAAAAGCGAGGAAGTCTGCATACAAATTAGAAAGACTGTCAACCAATGTGCATGCAAAACTTAAGTACTGGAACATAAATTGTTGTTGGCCAGAAGTACAGCCAGTCAATGAGAATAAGAAGGTTATCATTATTATCGAAGTTATCATCATCATCATCATCATCAGTGTCATCATCGTCCCAGCAGCACGAACATCCGCAACAAATATAATCGAGGTAGCAATCAAAGCCCAAGATTAATGCCAGTACTTGTTGAGTGATCGTAACTGAAGCATTCATTATTCAGTAGCTGAATGCATGTTATATGTTTCTCCTTTTATTAAAATGTAGTATATGTTTTTTCAGTCGTTGAACATTTTATTGAACATTCACCGACTATATCTAAACATGTTCATTAAATCACTGACATCAATGTCATGTTCACTGCTGTCACATATCACTCCTGTCACGTGCCTGATGTAAGGATTTCTCCTTCAGAACCAGCAGCACTCAGAAATAATTATGTTGAGTCGTTTGGCTCGTATTGGTCTAAGGGATTCCCCGTGGCCAATATACGCTCAACTTATTTCTGGAGTAGGGCAACTCAAGTATTGGCACTATAAAATATTTCAGTATATGAATACAATATTCCTAGGCACACTTGGCTGGACACCCCCACTACTTACTAAAGAAATCCCCCAGGTTATGATAAGTCATTATCATAACCATGTTAACACATATAGTTAAGATTCATACACACACAAATGCTACACATTTAAAAAGGTGAAATAGAGAAACCTAAGTCAGCCATGAAAATGAATGCATGTAATCATTACAACATGTACAAAATAGAAAATAGTGAAGTAGATGTCAAAACACAACAGCTGGATTCCAGATGAGAGTACCTGTTTGACACGTAAAGCCGGTATATCCTGGCTGGCACCCAAGTAGGCACCTGCCTGTGACGAAGTCACACCGTCGAGCAGGGTTGGTGGTGGTAGGATACACACAGGTGGTACTGCACACGGACGAACAGTTGTATCCGTAATACAAGAGAGTGCAAGCTGAAACAGTGTCATATGTATAGTATCTGAGTTCAAACAAGTGACACCACCGGCAGCACTGCTATGCTTATCGATTTTTTTTAGAATAAGATTATCGTTTGTTTGTTTTTTACAATTACCATCATCTACGTCGTCATAATTATTCTTCCCGCAGTATTTAAATCAACGACAAACGAAGTTGTATTCACACCCCCCCCCCCCCTCTTCCCTTTTTTTTCTCCCCCCCCCCCCCCCACACCACTACCCCAATTAAAAAAAATAATGTCAGTAATGTTTGATGTGATCATCATTAGGCAGCCAACCTTTAATCGCTCACTCAATGAAAATCTGTTATGTTTCGTTCAATCTTTGAACACCCCTGCTCTTTTTATTCGATCATTGCATACATACTATATACTCATTCAATCACCGAATGAGCATTTGTTCACTGATTCGTCAGTTATCGATTACCCTTACCTGCATATATTGACTAACTCTATCTTTGTGTGTGTGTGTGTGTTATGTGTGTGTGTGTCTATGAGTGTGCGTGTTCGTATGTACGTGTGGATGTTCATTCACACATTGAAGATTTAGTATATGTTCATTTAAACAGTTAATATTTGCTCTGTCTTCATTTAGCCATTTAACATCTGTTATGTGTTCATTTATCATGGAATGTGAATGCACACATTAAAAGAATTTGGAGGCGACGGAGATGTGGTTCCGCAGATGAATTTCAAGAATCTCATGGACTGCCAGGGTAAAAAAAGAGGATTGCTTGAAAAGAGCTAATGATAAAAGATCTAAATATATGTCTTTAAGGAGTTGAGTTGTGTTAAGAATTGACATCGCAGCACTCGGGGCATTCCCATGCGTGCTCTGTCCTCATCTGCAGCAACCAGCGCAGAGTTCCAGTACTGATGGTACCGGTCACGATATGGTTATATGTCCGTATTGCCCTTCCTTTGAGTGTAGTGAGCCGGCCATACCATCTGGTTGCACCCAGGTGCCTCATTCTCTGCAGGCCAATATAATCCTGTTTCTCTGCTGATGCTGTTGCTTGTTCCTGAAAAGCTTTGACCACATCTGTCTTGTCATGTATCAATTCACCATCCAGTGGTGCAGATCCAGCCAATCTGTCTGCGTATTCATTACCCACCCAGCTGGCATAGCCTGGAGAAAAGATCCAAACTATGCTAACTACCCGTGACCTCCCTCCCCATAGAAGCTTGCCACTCTGCTCGAAGCACAGACCTTTCTCAACATGCTTTCAGTCTGTTACAATTACGACATGTGTATGCATCTTGTTCTATAGCCATCGGAGTGCTGCAGTTACTGCCTCCACCTCCATTGTCATGCATGATGTTGTGCTAGGCTGTTTTACACTAAAGGTTTTCCACTTTCTTTTGCAACGAACCTCCAGGCACTTGCGTGAATTGTCGTGAATCAATTGTAGGACTTCCACCTGGGTAGCACACACTGGCCACTCTCTGCATTTCCGGCCCAATGTGATCATAACCTACACAGGTCAGACTTTTCCTCTAGAACTATGACCCACTCCTCTCCTCGCCTAATGTTCTCCAGCATGCATGCTTGTCTTATTATGCAGTAATCGGCAATGCAAGAATGTATCGCATGCACACAATCGGGGTGTCTCTTGTATATCCCAGGATCACCCGCATTGCTTCAATCTGTATGCATTCCAGTTTTCCGAGCTATTTCTTCGAGACAGTGAGTAACCTCAATCCATAATCTGTATATGTTATTCAGATTTCGTGTCGATACAGAAAAAGGGAGAGGTATAAACCCCGTGCGTATCACCGACCCCCTGCGAGACACAATTTTTCATTTTTTGAAGCTCCACCCTGGCTTTGGTCGGGGGCCCTAATATAACCCAACTTATGAGTTGGACGGGTCTTCTGGGACTGTCTCGTGGGTATCCTAATCCGAACGGTTCCACTTTGTGTCACCTGATGTTTATCGCTCAGTGTGATGTACTAGTATGGTTGAAGGTCAATCAATCGGGCACATGCTTGCTGACCTTTCACACGCGCTAGTCTATGTTACTGGTGTGTCACTTTGTGAAGTGCTCGATGCTTTGAGTATTGTATATTGCTTGTCGTGTACTGATTGTTGTGTGCAGCTGGCGACATTGCGTATATTGTGGCTTTCTGTGACTTAAAGTAGGACATAAATTTATTTAGTCTTTGAGTGTTGACGAGCGACAAGTAGAGCAGTGTTGCTTTTCTGCAGCAAGAGGGCATTTTAGGGACCACCGGAAAATGTAAAGAAATCTGAAACAACGGGACGTAGGCTGCACCCTCTCATGTGACGTTTGCTACGGATGTGGGGCAGGAAGGTGAATGAATGAAGTGTGAAGGATTCTGTGAATAGAAAAGGCCGGCTGTAAATGTACCGGGGTTAGCTAGGAGGGACACCGTAAAGAAAAACATGCAGTTGTAAACATAAGGACAGGCTTATGGATACGGTAAAGAGAAAAGAGAGGATGCGAATGGAAGGAGGCTGGTTTAGAGGCACGCTGAAAACGAACTGACTGCAGCAAAGTGGGGGAAGAAAGGGGAAAGATGGGGAAGGGTGACTCAAGAAGACAGTACCTGTTTGACACATTTCGTTGCGATATCCTGGCGCGCAACCACTCAGACATGAGCCTGTGACAAGATCGCATCGCCGAGCAGAGAAGTCGCCTGTCTGCCTGCAGTTGCTGTTGCACAAGGACGTACAGTTTTGTCCGTACCTCTCAGGCTGGCAGGCTGAAACAGTTCCACCCGTATACATTTATCTGTGCTCCAACAAGGTGACGCATCATTGTCATTCCAATACACATCTCTTTCACGTAATCACAGATATAAACAAGATCATTAACATCTTCATAATCATCTTCATCATTTCCTCTCATTATATTTACAACCAACATTTTCTAGGTCACAGTCAACCCCCGCAGCTCACCCCCGCCCCACCCCCACCCCCACCTTCCTTTCCGCCCTGGCTCCTCCCATTAATAGTAATTTGTGATGTGATAAAATTCAAAGCTGCCAGCATTTACTGTTGAATGTCTATCAAATGTCCAGTCAATCCAATCAATAAATACTCATCGCACCAAGAGGCACATAAGGCGATGGCAAACTGTCGCCATTCAATTGTTGTTGTTGTTTGCGTTCACCAGCTATCAACTCCAGTGCAAAGACCTGGTTGTTCATCCATTTTTAGACTTTAGCTTTGTTCCAGGACCTGAGTTTTGCGTGTGCATCTGTTTTACAGATTTGATTTATTCGTATGCAGATTGCTGGTTCCTTGACTCTCAGGCAGATGCACTCATGCTTCAAAGGAAGCCTCCAGTTAGTCGACTCATACGACATGCTTCTTGTGGAGACAGTGGGTCTATTCTTTTTTCCCCCACAATGGGGCCACTCAATTCAATACTGAGCTATAGCCTCCATCTCCAGTTTTGTCCTTTTAAGGGAAAAGAAATGAAAAGTTCGACCACTTTTTAGACTGTTGCTAGCTAGCCGAGGTTGCTAACAGTCTCCGTCTATATTTGTGGTCTGGTTTATTTGTCTCACTTTCGTGACTAAAATTCTGGTATTTGCGCTGTCTCTGGGTTTTAAGCTTCCCTTCTTCGAATCAGACCGCTGGCTCTCTATCCTGTTGTTAGCTGTGTATTTCTTTCCTTTTCCTTCCTGGTGTTTCCTCCTTGGTTTCAACTCCTTCTGATTTGGCCAGGTGTATTTCGTAGGAGAGCGAGCTTCTATGCCTAATGTCCTTTCGATGACCATTTATTGTTTTCAAATTTAAAATATTTTATTTTGCTAAAATGTACTGAAAACAGTTTTGGGTTTTGGATAGATCCGAAATGTGAAAATTATCCAGCTTGTGGCCATAGCAGTCTTATAGTTGTCTTCCTGCAATAAGAACGGGCTAGTCATGTCTTAGATATGTGTGTGAAATGTTAGGCAGAGCATCCTAGTGATTCTATTCATCGTTTGTAATAGTGTGATCTGGTCGTGTCGGTTTGGGTTAGTAGCTAGGCTTCAGTGAACGTAAATACCATACACCCGGAACACTCAGCTCACGCTTCAATTACTGAATGTTTAATAAATACTCAAGCAATCCTCGAATATATATTAGTTGTTTCTTCATTCGTTGAATACACATTATTGGGTCATTTATTAGTTGACAGTAATACACAGACATAGAATCCTAACTGTTTAACCATTTAAGAACTGCATTTAAAAAAAAATTAGTTATTAAATCATGGTACGATATGAAATACAGAGGAAATCAATGATGTCTCATCGCTACACTAGAGCATTCTGTACAGGTAGGTGTTCATATCGTGTATCCAGGAGTTCACAGAACAGAAGGCACAAATTGACAGTCAACGGTTGGGGTAGAGAGATGAGGGTGACTCAGATAACGAGGAGTCTAAAATGATGTTTGAAAATTGACGGGAAACGCCTCAGAGACTCGGTTTAGGAGAAAAGAAACATGTGTGAATGAACCAGGACCGGATCAGAGCCAGAGTATGGACTAACGGACCTCTTTGCATCGACGGAGATTGCATATGGTCAAGCTTGATGATTCTAAAAAGGAAGTGGCTCAGTCCCGTAACGTACATTTCTATATACCCAGACAAAAAAACAAAAAAAAATCTCAAATACGTTAAATTTGCTGTCCGCAGCCGAAGCTGCCAACAGTCTCTAGTTATGATTATGGTCTGGTTTATTTGCGCCACATGTGTGGCCAGTATTATGGTGTGTGCACCAGCTCTATGGCTGTATTTTTCTTCCCTCTTAGCTACACCACTCATATCTGTCTTTGTCCTAATGTAATCCTTTTGTCCTTGTCTTCCTGTTGCTTTTCCTCACGGTCCCTCCTCCGTCCTGTTCAGTATCCTTATTAACTTGCCCTTTTGTCCTCTACCGTGAATCTAAATCTGTTCCTGTCTATTTTGGCAAGGCGTATCTGGTTAAAGGTTTAGGTTCACGTTAATCTTCTCAAATAGAGTAAGTCACTTTTCATTCACAAGTTTGTTTTGCTGGTCAACTTTTCTGAAGATTACTGATGAGCAGCAGGTTATGTGGGCAGACCGGGTCGCGGGACCGGGCGACCCTTCGGTGACCCGTTGCCGGACAATGGCTCGTTCGACCCAGCGAATCTTAGGGCCTCCAATATTTGTCAGGTGGCTACCCATCCGTGCGCACCCCGGGTGGCCGCGCATTAGGACCCCCATGAGATTGGCATTATTAATTTTAAGTTAGAGAAATATGCAGCGTAATATATACAGCCCGATGGAGCATAAAGGATGTGCAGATAATTTAAACTGGGCTATGGCTGAAGCTGCGGTGAGAGGCCATGAGAACATCGTACGACTGTACCGGGAATGGGGTGCAGATAATTTAAACAAGGCTATACGTGCAGCTGCGTTCGGAGGCCACGAGAGCATCGTGCGACTGTGTCTCGAATGGGGCGCAGATGAATTCAACGAGGCTATGGTTGAAGCTGCAGGTGGAGGCCATGAGAGCATTGTACGACTGTGTTACGAATGGGGTGCAGATGAATTCAACGAGGCTATGGCTGAAGCTGCGGGTGGAGGCCACGAGAACATCGTACGACTGTGTCGCGAATGGGGCGCAGATGATTTCGACAGGGCTTTGGTTAAAGCTGCCGCTCAAGGCCATGAGAGCATTGTACGACTGTGTTACGAATGGGGTGCAGATGATGATTTAAACGAGGTTATGGCTGAAGCTGCGGGTGGAGGCCACGAGAACATCGTACGCCTGTGTCGCGAATGGGGCGCAGATGAATTNCGCTGAAAATGAACTGACTGCAGTAAGGAGGGGTGGGGAGAATGGGGGGGGGGGGGAAGGAGAGGGTTGACTCAAAAAGACAGTACCTGTTTGACACATTTCGTTGCGATATCCTGGCGCGCAACCACTCAGACATGCGCCTGTGACAAGATCGCATCGCCGAGCAGATGAATCTCCGGTCTGCCGGCAGTTGCTGTTGCACAAGGACGTACAGTTTTGTCCGTACCTCTCAGGCTGGCAGGCTGAAACAGTTCCACCCGTATAAATTTATCTGTGCCCCAACAAGTTGACGCATCATTGTCATTCCAATACACATCTCTTTCACGTAATCACAGGCATGAGCAGTATCATTAACATCTCCATTACCATCTTTATCTTTTCCTCTTATTATATTTACAACCAACATAATCCAGGTCGCAGTCAACCCCCCCCCCCCCCCCTTCCTTTCTACCCCAGCTCCTCCCATTAATAGCAATTTTTGATGTGATAATCTTTAAATCTGTCAGCGTTTAGTGTTGAATGTCTGTCAAATGCCCAGTCAATCCAATCAATAACGACTCATCGCTCCCAGAGACACATAAGGCAGAGACAAACTGTCGCCACTCAATTGTTCGTTTAGCTTTCACCAGCTATAAACTCCAGTTAAAAGACATGGTTGTTCGTCTATTTCTAGACTTAGGCTTTGATCCAGGACCTGAGTTTTGCGTGTGCGTCTGTTTTACAGATCTGACTTATTTGTATGCAGATTTCTGGTTCCTTGCCTATCAGGCAGATGCACTCTGACTTCAAAAGAATCCTTCAGTTAGTCGACTCTTACGAGGAGACAGTGAGTATATTCTCCCCCCTCCTCCGCCCCCTCCCCTACAATAGCGCTCCGGAACCCACAAAAGGGGCCACTCAATTCAATACTGAGCTATTGCCTCCATCTCCAGTTTTGTCCTTCGCGTAGCCTTAAGTTTAACCTCACAGGTTCGTCCGGTCAATTTCCGATTATAATTCCTTTTAAAGAGGTTGTTGCGTATCCTTTACAGGACGTTGCAGAACCAACCCTAACAGCCCCTGGCTGTTGTGTGGTTTCTCTAGGCAAATTACGTCCAGTAGTTTGCCATTGCTTTCTGGACGGTCGGCTTTCTTGATACCACTGTCGAAACCAACACAGGGCGCATTGCCCGCAGCTGGGATCGAACCCGGCATCCCGGCATTACGAAGCGAAGTGTTCGCATCGACTTAGCCACAGAGCCGACTATAATTCCTTTTAAGGGGGAAAAAAAAAAAAATTAAAAGTTCGACCACTTTCATACTGCTGCTAGCTAGCCGAGGCTGCTAACAGTCTCCGTCTATATTTGTGGTCTGGTTTATTTGCGTCACTTTCGTGACTAAAATTCTAGATTTGCGCTGTCTCTGGGTTTTATGCTTCCGTCCTTCGAGTCAGACGCTTGTTCTCTACCCTGTTGTTGGTTGTGTAGTTCTGGTCTTTTCCTTCCTGGTGTTTCCTCCTTGGTTTCAACTCCTTCTGATTCGGCACGGTGTATTTCGTAGGAGAGCGAGCTTCTATGCATAACGTCCTTTGGACTACCATTTATAGTTTTAAAATTGTGAGTATTTTATTTTGAAAAAAAGTACTGAAAACAGTTTTGGGTTTTGGATAGATCCGAAATGGGAAAGTATTCCCCGTGTGACCATAGTGGTTTAATAGTTGTCTTCCTGCAATAAGAAAGGGCTAGTCGTGTCTTGGATATGTGTGTGAAATTATAGGTGGAGCCTCCTAGGGATTCTATTCGTCATTTGTTATAGTGTGATCTGGTCGTTTCGGTTTGGGTAGGTAGCTAGGCTCCAGTGAACGTAAATACCATATACCCGGAACACTCAGCTCACGCTTCAATTACTGAATGTTTAATAAATACTCAAGCAATCCTTGTATATCTATTAGTTGTTTCTTCATTCGTTGAATATACATTATTGGGTCATTCATTCGTTGAATATACATTATTGGTTCATTCATTCGTTGATAATACACAGACATAGAATCCTAACTGTTTAACCATTTAAGAATTGCATTAAAAAAAATTAGTAATTAAATCATGGCACGATATGGAATACACAGGAAATCAATAATGTCTCATCGCTACACGTCGCAATAGATCATTCTGTACATGGTGTTCGCATCGTGTATCCAAGAGTTTACAAAACAGAAGGCACAAATCGACAGTCAATGGTTGAAGTAGAGAGATGACAGACAATGGTTGAAGTAGAGAGATGAGGGTGACTCAGATAACAATGCGTCTAAAATGATGTTTAAAAATTGTCAGGAAACGCCTCAGAGACTCGGTTAAGGCGAACAGAAACATGTGTGAATGAACCAGGAACGCAACAGAGCAAGAGTATGGAGTAACGGACCGCTGTGCATAGTCGGAGATTGCATAAGGTCAAGCTTGATGGTTCTAAAAAGGAAGTGGCTCAGTCCTGTAAAGTGCAGGTCTTTATATCAAGAAAAAAAAAAAAAAAAACACACACACACACACACATCTCAAATACGTTCAATCTGCTGACCGCAGCCGAAGCTGCCAACGGTCTCTAGTTATGTTTGTGGTCTGGTTTATTTGTGCCACCTGCGAGGCCAGTATTATGGTGTGTGCACCCTCTCTATGGCTTTGTGTTTCTTTCCTCTTAGCTATACCGCTTATATCTGTCTTTGTCCCAAAGTAATCCTTTTGTCCTTGTCTTCCTGTTGCTTATCCTCATGGGCCCTCCTCCGTCCGGTTAGGTATATTAACTTGCCCTTTTGTTCTCTACCGTGAATATAAATCTGTTCCCGTCTATTTTTGCCAGGAGTTTCTCGTAAGAGGGTTAGGTTCACGGTAATCTTTTCAAATAGTGTAGGTCACTTTTCAATGAAACCAATGAAACAAATTGTGAAGATATTTCGATTGTAATCATACTGGTCTTATGGATGTCTTCCTGTATTGAGAGAAGGTTAATCGTAAAACACTGATGTGGATAAATTGGTGGATGAAGTCTGACAATGTAACTAACATTATGTGTCGTAGTGCGGTTCAGTCGTGGGAGTTTGTATTGGTGGATGGGGTGGGGTGTGTGGAAGTAACAGATTTCACTGAACATTGAACTCAGTGCTCTCTGCAGATTGTTGTAGGGGGAGGGAGGGATATTCTGGGTTGATGTGGGGGAACTTCCATGCTTTAGAACTCAAGTGCTCAAGGGTAAAGATTGTTGTGTGATATGGGGAGAGAAGCGCAAGTGGTTAGACCCAATCTTTTGTGTTCTCAAATAATATTGGTTGTTGAAGGGATTAAAGGGAGTTGGGGGGGGGGGGAGGATTTGACCAGTAGTGCAAAATGAAGACTGTTGGAGGAGGAGGGGATGCCTGGGGAAGGGGGATGAGTGGGAATGAGACTAATCTGTTTTAATCCGGTTCACTTATGATGGTCGTTCGTCTTCACCATTGTCTTGGCTGCCATGTTGGACTCAAGGGCTGGTCAGCAAGGTGGTCGGGGGATCTGCCTCGCATCGCCAGCCAACACCACCTCTCCAACGGGGAAGGGAAGGGGGAGGGGGTAGAGGTTGAGTACTGGTCGTGTCCATATCAGCCCATGTGTTTACCCTATTCGTTTTATTAATTACATTTTTGTAACGTGTCCCAGAGGTCACGTTTTTACACTATGTTTGATTGGAACAAATAACGACCTCAGGCCCAGCTCTGCCCAGGTACACACTTATTTGAGTGACAAAGTCGGGCAAGGACACTGTGATTGGACGTTTATTCATGCGTCTTAACCTTTGAGACGCGTAAGGTCAAGTGGTATGGATGTCAGGTTGGTGCGACATTGTATTGTCTCGACTGTCTTACGGGGGACCATGCGTGTTGTATATAACAGGATGTAAGACTGTCCCTAAAACCAACTCCCTAACCCAGACACTAAACCTAGTTAATACCCCTCTAACGTAGACCAGCTTTACCAAGCATCAATGAACGGTCATCTAGTGCGAAGCTGGGCCTAAGTTCGATACATGTTTCGTTGGAGGAATATGAGGAAAGTTGAGAAAGTGGCTCAGGAATACGATGAGGAGGAAAGGACCGCTGAAAATCGACAGGGATGGGCTCAGGATCACAGCAAAGATCAACAGTCGGCTGTGATTCGACAGGACTGCCTCTTAGACACAGCGAGGACGAATAGATGCCTGTAAACGGCAGGGATTGCTCCAGGGGACATTACCTGTTTGACACGTTTCGCCGGTGTATCCGGGCTTGCAGCCATTAAGACATATGCCTGTGAAGAGGTTACATCCTCGAGCAGAGGAAGTACCTGTCTGTTGATGTTGACAGTTGCTGCTGCACACGGACGTACAGTTGTTTCCGTACTTCTCCGGCAGGCAGGCTGAAACAGTTCCATCTGTATGAATTATGTCTTCCAATAAGTAGCTTCACCAGTCCTATTACCATTATTCGCCACATATTTATAATTGCCATCCCTGTCATCATCAACTTTATGTTCAGCATTATCATTTATCATCATTAGCCTAATTCGTCAGATTTGTCATGCGGCAGTAAGAGCCACGGGTGCATTTAGAGGTAATAACTGAATATACGATAGCGGTTGAGACACAGTGTATTGGTCAGATCCAACTTCTGCCTGAAAGAGGTACCAAGTAAAGTCATGGGAAGTAAAGAAGGTCATTTTGATGTTGACTACATCCGTCATGGAATAGGGATTGGTCTATATGTAGTCAAGAACAAAAAGCCCAGCGAGCCTGGTAATTTTATAAATTTTTTAGACACTTTTCTCAACACATATTCTTTAAAAAAAAAGTATGTGAAAATGAATTTAGCAATGAGGCCTGTTACTGATTCGAATCACTCCCAATTAGAGCCAAATTTATCCTAAAACTCAGAAATGCAGAGCTACTTACAGCAGTGTCTCAAACTTTCTAACTGTGGATGCTACCATCCTACCTCGGGCGCTAGGGGTGATAGGGCGGGGAGGGGGGGGGGTGGTCATTTTAGGGGCTACATTTAGGAGGCTACATTCTGAAATATGGTCCTGAGTCACGACCTGATGGGGGAGGGGAGGAAGGGGTGGGATGGGTAGTTCGACTGAAATGGTAGCAGCCTAATAAACAAGTGTTTTCAAATTTTTCTCAGAGTAGGTGCTACCGACCCCCTTGGGGCTGCTGGTGGCAGCTGAGGGGCCGCATCCTTATAAGTCAGATTTGCTCGGTAGTAAACGTTGTCTGTGTCTGTTATCATTCTCTCACTACGACTTGTTATTGCTCCCCTTTTGTGACGTGACGCGGTGGGTTAAATGTTTTATAAGTTGAGTAGGGATTTTCCTCTCAATACATTCCCTCCACCAGATTAACCGAACTAAAATCCGAGCTATGTTGCTCTCAGACAAAGTCCTGGATATCCAAGAAAACAGCCATATTGGGTCGTTAAGTACATTAACATTAGCTGAACTTGGTACCCACAAGAGAAGGAAAGGAATTTTAGATGTCTATAGCATTATACTGAATGAATTATTAGACAGGGCAAATGATTCCTCCGTCTTCTACCTTCTCCCGGTGTTATTATGAATAATTAAATAATTATTATATTATTTGAGCCCCCACCAAATGTAATTCTATCTATCAGTTTAGTTAAACAGGTAAGACTGAATACACTTGGAATTTAACAAACGATGTAGTATAAAACTTGACAGACAGCTTTATTTACTAACAAACAAGTTAAATGACATGCCCAGTTTGTTGTGTTTACACAAACAGTGACTGGCCAAAGTTATGATAGTGATGAGATGCTTCAGCGAGAAAACAGCTCTGGGGTTTAGAGTGGTGTGATGAAGGTGATAAGGTATGAACAATTTATGACATAACTTAGTTGTCATAGAACCTCTGACAGCCGTGAGCACTGTCAAGCTCTTCCTCCTCTTCCAGCTTCTTCCCTGCTTGTTTTCTGTCTGTTTCAGCTCAGTCTCCACTTCATTCTCCACCTCGTTTTCCACCTCGTTCCCAGCTGGCCGAGTCTAACACAGTGTAGTCTCCTTCATGAACTGATCGTCACATGGGCGCTGTAATCATGGAAACAAACACATACGTGTAGTATCTTGACTTACACTAAGAATACATGTATTAATTAATATAACATATAATAATAAAATATATCCCATCACTCCTCATATTTGTCGTGAAATGATAGTCATTACGCATCGGTCTGTAAGGCTGATAACCTGTCTTACCTGTAATCTGCACAAAATTCAAACTTGGACTCGCCCAGAAATATATAGTCCCTTATATCTATATATATAGGCCTGTATTGGACAACATTATTATGTCTGCCTTTTCTGGTTACTTTAACTAAACTCCACTTTTAAATGTATATTTGCCAGCTTCTCAAGCCTCCAGATGTGTTAATCTGTGCCTGTATACTTTAAATTTTCAAGGCAATCTGGAAAGGTCTCAGTTTTTACATATGCTTGGGTAAGTTAATTATAGTTTACGAGTACCTAGAATGTTGTCTGTAAAGTAGTCACTGCTGTAGAGAAATCCATATCGGCTGTGTGATCTCACTTAGTTCTACCATTCTTGATCGCTAGAGTAGCGGATTCGAACGTAGATCTTCCACTGTACAGACTAAATAGCTTATGCCCTCAATAAACCACCCATACTGATAAACATTTAATGCCCTTACAATTGTGTACGTTTTAAACTACTTACAGAATCTGTACATACGAGATGGGGACAGAATTGGGTCAGGGCTGTGTTAATCAAAGTATGTGTGTGCTTGACCCAGATCAATGAGTGCTGGGGCGGTTGGGAAAACTAGTGAATGCAGGTACTGACAGTAAATATTGGTGTTTGTGTGCAGAGTGAGGGGGATGGGGGAGATGATATATGTGTTAGACCACTTTATCTATCTCCACTGCATATCTGACTTGCCTTCTCTTGCACTAGACAGATAAATATAGGAGACTTATGTCTTTTGGTCTGGAGAGGCAATCTGAGGAATGAAACAGGAGAGCAGGGAGGAGTCAGCAGATGGGAGTTGATGACTATGCTTGCTCTGTCTTTCCTGTCAAGATGTTACCCTCTTGATGATGACTAATGTTGAGTTATTTTCTTGACAGGATGTATATTTTCTGAAGAGCTGGCAGAAGATTCACAGTCTCAACAACATCCACCCACCAATCCAACCACCAGAACCAACTTGTTACCCACCAGCTAACACCTGTGAAGGTTCCTGACATCTCCAAAAATGGGGGAGATTGTGCCCTCAAACAGCTACCAGTGCCAGAGTAATGTGGCTCTAAGACATTGTGTGTCCTTACTGGTGATATAGACATGCTAGATACCAGTACAGTTGCTGTACAGTGAAGTACTCTTGCTACTTGATCCAGTGGAGCAGAATTCCCAGAGTCAAAGACAGTCAAATCATCCGGAGCTGAGGGAGGCATCATAGACAGAGATAAGAGAAGATAAGTCTAATGCTTCGCATGATGTTGTGTTCCTCACAGCTTCCTGTGTCCAGTGATGAGAAGATGTCATCTCCAAGACCTTCTGTCTGTGTAGATCCTAGTGATTTGGACATGATTTCCTGAGATCTGGCAATTTGTCTCACTTTTATAGATCTAATTTATATTGATTATATACATTCATTTTCATGGCTGACTTAGGTGTCTCTATTTCACCTTTTTAAGTGTTTAGCAGTTGTGTATGTATGTGTATCTTCTTTATATGTGTTAACATGGTTATGATAATGAACTATCATAAACCTGGGGGCTTTCTTTAGTAAGTAGTGGGGGTGTCCAGCCAAGTGTGCCTAGAAATATATATATATATATATATATATATATTGACATATTTTGTAGTGCCAATACTTGAGTTGCCCTACTCCAGAGATAAGTTGATCGTATATTGGCCACGGGGAATCCCTTAGACCAATACGAGCCAAACGACTCAACAAAATTATCTCTGAGTGCTGCTGGTTCTGAAGGAGAAATCCTTACATTAGGCACGCGACAGGAGTGATATGTGACAGAACAACATATCCCCAAAAATCTGTGGTCTCGTCGTGGGATTGTTTTGTACACTGTTCAATCTTTAAATTTGCTGGTGATCTTGGCCAGGAGTTGTTCAGTGTTTGTTTTTTGTAACACAGTTGTGACCATTCTGGGTCAGTTCTTAGAGTATACTCCTAGGAGTGATTTGTAATCATTGTGGTGTTTTGTGGTGTGTCAAGTACATTGGGTTAGGTACAACCTTGGTTGGTGGTGATAATTTAATCTATTGTTGATTATATTTACATTGTTGGTGACAATATATTTTGTTGTGGACTGTTAGATTGACAAGACAGCATGTCGCAGTCAAAAATTTCCATACAGGAATTGAAGGACATGGCTGTCCAGATGGGATTGGAGGGTAAAGAAATGACCGAGTGGATTAAAACCACGGAACGTGAGATGAGGATGGAAGCCCGTGAGGCTGAGAGACTCAGAATTGAGGCAGAGAAGGAAAGCGAAAGACTCCGAATAGAATCTGAGAGGGTGCAAGAAACTTCAGGATTGAATCTGAGAGGATTCAAGAAACTGAGCGCCTGAGAATGAATCTGAGAGACTCCGAATTGAGTCTGAGAGGGAGTCAGAAAGAATGAAGTTGGAACAGGAGGTGAGGTTA
Source organism: Candidula unifasciata (assembly GCA_905116865.2). Lineage (NCBI taxonomy): Eukaryota > Metazoa > Mollusca > Gastropoda > Stylommatophora > Geomitridae > Candidula > Candidula unifasciata. The sequence continues at coordinate 39,646 of CAJHNH020001818.1, read as the reverse complement.
AGAGAATTGGAACTTCAGGCTCAGAGAGAGGGTAATAGACCCAGATCTCCAACACCTGATATTGATGGTGCATCAACGCACAGTAGCTCAGCTCAAGCGATGAACTTTCCTATGCCAGTCTTCGACCCGAAGGCTGAAAATATTGAACAGTACCTAGACCGATTTGGCAAATTGGCATCTTTGTACAACTTGGAAAGGAACATGTACACGCTGAAGTTGGCTCAAGGTTTGAGGGGTGAGGCATACGAGATTTATCAACGGATGCCCACCGGTACTGAGACTGATTATGATGCATTGTGTCAGGCTTTACTGAAACGTTTCGAACTTAATGCTGCGACATACAGACAGAAGTTCAGAAATGAGAGAAAGATGACAGGGGAGAACTATCCTCAGTTCGCCAGTCGCCTTCAGGGATATTTGACAAGGTGGAGGGAAATGTCTGGATACTCCTCTTCTTTTGAAGATTTACAGGAGATGATCCTAACGGAACAACTCCGAGAGACATTACCTCGACCTATGCAAACCTTCCTGACGGAGAATGGTGCTGACAGACTGAGTGAGATGTTGATGTATGCTGAGAGGTATGAGATGGCACATAAAGAAGTGTGTATAGGTGGGAAACCCAAGGCCCAGGGCCAAGGGAAAAATAATGGTAATGGTCATAAAACCCATCCAAATGAATCCCCTAAAAAGAATTCATCCCAAGCACAACCCCAGAACCCCTCAAAAGTTCAGGGAACACAATATAGACAACCCTTTAATGGCCCTAAAAAGCCTTACTGCCATATTTGTAAAAATAATAACCACTGGACTAAGGAATGTAAATCCAAACAGTCAGGGAATTTACAAGTATCAGCTTTGTTGTCTACTGTAGTACCTTCTACCCAGGAACAATTGTACAATGGTTCCAATAGGCCTCCTGTGGTAGAGAGGGTTTGGGCTAATGGATATTCTCTAAATTGTCTGTATGATAGTGGTTTGTCATACGGCTGTGTGGTGAGGCCAGAGTTTGTAAAACCTGATCAGTATACTGGCAGATTCATAGAGCTCCAATGTGCCACATTGGATGCTAAACCTTTAAACTTGCCTATTGCTAAGATTAAGGTCCGTTCAAAGTATGTCTCGGGGGTAATTGAGGCTGCAGTGCTCGAACACTGTACCTTTGATTTAATTCTTGGCGCTACTTATGTATTTTTAGCAGAGCCGAAGAAACCTTCAGAGCATCTTGCTGCGGTGACCACCCGAGCACAACATAAAAGTGCTTTAGAGGATTCTCCTCATGTAAATCCTCTTCCTGAGGAAATTAAGGTGGCCCAAAGTAGTGACCCAACCCTTAAGGCATGTTTTAAAAAGTTAACTGCAAGTCACAATCCTCCTTTGAAGAAAGAATTCTTCATGAAAGGTAAGTTGCTTTACAGATGGGCAAGTGACAAGTATACAGAGCACAGTCAACTTGTAGTACCCAAAACATATAGACAGCAGATTCTCCAGATGGGGCACACTATAGCCTATAGTGCCCATATGGGAATACATGCAACGACACAACGCATTGCCTGCCATTACTTTTGGCCAGGTATGTCAGCAGATATCATGCGTTATGTCAAATCCTGTCCGGAGTGCCAGAAGGTAGCTCCCAAAGGCAGGAATGCACCAGTCGGACTGGGGGAAACCCCTGTCACCTCCACACCTTTTGAAAGGGTGGCGGTCGATTTGGTTGGACCACTTCCTCTCACAAAGAAGAAGAATGCTTACATATTGACCTTGGTCGACTGTTGTTCAGGGTATCCGGAGGCTGTTGCACTTCGGAGGATTGACAGTAAGACGGTGGCAGAGGCATTGATGAGCATTTTCACCAGAGTGGGATTCCCTTCGCAGATACTGACAGACAATGGATCTCAGTTTAAAGGGAAACTAATGGAGGAAGTGTTTCAGATAATCAAGTCTCAACACATTTGCACCAGTCCATACCGACCCCAAGCGAACGGCCAGAATGAGAGGTTCAATGGAACGTTGGTATCGCTTCTGAGAAGATTAACACAGGAAAAGCCAGAGAGGTGGGACGAGTATCTGTCTGCAGCACTATTCGCCTACCGGGAAGTACCCAATGCCTCTACTGGATTTCCACCTGCGACCTTGGTGTTCGGAAGACCCATTTCTGGACCCTTGGCCATTCTCAGGAAGACATGGACAGACGAAGGGGCAGATGATTCCTTGAAAACCATATCACAGTATGTGCAGGAACTCAAGGAACGGTTAAAGCTAGGGTGGGACCTGGCCAAAGAGAACTTGATTCGTGCACGTAAGAGGTACGCTGCACATTTCAACCGGAAGACGAAGGAACGATGTCTTGAGGTTGGAGATAGGGTGCTTTTGCTGCTACCATCAGGGAAGTCTAAGTTAGAGTTAGCTTGGGGAGGCCCTTATACGGTGGTAGAGAAGATATCCAGGATCCATTATAAGATCAACATTAAGGGTAAGTCAAAGGTCTATCACATTAATCTCCTCCGGAAATACAACGAGAGAGAGGTAAGTGACACACCGACCCTCTTGACACTTTCTGTAGCTATGGAGGTGGAAGGTGGAGAAGCCACAGCTGTGGAATATCCTCTTCACCCCAGGGAGACCTATAAAGATGTAGAGGTTAACCCAACTCTCTCTGTCTCTCAGAAACAAGCTATAGAACCACTCTTGTCAGAGTGTAACTCTGTCCTGAGAGTTAAGCCAGGGCAAACTTCATTATTGGAGTATAATACGACATTGGTTCCTGTTGAGCCTTTCAGTCAATGCCCTGTGCAAGCTCCTCTTTTTAAAGAGGAATGGAGTAAACCTCCAGACCATCAGGAGGACCAGAAGGTGAAGAATTTTCAATTCACACCAGGGTTCCTTCCTGTGTTTGTTGGAGCACATAGTGACGAGGGGAGGATTATCCTTCCGAACCTCGCGAAGGATCAGACGGGAGGGATTATATCCCACATGCCTCGACGACCTTCCTGTGTGACTACTGATGTAGGAGACACACACCGGTATATTTCCTGAATATGACAGGAGTACCAGGATGGTGTGTAGGTTTATTCAGCCAACCCGATCGGGGTTCGGTCTGAACCTACATCTTTGCATGTACCTGGCAGGGATCAGTGATACATGGATGGAGTCATCAGTCTTAGGTCTTCAGGGCCATCGACTGATTCTATATAGATTCCTTGTTCAGTAGTATTGTATAGTGGTCATAGGTTTCTCTATTTTCACATGAATTGTCATTATTGTATATATTTCATCTGTCTCTGAGAGGTTGGTTTGGTCAACCCTTTGATTCAGAGCAGATTTCTTGAGCCGCCATCCCTTGTCTGATAATTCACAGACTGAAGGTGATGAGCAAGCTGAAAGTAGTGAGTCCATAGATGTGTAAATGGCTGATCATTTTTCATTCGCGTAGTACGCTCTTCCCTTTGGGGGGGGGGGGGGTACTGTCGTGAAATGATAGTCATTACACATCGGTTTGTAAGGCTGATAACCTGTCTTACCTGTAATCTGCACAAAATTCAAACTTGGACTCGCCCAGAAATATATAGTCCCTTATATCTATATATATATAGGCCTGTATTGGACAACATTATTATGTCTGCCTTTTCTGGTTACTTTAACTAAACTCCACTTTTAAATGTATTTCTTTTGGGGATATATTTACGGAGTTAATTGAGGTTTCTTGGAAACCGATTTACTCCTTGCCCCAGTATACAAGGAACTTCTTTTGTACCGACGCCTGAATTGTCTAACTGACGCCATTCTCCTTGCCAGCTTCTCAAGCCTCCAGATGTGTTAATCTGTGCCTGTATACTGTCAATTTTCAAGGCAATCTGGAAATGTTTCAGTTTTTACATATGCTTGGGTAAGTTAATTATAGTTTACGAGTACCTAGAATGTTGTCTGTAAAGTAGTCACTGCTGTAGAGAAATCCATATCGGCTGTGTGATCTCACTTAGTTCTACCATTCTTGATCGCTAGAGTAGCGGATTCGAACGTAGATCTTCCACTGTACAGACTAAATAGCTTATGCCCTCAATAAACCACCCATACTGATAAACAGTTAAGCCCTTACAATTGTGTACGGTTTAAACTACTTACAGAATCTGTACATACGAGATGGGGACAGAATTGGGTCAGGGCTGTGTTAATCAAAGTATGTGTGTGCTTGACCCAGATCAATGAGTGCTGGGGCGGTTGGGAAAACTAGTGAATGCAGGTACTGACAGTAAATATTGGTGTTTGTGTGCAGAGTGAGGGGGATAGGGAGAGTGATATATGTGTTAGACCACTTTATCTATCTCCACTGTATATCTGACTTGCCTTCTCTTGCACTAAACAGACAGATAAATATAGGAGACTTATGTCTTTTGGTCTGGAGAGGCAATCTGAGGAATGAAACAGGAGAGCAGGGAGGAGAGTCAGCAGATGGGAGTTGATGACTATGCTTGCTCTGTCTTTCCTGTCAAGATGTTACCCTCTTGATGATGACTAATGTTGAGTTATTTTCTTGACAGGATGTATATTTTCTGAAGAGCTGGCAGAAGATTCACAGTCTCAACAACATCCAACCACCCAATCCAACCACCAGAACCAACTTGTTACCCACCAGCTAACACCTGTGAAGGTTCCTGACATCTCCAAAAATGGGGGAGATTGTGCCTCAAACAGCTACCAGTGCCAGAGTAATGTGGCTCTAAGACATTGTGTGTCCTTACTGGTGATATAGACATGCTAGATACCAGTACAGTTGCTGTACAGTGAAGTACTCTTGCTACTTGATCCAGTAGAGCAGAATTCCCAGAGTCAAAGACAGTCAAATCATCCGGAACTGAGGGAGGCATCATAGACAGAGATAAGAGAAGATAAGTCTAATGCTTCGCATGATGTTGTGTTCCTCACAGCTTCCTGTGTCCAATGATGAGAAGATGTCATCTCCAAGACCTTCTGTCTGTGTAGATCCTAGTGATTTGGACATGATTTCCTGAGATCTGGCAATTTGTCTCACTTTTATAGATCTAATTTATATTGATTATATACATTCATTTTCATGGCTGACTTAGGTGTCTCTATTTCACCTTTTTAAGTGTTTAGCAGGTGTGTATGTATGTGTATCTTCATTATATGTGTTAACATGGTTATGATAATGAACTATCATAACCTGGGGGCTTTCTTTAGTAAGTAGTGGGGGTGTCCAGCCAAGTGTGCCTAGAAATATATATATATATATATATTATATATATATATACATATTTTGTAGTGCCAAAATTTCATTATAATTCAGCATACAAGTCTTATTTTATAAACATGAAAACATACACTGAAAAACATGTGACACACACATTCAAGAAATAGGAATGGTTTAGCAGTTTCCTAGCGGAGATACTGAATCCTCACAAAGATATATTTCAAGCAGACAAATTAGGAAAAGGTAGTATAGACTAAGCTTAACTCCCTAACCTATGTATACAAGATTACAATTAATATTTTCTCATACCTTGGAACTTTCCATCAATCGCCAAACCAGAATCCGACCGTAAAATTACCTTTACGTCGACCTGTGTTTGTTGCTTGCTAGCTGCGATTAATGACGGGAATTCCAAAGGCTCGAAGTATACTATCTATCTGTCTCAAAGGTTAAACTCCTCCCTTTACTCGGTTCTACCCAACCCTCAAGACAATGACTTAAGCCACGCCTCTGTGGTACCTATCAGATCAACCTAGCTAACAAGTGGCCTGTCACTCAAGGTGAACGGCCTTGACCAGTGCTTGGACAACTTAATTGGCAAACACCTGTTCTCTTGAGAATTTCACTGACGTGTTAAACTTCAACCTCTCGTCGCCATAACGTCTACCAGTCCACCCAATTCCCCTGATCTAGTCTCATCAAAAGAAGCCCAACTAAGTCTGTGTTAGGTAACTTTTACGACCTACGGTCCAGCTCAGGGAAGCTAATCTCAGGTGTGATACTAAGTTCCCCGTTCGCTGGCCCTTACAGACTGGTCAGGAGATAACATTTATGACATGGGCATGTGAAAGGAAATTCTCTAGCCCTGGTGTAAAGTTTTAGGTAATATTACCCAAGGTTGGGTCGCTTTGTCTGGACTAAGGACTGGACACATTTTAAATCCATTTGGTTTAAAGTAATATCAATAACCAGAAGAAACTTATTACGAGTACTAAATTCTGGAACCACTGAGGTCGTCTCGTGACACCTTTGACCACGTATACTGTTCTTATTTCACTTTTCGTCAGCGATCTGTATATGTATATATATATATATATATATATATATATATATATATATATGTATATATATATATATAATATCTATAATATATATATATATATATATATATATATATATATACACACACACACACATATGGGTAAGCATCTGTCTATTGAATTTAGAGAATTATTATCCGTCCCCGTGTAAGAACGCAAATTGTAGTTATTTTAAAGCCCTGGCTGTTGTCGGGATCCCTAATATAACCCAAAACTATGGGTTGAACGGAGTTTTTGGAACCTGTCCTCGGGTGATCTTTATCCGAATGGTGGCACTTTGTGTCACCAGGTGTTTTTCGCTTGTTGTGATGTCCTGGTGGGGTGAAGCCTTAGTCAGTCTACTGAATCTTCCTGGACCTCCACACTGGCGACCCAGATAAGTATCATCTATTTTGTATAAGCTTGTAGTTTATTAGTTATTTCATCATTGTCGTGGACACAATACGCTAAAGTAGTCATATCAAGGTTAGTGTATTTGTGTGTGTGTGTGTGTGTGTGTGTACTGTGTTGTCTTTGTTTGCTGTAGAAGGCTAATAACCGCAACGTCCTTTGTTTGTTTAGTGTAATTTATTTAGTAAAGCTGACGTAAACTATTGTTTCTTACTTTTTCCTTCTCGTCCCTATAATTTCCTACCCTTTATTTTTATTTTACGTGAAGAAAAAAATGTTGCGGAATACGAGGTTTGGAGAAAAGGGAGATGTTTCTTTTTGGGTGTTTTTTAACTCTCGTTTTGTCTGTAGTGTCGGCTCTGTGGCTAAGTCGATGCTAACGCTTTGTAATGCCAGGGTGCCGGGTTCAATCCCAGCTGCGGGCCATGCACCTTGCGTTGGTTTCGACAAGTGGTGTCAGGGAGCCAACCGTCCAGAAGCACATGCCAAACTACTGGACGTAAATTTGCCTAGAGAAACCACACAACAGCCAGGGGCTATTCTGCAACGTCCTGTAAAGGTTACACAAGTAACCTTTGNTTTAGAAGTGAGCTGGTGTGTATTTGGGTGGGGCGTAGGGAGACCAACGTTACTTTTACCCGTAATAGTCCCAGCTATTTCGCATTTTTACATAACGTACTTTGGACCACCCTTTATAGTTGTAAAATTCTGAGTATTTTCCTTTGCTAAAAGTGTTCAAAACAGTTTTTTTGGATTTGGATAAATCCGAAATTGTAAAGATATTTCGCTTGTGACCATAGTGATCTTATGGATGTCTTCCTGTGTTGAGAGCAGGTTAATAGTATAACACTGATGTGGATAAATTGGTGGATAAAGTCTGACAATGTGTCTAACAAAATGTGTTGTAGTGCGGTTCAGTTGTGGGGGGGGGGGGGGGGTGTATTGGTGGATAGGGGGCGGTGTGTGGAAGTAACAGATTTCACTGAACATTGAACTCAGTGCTCTCTGCAGATTGTTGTAGGAAGGAGGGAGGGGTATTATGGGTTGATGTGGAGGAACTTCCATGCTTTTGAACTCAAGTGCTCAACGGTAAGGATTGTTGTGTGATGTGGGGAGTGAAGCGCAAGTGGGTAGAACCGAACTTTTGGGTTTTCAAATAATATTTGTTGTTGGAGGGATTTTAAAGGGGCAAGGGGGCGGGGGGGGGGGGGGGGTGCAAATTGAACCATTAGTGCAAAATGAAGACTGTTGGAGGAGGAGGGGATGCCGGGGGAGGGGGATGGGTGGGAATAAGACTAATCTGTTTTAATCCGGTTCACTTCTGATGGTCGTTAGTCTTCACCATTGTCTTGGTTGCCATGTGGGATTCCATGGCCAGTCAGCAAGTTAGTCGGGGGATCTGCCTCGCATCACCAGCCAACACCACCTCTCCAACGGGGAGGGAAAGGGGGAGGGGGTAAAGGTTGGGTTCAGGTCATGTCCATGTGTTTACCCTACTCGTTTTATGACAGTTTTGTAATGTGTCCCAATGTTCTTACACTATGTTTGATGGGAACAAATAACGAACCCAGGCCCAGCTCGGCCCAGCTACACACATATGAATGACAAAGTCGGGCAAGGACACTGTGATTGGACGTTCATTCATGCGTCTTAACCTTTGAGACGCCTGAGTTCAAGCGGTAGGGATGTCAGGTTGGTGCGACGTTTTATTGTCTCGATTGTTTTACGGGATACCATGCGTGTTGTATATTACAGGATGTAAGACTGTCCCTAAAACCAACCCCCTAACCCAGACACTAAACCTAGTTTATACCCCTCTAACGTAGACCAGCTTGAACAAGCATCAATGAAAGGTCATCTAGTGCGAAGCTGGGCCTAAGTTCGATACATGTTTTTTTTTTTTTTTAAAGGAATATGAGGAAAGTTGAGAAAGTGGCTCGGGGGATACGGTGAAGAGGAAAGGACCGCAGCGAATCGACAGGGATGGGCTCAGGATCACAGCAAAGAGCAAGAGGTGGCTGTGATTCGACAGGACTGCCTCTTAGACACAGCGAAGACGAATAGACGCCTGTAAATGGACAGGGATTGCTCCAGTGGACATTACCTGTTTGACAAGTTTCGCCGGTGTATCCAGGCTTGCACCCATTAAGACATAATCCTGTGAAGAGGTTACATCCTCTAGCAGAGGAAGTGCCCGTCTGTTGGCAGTTGCTGCTGCACACGGACGTACAGTTGTTTCCGTACTTCTCCGGCAGGCAGGCTGAAACAGTTCCATCTGTATGAATAATCTGTCTTCCAATAAGTAGCTTCACCAGTACTATTACAATTATTCATCATATATTTATAACTGCCATCGCTGTCGTCATCAACTTTATGTTCAGCATTATCATTATCATCATTAGCTTGATTCATCAGGTTTGTCATGCGGCGGTAAGAGCCCCGGGTGCATTTAGAGGTAATAACTAAATATTCGACAGCGGTGGAGACACAGTGCATTGGTCAGATCCAGCTTCTGCCTGAATGAGGTACCAGGTAAAGTCATGGGAAATAAAGAAGGTCATTTTGATGTTGACTACCCCGTCATGGAATAGGGATTGGTCTTTAAAATGTAGACTAGCACTATAAGCCAAGTGCGCCTGGTGCTTTTATTAATTTTTTAGACCCCTTTCTCAACACATACTCTTTAAAATAAAAATGTGTAAAAATGCATTTAGCATGAGGCTGTGACTGATTCGAATCACTTCCAATTAGAGCCAAATTTATCCTAGAACTCAGATGTGCAGAACTGCTTAGAGCAAAGTCTCAGACTTTCCAACTCTGGACGCTACCATCCCAACGGGGGTGCTAGGGGTGATAGGGCGGGGGAGAGGGCGCGGTCATTTTAGGGGCTACATTTAGGGCGCTACATTCTGAAATATGGTCCTGAGGCACGACCTGATGGGGGAGGGAAGGAGGGGGGTGGGATGGGTAGTTCGACTGAAGTGGTAGCAGCCTTATTAAGTGTTTTTAAGTTTTTCTCAGAATAAGCGCTACCGTACATTTGGGGCTGCTGGGGGCAGCTGAGGGGCGGCATCCTTATCAGTCAAATTTGAGCGGTAGTGAACGTTGTCTGTGCCTTTTACCATTGTTTCACTACGACTTGTGTTATTTCTCCCCTCCGACCAATTATACTGTTCTAATTTCACTTTCCGTCAGCGATCTGGATATATATATATGTGTGTGTTTTGTGTGTGTGTTTGAACTGTGTTGTCTTTGTTTGCGGAGGAAGGCTAATGACCGCAACGTCCTTTGTTTGCTCAGTGTAATTGATTCAGTAAAGCTGACGTAAACTATTACTTTTTCCTTCTCATCTCTATCATTTCCTACCCTTTTTTTTTTAAAAAAAGGTTTGTTGGAGAAGTTGAGATGTTTCTTTTCGGATGTTTTTAACTCTCGTTTTGTCTGTAGTGTCGGCTCTGTGGCTAAGTCGATGCGAACGCTTCGTAATGCCGGGGTGCCGAGTTCGATCCCAGCCGCGGGCCGTGCGCCTTGCGTTGGTTTCGACAAGTGGTATCAGGGGCCCACCGTCCAGGAAGCAATGGCAAACTACTGGACGTAAATTTGCTTATAGAAACCACACAACAGCCAGGGGCTGTTCTGCAACGTCCTGTATAGGATACGCAACTAACCTTTGTCTGTAGTGGATTTCCAATTTTCACTTACACAAGTTAAAATTCAAATAACTTAGAAGTGAAACTACGTATATTATCTTTAACCCCCTCCCCCGCCAATCCCTCCCCCCCCCCCCCCCTCCCCCCCCCCCCCCCCCCCCAATAGACTGAAAGTACTCCAGTGACTCAATTAAAAACCTGTACCTGTTTGACACGTTTGACCTGTGTATCCGGGGCGGCAGCCACCCAGACATCTGCCAGTGATGAAGTCACACTGTCGAGCAGACGAACTTCCTGTCTGCTGGCAGTGGCTACTGCATGAGAACACACAGTTGATTCCGAACCTCCCGGACGGACATGCTGAAACAGTCCATCTGAATGAATTATCTTTGCTCCATCAAGTAGAATCTACATTAACGTTACCTTACCCATCTTCCTCTCGTGTTTCACAATTACAATGTTATAAAGGTAAAAGGTAAAGGTAAAGTCGGGAGATGTGAACCAGCGTCATTGCACACAGCTATTAACCATAAGTGCTCTGCTACTAGTACGGACAGCTGATAAGAAAAGGTCAGCCTGTGTCGCCGTCCGCACGCAACTCCGTAGCTACAGCGACGTTTCTCCATTTACCCCTGAGTGTTAACTCTGGTACCCATTAACTAGAGGTTGGGTCAACCCCGGGAACCGACGGCGTCGAACACCGGCCGTGGGCTGCAGCGAGTCGCAGTTGGATTTGAAGGCAAGTCTCATATCGATTGCGCTAACGCGGCCCCAACTGTGTTATCATGATCATCATCAAATTCATAATTATTATTATTATCGTCTTCGTTATCGTGATAGCAGAAACTACATACGCAACACATACGAGGTGGTAAAGGAAAGTTCTATATACTTACTTAGTCGATCCTCTTCTACCGTTAGGTGTAGACGTTTGTAAAGGAGACTACTCAATCGGTAAAATTCTTGTTGGTTTGTTTCCATTTCGCTCCTTGTCAGTCGGAGACTTTCTGATGTTGCCATTTCCGTGAACTCTGAAGAAGCCCTGGAGGTCTTGTTCCCTGGTTCTTCTACTCTTTGCTTGACATTGTGACTGGAACTGATGTCCTGAGTTCGTAAGGCTTGGGATTTGTGATCATGCATGACAAACTGTCTGGTTGTAAACTTTGTTCTTTCTTGTCATGGGGCTAGCTTTCTCTCTCACGGGTACTTCATTTCTGAGGCTTGAAGTTGGCTTCTGTGAGCTGTAATTGCACATATCTCACACCTATAGGTCAGCACCGGTTCTATAGCATGCGAATATACTTTTCCTAACCTCCAATGACATGAGTTTATTGCATAGAACGTTCTTCATTTTATAAAATGCAGTTTTGGTCTGTCCTATTCTCTTTATTATCTCTGTGATATATCTCCCGTCTCGTAGGAGGCGTCTTATTGGGGACTTCCATTGAAGTCAGAGTGCATCTGCCCGAGCGGCAAGGAACAACCAACAGCACACAAATAAGCCAGTAAAACAGATGTACACGAAAAATTCAGGCCCTGGCACGAGCCCAAACGAATGAACAACTAGAACGTTCCGTCTGAGCTTACAGACGGTGAGCAAAGAAGAAAAAGATCTCAGACTGTACCACCTGTAGTTACTTGCTACCCTAGCTCCGTTGCTTCACATCAAGTACTAAATGTTGTATTATATACATTATTAGTACAGCTTGCCCATGTTTCCCATAGGAAATGTGACGCCGTGACTTTGTTCGTGCACTGGATTACCCTAACTGCGCAATATGCTAAATTGGGAGACTCATCATTGACACTGTTTCAAGTTTAAAAGTTAAACATGACACCATTCCCTTAGTTCATCATCATCTAAAGTTCTATTCATTTACTGGTGCCAAAGAAGTTAGAACTCTTCGTTTACTGCTGATGATTGGATGGAGCCATTATGAAGAGCATCACGAGTGCTATGATGTCGATTCTTAATTCCACATTCAGCCTATTCATTTAGCAATACAATATTCATCGACTATTTTTCATGATGAAATAATTTTGTAAATTCGGTTACTAAATAATGAAATCACAGAGAATACGTATATCAGCTTATATCTCAACTGTACATGTCACAATGGAAAAGTGAGCATCTGTCATAGCTTTTATCCGTTGCGTTCATAAGAAAAGAGGGACAGGCGGTCCTAACGTACTGGTCCGACTCAGATAAGGGTAAAATATTGCTATAAAAGGAATTACCGATACAAAGGCAGAATGCAGATGACACGAGGTATCCAGAAAACAGAAGACGTAAAGTATCATATTCAAACAAGATGAAATATAATTTACAACTAGTACTGATCACTTTTACAGGTATAGATGGATCGAAAGTAAATCAAAAATGTCATAATGCACGAAAACGGCCATCATTTATGACGAAAGACATGAAGTGATAATGTGTATGTCCTCCTCTGAGATGCACTTGTTCCTAACAACGCCTGGATTTACTTGGAATAAGCATTCTAAGATTGGTCTGCGCTAGGGTCTGTCGTTAGTGGTTGTCGGGCTTAAAACGTTCACAACGAGGAAAATTTGACATCTCAAGACAGAATGAGTGTCCCTAGAAATCTCAGTGAAACCTTGCAGCCGACTAGATGGGGTGACATCCTCGAGTTGTACCCATTTTATAACTATTTTTGAAAAAATAATTGATCAAACTGGTGAGCCTTTAATTTGTTTGACCAGTTTATAAAAAGCGTGCTGTAAATAGAGGCAGGGTACGTATGGGACACAGTTAAAAGGAAAAGACGCATGTGAATGTTCGGGTAGTGGCTCATATAAAAGCGAAGACAAAATGTACCTTTATAAATGTACATTTATAAGTAACTGGCTGTGAACAAAAGGAAATTGGGTAGTGATAGAGCAAAGAGGAAGTGACGGTTTGCAAATAAAGGAGGTATGGTAAGGAAAACAGGAAAACAAGTGGTTGATTGAAAAACGACTTGGAGTTTCTTAGGTATACAGTTAGGAAGAACAATCAGCTGTTAATGGAAGGAAAGTCGTTCAGAAATAACAGTGACGAGGAAGGAGAGGTGGCTCAGAGACAGAGTAAGGACGAATTGAGGTCTGCGAATGGACAAGGAGTTACTCGGGAACACAATACCTCTTTCACACGTTGGGCTGGTATATCCAGGCTTGCAACCATACAGACATCTGCCTGTAGCGAAGTCACACTGTCGACCATAGTAAGTGCTCGGCAGCTGACAGTTGTTACTGCAGGTAGACTCACAATACTCTCCGTAAGTTCCGGACTGGCATTCTGAAACAGTTCCCTCTGTAAGAATTATCTCAGCTCTAACAAGTGGCATTTATAAGTAACATTACCTTTCTCATCGCTTGCTTGTAATCACAAAGCCTAGTATATGATATCACAACGTCTAGTTTGAGAATGGACGTGGAGGCAGTTACTGCTGCTTTCCCCTGGATTGAGGATCAGCTCTACACACGTGCCGTAATTGTAACTGACTCGCAGAATATGCTGTGAAAGCTGGAGACAGGCATGATCAGTGCAGAGTGCAAGCATCGCGTCAGATGTCCCTGCTAGTTAGCGTCCTTTGGATATTTTCTCTTGTTTTTTCTGGTGTATTGGGAAACGAGCTGGCAGAAAAACTGGCTGATTCTGCACCAGTTGGTGGCGAATTGATCTATGACAAGCTAGATGTTGTAAGGACCCTTTGAGAGCACATAACCAGTGCCGAGGCACAGATAGACCATAACGGTCTAAGGAGAATGGTGCTGCAGAGAGTTATGGGAGGGTTTGGCTGACGCTCAACACTCAGGAAAACGGCGAACGGATGTATAAAAAGACAGTTGTTGGTACTATCGGAATTGGAACTCGTTGCTTGCTGCTGAAGATGTGGACGGGGCGTGCGAGTGTCCTGAGTGCTACAATTCAATAATCAACATTCAGCGTATTGTCACTGCTTTCTTTATCATCATTAGCATTATCTTTCTCAGTTTAAACTATCATTCAATAGTTATGATCATGTCAGTGATTGATTTAAATATATATTTCCGTTTCCTCGTTCATTGAATATCCTTTAGGTGTTTTATTCGTGCATCGGCGATCAGTTATGTGTTCATTAAATCGTTCAATATCCTTTATGTGTTTACTTGTTCATCGAAGATCAATTATGTATTCATGCAATTGTTGAACATCCTTTATGTGTGTATTTGTTCATCAGAGATCTGTTTTGTGTTCATTCAATCATTGAATATCCATTATGTGTTTAATCGTGTATTGGTGATCATTTGTGAGTTCATAAAATTAATGAATATCCTTTATGAGTTTAATCGTGCATCGGAGACCAGTTATGTGTTCATTAAATCTCTACTCATTACTCTGTATTAGTCGTCTTATACCTATATTTTTTATCGAGGAGATGTATACGCAAATTAAACTACAGTTTCATTAATTTTCGACATATTTTTATAACTATACGTCGTTTTTAAGGTAAATAAGTGTGCCGAATAAATATAACAATAAAGGCTCTTACAGACAAACAAAAATGCTTTTGCTATAGTCAGCATGAACATAAACATCAGTAACGTTTAGATGTCAACTAAAAGTTGTTCCAGCAAAAGTAAAGAAATATCAGTGCTAACTCTTTGATTCTGAGAGGGTATTGTTGCATCAGAGGAGCGGGGGAAGGGTTGGGGGGGGGGAGTGTAGGGGAGGGGTGACATTTGTACTTTATCAAATTAAGCACATACAATACTGCCATGAAACATACACATATCATACATAACATAAATATAAATAATTGATGGTTATTATTATTATTACTAGACTACTACAACATGTCATTATACTGTTATTTAATAATTAGTAAACAAGCACAATCAGTATGAAATTGATATGTGCAATACTTTTTTCACCCAGAGTAGTTTTCTTAACAGTACTTATAGCACTACTAAACGTGTATCCTCAAGGTACAAACAGCACAAACAAATTTGTCCAGTTTCATCTTGTCGGATGAAATCAATTCCTTACCATTGCGAATTTTTTTTGGTAACAAATATGCATAGGAAGTTGATGAACAACCAGAAGTTTCAACCAAGAGTTTACAGCCAGTGTTCGCGAAGCAAAGCAAAAGCCAGTTTACAAAAATTAACATAGACCGTACAACTGCAAATATGCAAAAGAAGTTGATAAGCAACCAGAAGTTTCCGCAAGAGTTTACAGCCAGTGTTCGCTAAGCAAAGCAAAAGCCAGTTTACAAAATTAACACAGGCCGTACAACTGCAAACATGCAAAAGAAGTCGATGAGCAACCAGAATTTTCCGCAAGAGTTTACAGCCAGTGTTCGCGAAGCAAAGCAAAAGCCAGTTTACAAAAGTTAACACAGACCGTACAACTGCAAAAATGCAAAAGAAGTCGATGAGCAACCAGAAGTTTCTGCAAGAGTTTACAGCCAGTGTTAGCAAAGCAAAGCAAAAGCCAGTTTACAAAAAATAACACAGACCGTACAACTGCAAATATGCAAAAGAAGTGGATAAACTACCAGAATTTTCCGCAAGAGTTTACAGCCAGTGTTCGCAAAGTATAAGTCAAATGGTTATGGATTAATATTATTAGTGTACTGCTACAACATATAATTATACTTTTAGTCAACAATTAGTAAAGAGGCAATGAGTGACTTGCTGTAAGAGGTTAGTTAGTAAATTAAATTTTATTTTCATCCACTTACCTAGAGCTCCAAAATATCTTGACACAATTTATCCACAGTGTGGTTGCACCATTTATGCACAGTCAATATGAAAGCAATAGTTTTCTTCAAACACAAGACAGTTTGCACCTGACAACTGTCGATATTTTCCAGATATGGCTTCTAAATTACCTGTTTGTATTATCCCTAAAAGTATGATTTCTACATTTAAAGAAGAAAAGTAATAAACAGTAAGTTCCCAAAAATCCGAACAACTGACTAGAAACAGTGACACTGACACACACATCACAACACGACTGTCTTCCATGAATTACAATTAAAATTGAAATTGCTGTATATCCACGTCACAATATCCATTTGTAGATTTGTAATACGAATACGTTTAGAACACAGGGCTTTCTAAGCATATTAATATGTCACACAATGCAACATGGAAACGCTCCCAGTAACCTGTTTTCGAGGGGGACTCCTCCAAAATGTACTGTGATTCAGTTGTCAGGACTGAATATGCAGCCGGACGTGGTTGAGGTCGGGCAAGTTAATTTAATATAACAAATAATCGAGTTCTAGATTTGTTTAATTGGTACAACTCACGAAAGTAGCCCTATCTCGTCGGCCGCGTGATTCCGTAGGGAATTTCCAGGGACACTCCGATGATCTAGGGGTGTCACATGTTCCTCGTTTTGAACGCTTTAAGCACCGTCAATGAGCGAAAAATACAAACTTATCAATGTCTCGATACTCAGAAACCAACTCGCCTTCGGCGTTTCCCCCTGCAGTACCTTCCTCCTTGCACACTAACGTCATTGCAAATAACAGCACACAAGAAATAAATTGATCACAGAAATTAGTGTTATGGAAAAAACAAGTTGTGCAGTTTCGTCTGTGAGACAGGGTGTCAACGGCGTCGAACGAACCCGAGCCACTTTTCGGCAAGCTGTGAATAGACTACGAAGGAAGATATCTCATATTACCCCTACAACATAGAACACACCGTTGGAACCGCTGTGAAATCTCGTTGCCGACGAGATGGTGTGACTTTTGTAATGAGTACCGTTTATTATAATACGAGTAGATGGGGAACAAAAAATCCCAACTGGGTGCAAGACAATAATAACATCCAGTTTCAAAGACAGGAAATCTTACTGACTGAAACAACTGGAGAGCAACTAATCTGGTGTCAGTAATGTTCGGGATGTTTTGTAAAGTAATTCCCAGTAGAAATAAAAATGCTTTGGGGGAGAAAAATATGACAGAGGAACAAGCAGATTTTCGACCTGCAAGAAATTGTTTAGATAAAAAGTTACCCTTGGAATTTTTTTGGGGAATGTGTTGAAAAACAAAAATTTATTATTTCAAATTGTAATGAATTTAAGAGAGGTAAGAAAACCCCCACTGAATAGTTTATCCGTCCCAGTATGGAAAGTAATATTTTTTGTTATTTTAACGCCCCAACCGAGTTCTTGTCAGTGGCCCTAATATAACCTAATGGTTGAATGGGTTTTCTAGGACCTTTACCCTTTTGATTCCCACCCAAAAGATAGACAAGGCCAATAAAACATCTTTCTTAGGGATGCCTAGTTGACCATGTTCTTAGTGCACTTGTATTCATGGCGAGGCGCACACGCCGTCTGGAGGTGACAGTTTCAATTCCCGGCACGGTAACTATTGCTCTTGATTTTTATGTTTTCTAGTGTTTTCTTCTATCTTTCTACTTCTTTCTTTGAGTGCTGATCAATACATTTTCTGTTACTTTATTAATTCATAATATTGAACGGCCTCAAAGGTTCCCCCTCTGTTTGTTTATAGGAATGACGTATAAACACCGGAACCTTCCAATCAAATACCTTTCTTAAATGTTTGTGTATTCTAGACAAAGCATTAATGTCTACTGTGTTCGTAAATTGTTGCTGTAATTGTTTTTCGACATATGCTTCGTTAATATAAATTTCTGTAACCTATGGTGCCATTTCAATTGTTTGAAATGAATTCTATCCGTATTACATGGTTGTGGATTTCAAGCTAGACGATAGACATGGCCAATAAGACACCTTTCTTTGGGGTGCCTAGTTGACCATGTTTTTAGTGCACTTGCATCCATGGCGAGGCGCACACGTTGTCTGGTGGTGACAGGTTCAATTCCCGGCACGGTAACTTTAGTTTTCGATTTTTATGTTGTCTAGTGTGTTCTTCTATCTTTCTACTTCTTTCTTTGAGTGCCGATCAATACACTTTCTGTTACTTGATTGATTCACCCAAAAGTTGACACTTTTCGTCACTGGGTGTTTGTCACTGGTTGTGCGTTTCTTGTGGAGGTTGAACCTCAGTCACAAAACATCACTGTGGCGAATTTTGGAATGCTGTAGTTACCGGTGAACACAAATCAATAATATTAAAGCGAAATATAGGTTTAGAGTGTACGGGACGAACATATAGTGGTTGTAGTGATTGGTTTTCATTTGAATCTGGACTAAATTTTGTGCTGGAAACAGCAGCATTGAATGGATAGAGAACACACAGTTCGACGATCTATGCATTACTGATACTATTGTTCTGCAAACTAAAAACAGTAACGCCTTGCGAAGGAAAACGTACGGTTTACAAATATAGCGCTAAAGCTTGGATTACAAATAACATGTGAAAGGACATATATATTGAAGACAACCATAACGGATTAAGCAGATATAACACTAGGGACACAAGGTATTCAAGTAACAGATCAATTTACTTATGTCTTCTTCTTACGCCTTAGAAAAGGAGACACTCGACTTCGCAGCCACATGTACACAAAATCAAAAATCGGTGAATCCGCCATGTGCACCTGTGGATTGGCACCTGAGACAACAGATCATGTCCTCCAAGACTGTCCTAAATACAACATATCAAGGCAAGGCAAACATTTGGCCAAGAGAAACATCGGTGCAAGTCAAACTTTACGGGTCGCTGAGTGAATTACACAAGACTGAAGATTTTACTAGAAACAACACTGAAGATATAGGTAACTTATTTCAAGCCAACGAAAGAATGAGAAGAAGAATTTTCTTATTTAAGCAGCACTTCAAGGAAATAGCAAGAATCAAATTATGACACACTGGCAAGGTATCAGCGGCGTTTAAAAGCACGAATACAATACTGAACTCTAAATTGTATAGTTTCAACAACAACAACAAAAAAACAGTTACATATTTCTTTTTTTAAAATATTATTTCAGTCTGAAGAGACGCCAGTGAAAGTTGAAGAAAAACGCAAGACAGGGAAGGAAAGTTGAATGCTTTTGAAATGTTGAACAAAACATGCTGAACATAAAATCGAAGGAATTCAAAAGGGTGAAGAAATAAATGAAATTGCTGTGCGAAAAGTAGTTACAATAGCTATAAGACAAAGAAAATGGTGCTATACCAGACACATTCTTAGAAAAAGGGGGGGGGGGGGGGGGGGGGGGTTAGCGAGCAAAGAATGACCAACCATGCACTAACATGGACAATAAAGGGATTGTGGGAACGACGGCCCCACACCCCCCTCACCCCCGCTTTTCGAATAAAAAAAAAAACACCTTAAAATGAACATTAATGATAGAGGCCAAAGCTGCTTGACTGGATTCCATTTATGATATTGAATTTACTGTACAGAATAGAGCGACCAAAAAAAAAAAAAAAAAGGAACAGACAGCCAACCGTATAATATATGATAGCTCAACACGACAATGATAGTGACGATGATACTATGTGTTAATCTACATTCAGCGAATATCTACTATGTGGTAATCTACATTCAGCGAATATCTATTAAGTGTTATTCAATCATCGATTATCAATTTTGTGTTTATATATCATTCGATATCTACTGTGTGTTCATGCAATATTTCATTGAATATGTATTTATTCAGTCTTTGAATATCTACATCTTTTTTATTCCGTCATTAAATATCCACTGTCTATGTATTCTTCTTTCTTCTTTTGTCGTCCCACTGTTATACCAGGTTATAGCCCGCATTATGATTTTCTCTATTTGTCTTGCGCTTCTCGAGTGGCTCAGTTAATGGATTTGTTCAGCTTTTTGCAGGTTTCATCAACATAATTTATCAGTCTCTTTCTTGGTCTTTCTCTGGCCTTCCTCCCAGATGTTCTACTGTGAAAAGTCTAATATGCAGTTTTGTCTGGCTGCATTCTCACTACATGACCGAACCATTTCATTCTTTGTCTGTCAATATAATCCAGATATGGCCTTATTCCTACTTTTTCTATTATGCTGGTATTAGTAACCATGTCTCTTCTAGTGTTTTTAGGGACCATGTGGGGACAGCGCATTTAACATGTAGTTATTTTCTTTTCAAGTGGCCTTCACATTGTTCACGTTTGGCATTGATAACATGAAGTAGGGACAAAGTTGTCGTTAATTATTTGCTGTTTTGCTGGAAGAGACATTTGGGTGTCTAAGCAGTGCGGTTAACTTGTGGGCAACAGCATTCGCCTTCAGGACTTTGTCTTCTATCTCTCTCTCTCTCTCTCTCTCTCTCTCTCTCTCTCTCTCTCTCTCTCTCTCTCTCTCTCGAATCTGCCATGGTCCGTAAATATGCTTCCTAGATTTTTGAATGCTCGTACTTGTTTTATTATAGTACCCTTAACATGAACGTTAGAGATATTAGTTTCCTGCCTTTCCTTACTATCTCATTTTTCGCGGTCTCTATTCTCATGTCATACTTTCTGCAGGCTTGATGTAAGAAGTCGGTATGGTGTTGTCAAGTCTTTTTCTTGGTGGAGTATTAGACATTGATCGTTTGCAAAAAGAAGCTCACTGATTTACTTCAGTGTCTGTATTTGCATCCTGTTATTCTATCCATGTAAGTAATGAACTGCAATGGTGAGAGGGCGCCTGATGATATGGAAAACCAGTCTATCATTCCTTTTGTTGTTCTTACTGTGGCCTACCTATCTTGGTAAAGAGCCATGATTTTACCCAACAGTTGATCTTGAATTCCATAATCTTCTAGAATTTTCCATAGTTTGCTTCTGTTGACTCGATCGAACGCCTTCTCTTGATATATAAATGTGAGATTGTGACTTCCAATAGATTCAATAGACTGCTCGCATTTCTGCCTTAACTCTGAGTTCCAGGGGGTTTAGCATCAGAGGTCCAAGGGGTAGTCAAGAGAGACATAAAATCGGCGCATCTTGCCTTTATTGGGCCTTTAGGTAGGAACCTATGAACGTATGGTGCGTTTCTTGGGACTCAAAAAGTTAAAGAAAATATTGAATCTGTACGGCTCTTTTCCTTCCTGAAACAGAACTGTCCCCTACTTAACTGGGTCTATAGTACTTGTCGAGCTCTATGTTCCAATATTTTTTGCAAACATCTTTCCATTATAGCTCAGGATGGAGATGTCCATGTATGTTTCAGTCTCTTTTGTCCCCTTTATTATTCCAAATGGGAATAATGATTGCTCTTTGCCAGTCACTTGGAACTTTCCGTGTCCCTCAAACTATGTTAAAGATTCTGGTCAGCAAAGCTCTTGATGCTGTCTTACATGAAAATAGCATTTACGTTTTATGTATTCAATCATTGAAATTATGTTTATGTAGTTACCAAATTTTTGTACAATATGGAATACTTAGGAATTCTATTATGTCTCAACTCTACACGTCATAACAAAAAGCCTGTACCTGGTAGTCATGTGTTCATTGATTTCACAAGACAAAAAAGGGACACACCATTTTGAGTGAACAGTGTGTGACTGTAAGGAGGTTGAATATATTACATGGCTGTAAACAGACAGGAAGTACCTCAGGAATACAGCCAAGATAAACATATGTTTGCGGATGGAGGAGAATTGGCCCATACGTACACTGCTAAAGGAAAGATTATGTAAATGAACAGGGGGTGGTTTTGTAAAGAGAAACTAGTTTCAGTGAAAATGCAAAGATTGGGGAGTCGCCGTGGCCGAGCTACTATACGCTTGCCGCGGATCGGAAGGTCGTGGGTTCGTTCTCTGACGGAGCCGGTCTTTTTTTCAAAATGACTTTGGCTCCCAGATGGACCCAGCCTTGAGTGGGTACCGGGTGCAGTCCCGAGAAGTAAAGGCGGCCGGCGTGCTGCGGACCACATCACCCATTTTGTGCCGATTGGTGTATAAAAATATAGGTCTAGCCCTGCATGCCCTATACGCCTAATGGCGTGGGAAAAGGGATTATACACGGATTGACTTGTAACGCAGTAAAAAAGAAAAGACAGTTGCAAACAGACAAAGAGTGGCTGGGGACAATGCAAAAAAAAAAAAAGAATGGATTGTTGTGAATGGTTAACGGCTCAAGTTCACAGTGAAGAAGAACAGACGGCTATAAATGGACGAGGAGTCAATCAGTCACAGTACCTGTGTCACATTTAAGGCCAGCATATCCGGGCTCGCAACGATCTAGACATACGCCTGTCATGTGGTAACACTTTCGGCCAGTCTTCAGGCAGTTGATGCTGCAATTATACATACAGTTGTGTCCGTACGTCCCGGCCGGGCAGGCTGAAACAGTTGTATCTGTTTGAACTATCTCCGCTGCAACAGGCGGCGGCAGCAGAAACATTACCACAGTCAACTCTTTCTCGTAATCAAAATCAGCATGTTGTCACATCATCAAAGCATCATCAAAGCATCATTATTTTATTCATCACTATCATTATCGTCATAGTCCTAGCAGCTGTTACGGCTGAAACCAGCATAATCTCGGTCGTAATCATAGCCGAAAAATGATAACAGCGAGCACTGATTTAGCTAACAATGCATTCATTTTTCAGTTGTCGAATGTCAACTTACTGTTCGTTCAGTCTTTGAAAATTTATAATGGTTTCATTGACTGTTTGAGTATATTATATCTATTGCAGCGGTTCTCAACTTGTGGGTAGCGGCACTTTTCGGGGGTCGAATTACCCTTTTACCGGGGTTGCCAAAGACCATCGCAAATCACATATTTATTGAAGTATGAAGTAGCGACGAAAAGAATTGCATAGTTGGAGATCACGACAACATGACAAACTTTATTTTAAGTGTTGGCGATATATAGGCTAATACCCGTCTTATTCATCCTCTTGAACTTTTTTTTTCCAGGGATACAGATGAGTATAATTTATTTTGTACATTAGAGTCCTTATGTAGACACTTCACAGTTATAGCATATTTGTGTATTTGTACTGTGTTGTTCTTTATGTACTGATGAAGGCTAATCGCCGCAACGTCCTTTGTTTGTTTATTGTGATCAATTTTGTAAAGCTAACAAACTATTTGTTCTTTCTTACCCCCTCTTTCTTTTCCCTATAATTTTCCACCCCTTTAAAACTTATTAAAGGGTACGAACAATCAAACTTTATTTTCAATAGGTTCCAAATTAGGCACGCAGGCCCACTTTAAATTCGGCCCTTCTAAACACCCATCTTTCACCTAGCACTTGTATTTTATCAATAAAGCATGTTATGTTTTTGAAAAAAATATGCATATTAGGAGTATCAATCACAAATATAAAAGCACGCGTGGTAAAATGCAAACGCACACTCGCGCGCGCACACACCCACCACATATACACGCAAACCCACAAACTTACTTACCCACACATATGCACCAACATACATACACACACATCCACATACATACATACATACATACATACATACCCTCGTACATATACACATACATACATACAAACATATATTAATACAAAATACATACATCTATATATATATAAAAATCAATGTTTGTGTGTTTGTTTGCCCCCTATAAACTCGGAAACTACTGAACCGATTTAGCTGAAATTTTCAGGATATGTTTGTTTTGATACCTGATTTTGAACCATCGTGGTTTGAAATTAAACCTGTCACTGTTAGAGATAGGTGACCACAATTTATGCCATAATATACGCGACTAATATTTATAACTTTAGTGATTTCTAATTATAGCCACGTTACTTGGGATCGATTTAAAGTGCATGCGAAGTAGTGACGCTCTATCGTCACATCCGCCTGCAAGGAAAATGGCTATCGGTTTTTAGTTGTGTTATCAAGAAATATATAAAAAGGTAAGAGCTTTATTTAAGTAACATTAGTCAGTATGTACATGTTTTTTGTTTAATTTTAAACAAATGTGGACCACTTCTTAAATCCCGCAATGATAAATGTATACACATTATCATTAACTATTATTGTCTTTCTCATACTCGATACCCATGAGTACCACAAGTAGTACACAGTTTTGGTTGGCTTTCTTCTGTTATTCAAACGAATTATATAAATTTACACGACATTCTTCTCAGGTCAGTGTTAGAATCTAAAAATATCTCAACAGGTGAGCGCCTTTATTACAGTGACATCAGCCATTATGTACATTTTTTTTAACAAATACATGTGTGGACCACTCCTTGAATCTCACAATGATAAATGTATGCACACTATCTGTTGGCGTTCTCATATTGTCTTATATACCTCCTTTTCTTACTATTTGCTGCCCAGTTTCTATGCATTTCCTCTTGAGTCAAAATAGTTTGTTATCTCATGCTCATATTTTCATTTATTTTAGTGATACTTCAAGTCACATTTCATTCAGTGCGTGAGGAAAAACAAGCTATTGATGATCAGCGCTCACAAAATTTGCAGTTATGCCTCCCAAACGACAAGCGATTGGCCCATCTACACCTAAAACACGCAAGAGAATGGCATTATTTGCTTCAGACGAGCAACGTGAGGTGAGACTGCAAACCAGTATGTACATGTTTTGTGTTTACTTTAAACAAGGGTGCACCACTTCTTAAATCCCGCATTGATAAATATATACACATTATCATTATTCCCCGTGTGGGTTCCGGGGTCCCATTGTGGGGAAAACAAGAATAGACACACTGCCTCCCCAAAAGCATGTCGTAAGAGTCGACTAATTGGGTAGCCTCCTTTGAAGTCGGAGTGCATCTGCCAGAGAGGCAATGAACCAACAGTCTGTATTCAAGAGAATGAGATCTGTAAAAGTGATGCACACGCAACACTCAGGTTCTGGAGCAGGACTGCAGTTCAGTAGTGGACGAGCAACCAGAACTTTCCTCCAAAGTGTACAGCTGGTGAACGCGAAGAAAAAGAAAAATATTAATCATTATCTGTTATCTTTCTTATACTCACTGGTACAACATTGGTTCAACAGTTTTGGTTGGCTTTCTTCTGTTATTCTAAAGAAGTATATATATTTACATGACATTCCGTCTCAGGTCAGTGTTAGAATCTAGAAATATCTCAACAGGTGAGTGCATTTATTTCCAGTGACATCAGTCAATATGTACATTTTTTTAACTTCAAATACATGTGTGGACCACTCCTTAAATCCCACAATGATAAATGCATGCACATTATTTGTTGGCTTTTTCATATTGTCTTATATACCTCCTTTTCTTACTATTTGCTGCCCAGTTTCTATGCATTTCCTCTTGAGTCAAAATAGATTGTTATCTCATGCTCATATTTTCATTTATTTCAGCGATACTTCAAGTCAACTTTCAACATGAGGATGAACAAGCTACTAATGATCAGCGCTCAAAAAATTTGCAGTTATGCTTCCCAGACGACACGCGATTGGCCCATCTACACCTAAAACACGCAAGAGGAAGGCATTAATTGCTTCAAAAAGAGACGAGCAACGTGAGGTAAGACTGAAAACCATTCGAGTGCGCACTGCTGAAGCCTGTTCATCTCAATGAGACCAGCAACGGAAAGCAAGACTCGAAAACGTTCAAATGCGCACTACTTTATCCAGGCGAACACTGCATGTTGATTTGAATCTTGGTGCATTCCATTACACCAGCAATTGTGATTGGTCTTCATCTACTCTCGCTTATTGGCAAAATGGATAAATTGTGCATACATTGCAGTGCCTCCAAATTTGAGAATGACATGCCGGGTATGTGCTGCGCTGGTGGAGAAGTTAAATGGCCAGTATTACATTCACCACCCGAACCATTATCATCATTGGTAGTAGGTGACACAGGCCAGTCGACACATTTCTTGGCAAACATAGGTACATTTGCAAATATGTCAACAAAGGAGGCGATATGGCAGTCTTTGGAGTGGGACATGCAGCTGCATCTATCGATGAAATCAAGCAATATCAGCTGGGGCTCTACATTAGTAACAATAAAGCGGTATGGCGCATTTTCTCATTTCCAATTCATGAATGACATCCAGCAGTTGTTCATTTGGCAGTGCACCTTGACAATGGACAGCGCGTGTACTTCACTACAGAGAATGCACATGCACGAGCATTGTTACCACCGCCAACCAGGTTAACTGATTTTTCGCATTGTGTAGAGATATGTTTGCAAAGACACTGCTTTACTCTGACCTGCCAAAATACTACACATGGAATGCATCAGCTAAAAAGTTTCAACGTTGCAAGCAAGGTCAAGCGGTTGACGGACATCTTAATTTATATTCTACTGATATTTTAGGCCGTCTGTACACTGTTCATCCCAAAAATGCATATTGCTTTTACTTGCGATTACTTTTAATCAACAAACGGGGACCGGCATCCTTCCAGGACTTAAGAACAGTTGATGGTAAAGTATGCGCTACTTACCGTGAAGGTTGTCAAGAATTAAATCTTCTTGAAAATGATGCACATTGGGACACTTCACTCGCTGATGCTTCGAATACTGCTTGACCACAGCAAATACGCACATTATTTGCTATAATATTAACAACTTGCTTCCCATTCATTCCAAAAGAGCTTTGGGAAAAATACAAAGACTACATGAGTGAAGACATCCTGGCGTGACACGAAGCATGATCAGGACCTTCAATTCATACCATGAGGCATTTGTTTGCATTAAGGACATATGTTTTACAATAACTAACAAAGCACTGGTTCAGGTGGGACTGGCTGTACAATCTGCAAACAACCTTTTCGATCGTGAGTTGCCATGAATCCGAACATCTAAGACAAATTACCAGGCGGTGTGACAACGTATAAGTCTATCGATACTGTAATGAATCAGGACGAAATTGTTAATTATCCAACTGAGTTCTTAAATTCACTTGATTTGCCAGTCATGCCACCCCACATTTTAACCGTGAAAATTGGCGTGCCCATCATTCTTCTCAGAAACATCAATCCGCCACGTCTTTGCAATGGTACCAGGCTTTTAGTGAAAAGGCTGATGCTCAATATCATCGGAGGTACAATTTTAAATGGGAAATTTAAGGGCGAGAATATACTTTTGCCACGCATCCCAATGATTCCAACAGACATGCCATTTGACTTCAGACGCTTGCAGTTTCCGGTGCGACTCGCCTTTGCAATCCCTACAAATGTGTGGACTACGTTTGGAACATCCATGCTTTTTACATGGACAGCTATATGTGGCCTGTTCATCCGTCGGAAAACCTTCTAATTTATTTGTGTACGCGCCAGACGGAAGAACAAAGAACATTGTTTACCCAAAAGCACTTCAGTAAAAACATTTTTAATGTTAAATTAGCGGCACAATGATCCAATATAATAACATTTTGTTAAAGCGATTTTCCTTTCAATTTACTTTCTATTGTATCAAAGCGTGCAGGGTTGTTTACAGCAATTAGCAAATGTGCTAATTTCGTAATTATGGTGTATTTTTCCTCTTCTCATTGCTTTTCACTAGGGTAATTTTTCCAACTACTTCGATGAAGGAGAAAGTAGTATGTGAACTGGGGGATGGGTGGTTACAATAAACTGTTTACTGAGATAGATTTAAGTTACAGTAACTGCCTTACCCACTCAAAGTTTTATTAGCTGCGGTTTAGCTGTTGCACTGTACATCGCTAGCGTGAAGCGAAGACACATTTCTTTGTTCTCTATTTTCCATGCAGCCAAATTACGCCACAGCAACGCGTGGCCGGGTACAGCTAGTACATTCATACACAATACATACATATTTTCATAAATACACGTATACATACATAATACATACATAATACATACATACAGAAATAGATACATACACACACATTCAGACGCACACACACACACATATTCACACACACACATACATATTCACACACACACATACATATTCACACACACATACACAGTCACACACACCCATTCACACAGACACAGTAACATACAGACACACACCCAGACACATGAACAGACACATACACACACCCAGATACATGAACACAGAGATGTATGGCATTAGGACGGTTGAGAGTCACTGGTCTATTGAATGATTATTGCGAGATCATTGATTATAATTCATTGTGTGTTTATTCACTTAAAGAAAGCCCAGTATCACTCGTTCAATAAATGCTTTTTATATCTTCCTTTAATCACTCGTTTTTTTTTTCTCCCTCTATCGCCCTCTATTATGGAATATCTTGTATGTGTTCATTCAGTGATGGACAATCCATTATGTGTTAAACATTGAGTATCGATTGTCAGTTCACTCAAATATTGAATCTATTACCAGTTAACACCTTCTTTCAATATCGTTTACGTGTTCACTACGTCACTGCATATCAACTGTGTAGTCATTCAATCCCTTAAATTTTTTTGATTTTTAAAATCTTCTCACCAGATCGTTGTAAGATAGAGAATACGGAAGACTTCTATAAGGTCGCGACTCAGTGTCACAACAAATAAAGTATGTACATGTTGCATTTGATGAGTTCACGGGGCGGAAGCGAATAAAATAAATGTAAACAGACCAGGAGTGGCTGAGATACGGGGGCGAATATCCGAGTAAAAACTAAAGGACCCCTTTCCACGCCTTTCAAGCGTATTGGGCATATAGGGCTAGACATATATTTATAGACCAAACGGCACTTTTTTGGGTGGTGTGGTCACCATCACGCCTGCCGCCTTTACTTCCCAGGACTGCACCTGGTACCCACTCAAGGCTGGGAGCCAAGGTCCGCTTCTGTTAGGAACCAAACCCACGACCTTCCAAGCCTCAGGCAAGCGTCTAGCCGCTAGACCATGGCTGCTCCACGAGTATCAGAGGACGGCTGTAAATAGACCGGAAGTACGTTATCGACACAGGTAAGAGAAAAGACATTTTTTTTTTTTAAAATTTAAAAACACTGGAAGGGGCATAGATAAAAGTATGAGAAAAGCACACGCCGTCATTGAACGAGCAGTGGCGAAAGAAACACAATGAAGAGCAGGTTTAAAAACCAACAAAAAGTATATCAGCATGCTTAACAATATAACAAACACAGGCACGAACGTCGCGGCTATGGAGCCTTTATCAGCACAGGCATAAATCAAACAATACCACACAAATACACCCAATCACTTAGCTAGTATCTCGAAGCAGCCAGGTCGATAAATTGCCAGTAGACTGACGAGACACGTGGGACAGGAGAATAAACACCACAGGAGAAGGTAGGGGCCGCAAATGGACAGGGATTGGGTAGGGGCGCAGTAGAACAGAATGGACGATTGTAAATAGACGGAATGGACGATTGTAAAGAGACGGAATGAATGATTGTAAATAGACGGAATGTTTGATTGTAAATAGACGGAATGGGTGATTACAAATGGGCAGATTGGACGATTTTAAATAGACGAAATGGATGACTATAAATAGACGGATGTGACGATTGTAAATAGAAGGAATGGATGATTTTAAATAGACGGAATATACGATCGGAAAAGACGATTGTAAATAGACGGAATGGATGATTGTAAATTGACGGAATGGACAATTGTAAATAGACGGAATGGATGATTGTAAATAGAATGAGTGAAGGATTGTAAAGGACTGAATGAGCGATTGTAAATAGACGGAATTGATGATTGTAAAAGACAGAATATACGATTGTAAATAGACAGAATGGGCGATTGTAAATAGACGAAATGGACGATTGTAAATAGACGGAATGGAAGATTGTAGATAGACGAGGAATGGCTCGGGGAAAGATAAAGAGGTGCTATGTGAGAACAGATGTGACACAGAGACCCAGTGAAGACGAAGGCAAGGCTGTGATTGGTCACAGAGTGGCTTTGGGACACAGTACCTACTGTACAGGTTCGACCCGTAAACCCAGGCAGGCAGCCATGCAGACATGTGCCTGTATGTGCGTTACACCGGCGGGTATAAGAATTGCTCGTCGATGCGCAGAAGGCACCACAATGGTCCGCACAGTTTCGTCCATACTTCGAAACTGGACATACTGAAACAGTTCCAAATAAATAATTATCAGAGCTCAAACAAGCGGCACAAGTGTTAACATTGTGTACTCATCTCTGTTTCGTAGCCACTATAATAATTGCTACCACTATCGTAATCCAAATTATTATGATTCCTTACGTCCTTCTTAGGACGTTATTTTTTGTTATTTGAAGCCCCACTCTGGCTTTTGCCAGGGGCCGCAATATAGGCAGGTCATCATTATGGCCAAATGTCTGAACGCGGTTTCTGGGACCTCTCCACGGTGATCCTCATCCGCATGGTGGCACTTTGTGTCATTGGGTGTTTATCGCTTGTGTGATGTCCTGGTGCGGTAAAAAGCCAAGCCAATCCAAATTATAATATACTTTGCGTCCTTTTTAGGACGAAATTTTTCGTTATTTGAAGCCCTAATATGGCTCTTCCCAGGGGCCGCAATATAGCCTGGCCATAAATATGGCCTTAAGGCTGAACACGGTTTCTGGGACCTCTCCACCTTGATCCTCACCCACATGGTGGCACTTTGTGTCATCGGGTGTTTATCGCGTGTGTGATGTCCTGGTGGTGTAGACAGTCAGTCAGTCAATTCACATTATTTTCCACCTCCTCCTCTTCTTCCTCCTCTTCATCATCATCACCACCATTAGCTTCCTAACAGCAATTTTCTTTAATAACAGCATAATCGAGGTCGCATTCAAAGTCATGAGCAGAATAACAGCAAATTTAGATTCTATGCCTAACAAATCAGTTATCATTCAGTCTTTGAATATCTGTTATCTGTTTCCTCAGTCACAGTATATCTATAATATGCTCAGCTAATCGTTAAAAGTCGTTTATCTATTAACTCAATCATTGACTGCTAGTTATGTTTCTTTTAGTTTTTCACTGTCAAAATCTGTTCATTCAGTCATGGAACACGTAGTTCAGTTTCTTCCCAAATTATAAATATTTAGTCTGGTTATTAAACAGTTTGAAATAGTAAATACTGAAGAAGTCTATGACGTCTCAGTTCTTCGTCTCAAGACGGAAAACCCTGTACGTGTCACTATATCTTGTGACCGCTGCATTCACAAAACAGAAGAAGTAAAAAATAGAGAAATGGGGTTGTGGGGGGTGGGGTGTCGTGAATAGACGGGGGTCTAATATAGATTTCAGTAAATGTGAAAGGACGACTGTAAATAGAAACCTCGCAACTACAGGACATAGGAGTGGCTGAGATATGCTGTTATCAGGAGCTGACAGTGTGAATAAACGGTGAGTGACTGAGATATACTGTTCAGAGGAGCTGACAGTGTGAATAAACGGTGAGTGACTGAGATATACTGTTCAGGGGAGCTGACAGTGTGAATAAACGTTGAGTGACTGAGATATACTGTTCAGAGGAGCTGACAGTGTGAATAAATGGTGAGTGACTGAGATATAATGTTTAGAGGAGATGGTTAGGTTAGTAGCGTATCATTTACAGGTCGTTTTAGATCGAACCCCAACAACACCTGGTTTTTCTAGGCTATTTACGTCCAGTAGTTTGTCATTACCACTGTCGAAACCAATGCAAGGCGCATGGCCCGCTGCTGGGATCGAACCCGGCATCCCAGTGCTTCGCATCGACTTATCTGAGGAGATGAGTGTGAAAAAACGGTGAGTGACTGATATATACTGTTCAAAGGAGCTCAAGTTGTGAATAGAAGGGGTGTGGCAGAGATACACTGTTTAGAGGAGCTGACAGTGTGAGAAAACGGGGAGGGGCAAAGATACACTGTTTAGAGGTGCTGACAGTGTGAATAAACGGGTAGTAGCAGAGAAAAACAGTTAAGAGGAGCTGACAGTGTGAATAAACGGGTAGTGGCTGAAATACACTGTTTAGACGAGCTCAAGTTGTGAAAAGACGGGGAGTGGCAGAGATACACTGTTTAGAGGCGCTGACGCTATGAGAAAACGGGAAGTGGCAGAGATACACTGTTTAGATTAGCTGACGCTATGAGAAAACGGGGAGTGGCAGAGATACACTGTTTAGATTAGCTGACGCTATGAGTAAAAGGGGAGTGACTTAGATACACTGTTTAGAGCAGCTGACAGTGTGAATAAAAGGGGAAAAAGTGAAAATGAACGGATAACAGTGAATGAACGAGAAGTCGCTCAAAGTCACAACGAAGAGGAACTGCATTCTGGGAATGGACAGTGGGAGCCTCAGGATCACAGTTATGACGAACTGATAAATTTGTATTGACAGCGAGTAACTCAGTGCACCGTACCTGTTTCACACGTTTTACCATCTCCGGGGAGACAAAAAACCGCACAGTTGCCTGTGATGTGGTCACACCAGCGAAGAAAGTGCGGAGGTGCCCGACCTTGGCAGGTTCCACTGCATGTGCTTTTACATTTGTATCCCCACTTCCATTCCGGGCATTCTGAAACAGTTCCACCTGACTGAATTATCTAAGCTCCAAGTGGAATCAGTAGTATATACTTATCTCACTCATCTCTTTCTCGCAGTCACAATTATCAATGTTATCATATCATTGCTCTCATCATCGTGGTCATCATTATTAACGCCTGGTCATCATCGTTCCAGCCAGAATTACATCTAAAACAGCATTAAGCGAGGTCGAAGTCCAAACCCCAAGAATAATGTGAACAATTGTGTTATGTATTTTTTTAATCATTAAAGCATTCGCCTTCCAGCCGTTGAAGTCTGTAGTGAATCATTTTCTCCTAGATATTTTATTGAGGACGATTCGTGACGCCTGGAAGAATGTTGGATGAATAAACAAATTGCTTTCCGTGCGCCCCGATTCGTCCTCGATAAATTCAAATATCTAATTCATATTCGTTATCTGACTTCATTCCTACTGTAAACCCAGAATATTGAGTAGAAAATTATCCACTAAAAAGTCGGTAATTATTACGTTGGTCTCCACAATTACACACCGCTACACATTGGCTCGCTTCTCATTGGTCGACCTAAAGCCAACCTCACCTCTGATAGGTCGGCCTGAAGTGATCCGACTTTCACACAAGGACATGGGGCTATTACGCACTGGCACCGATATCGTGTGTTGTATATTTCACCATGCCAGAGCTTTTAACACTACAAAAACATTTATTTACTGGGTCTAACACACAACCCCCATAGAGAGTGACGCAACCTATGTCACAAGCCGTTTCTTTCTCATAATATAAACGTAAATGCATGACAACAAGAGACCGCGACACTCATAACCTCGACCACAGTAGACAAGTCCAACACACTTAATGGATTTGCCTTACGTCCGGTGGGGAGACTAACGTATTAAGAATCACACAGTCTAATAATTGTTCGCACATCAGTGAAAATTGATGGTGTGTTTGAAGAGTACGTTGTAGCGAGACGCCAACAGATCACTGCTGAAACACCTAGTTGCTAGTCACTGTCCGGCTTGTATGCTAACCAAGTAGTCAAAACATGAGTAATGCTCCATCAACAAAATACAGATTGCGCATTTTGTGTGAACGAAGTCTCTCTTTTTCAGTATTTGCAGCAGGCAGTTATCGCTCAATCGTAAAACATTATCTGGTCGAGCATTCATCGCCCTAGTCAAACAATGTGTTTCAACACATGAACAGAGATGAAAATCACATGGACCTGTCTTAGTCATTCGTTCTGCCTTCCAGGTTGAGAAATATAACAATAGTCTGTTCCCGAAGTTCTGCCCAACTTAAAAAGTATGTTACTCTGTGAGCTGACATGCAGCCTGTTAGTAAGCATGTCCTTGTAAAAGAAATTTGATGTTTATCGCAAATAAGCCTCTAGTTTTCATTTTGCCTTATTTGTGATAAAAAAAAAAATTAAAAATTAACAGCAACACGGAAACCAATTCATGGTGAACAATCAGCATGCTTACAGCAAAGTGAGTAAATTGAAAAAGTAGAACTTTTAGGTACATCAAACTGTATGCCTTGTGTACTTTAAAAATCGACGTCGTTCAACCTACTGCGAAGCCACCAACAGTCTCCGGTTATAATTATGTCTCCCGGTGTGTTCCTCTAGTCCTTATCTTCCTAATGTTTTCCTCGTGAATTATCCCCCTTCTGGTTAAGCCAGGCGCATCTTGTAAGAGACCGAGCTAGTTCGCAACTATTCTTTACAAAACGTCCTGCCAGACCACAATTTACAGTTTTAAAATTGTGAGTATTTTACTCGCGTCTGCTTCTGAGTCATGCACTGGTATCCGGTGACACTTCCATCACCAACAACTCTGCAGGCCAATCCTAGTTCCGACGGCAAAACGTGGAGGAACCTGTCTCCGCTGAACCAGCGGGATGCATGTGCATCCGGTGCTTGACTGGCAGCACCCAAGCTACTACCGCCACAACCATACGTCTACTTAAATTCTAAAAATCACCCTACAGTACCACCAAAGCCCGACTTACACGCCTGCTTCTTCACATTTTCTGTGAACTATGTCTCTTCTTCTCGACTCATCATCATGTTTCATGTCCTTTGCAGAACGCCGCTCTCATCACGGTCTGCCTGAAAGAAACTCTGTCTCTCGCCAGTTCTCCCGCCTCATGAACTTTCATACTCAAGGAGTCCTGTGCTTATCTTCATTTCGGTGGACCTCTGCTCCTCCTTCCTGGTACCATGCCTTCTGCTATAATTTTGTCCAATCCGTTGTGGCGTTTGATTTGACCAAAATATTTCAGCTTTCGAGAAAGGATGCTGTTTATTAGCCAATCTTCCTTGATGTTCAGATCTTTTAAGATGTAAATATCTCTCCTTTTCTTTGTCCAAGATATTCTGAGAATCTTTCTATAGCATTTCAGCTCAAAAGCCAATATTCTCTTTCTTTAGGACTGAGAGATAGTCAAAGACTCACATCCGTATGTAGCCACAGGGAAGATGCATGCTCTCAAAATTCTAATTTGTATCTCCTTACTGGTGCTTAACCATAGACTTTTAAGGCTGTTCAATCTTTGCATTGCTATTGCCATCCTCCTTTTAATTTCTGTTGAACAGCCTACATTGCTGTTTAATATAGAGCCTAGATATTCAAAGTTTGTGACATTTTCAATTTCTTTACCATTTATTGTTATTTTTGGGTGACAGCCAGTTTTATCTGTGGACATTATTGTCATTTTCTTTAAATTCAAGAACAGATTTTGATCTTTACTGTGCTTTTGGACAGACAATATAAAATTGTCTATTCCCTTTACGCTGTTCGAAAGGAGGACTGTGTCATCTGCGTAGCGGAGTTCCGGAATAGGGTTGCCACCAATTTTGAGCGGATCAGAACTGTCATTTTTGACTACGTGAAGTCAACTGGTTATAAACTTCAGCCTACACCTGAGACCCTTCATGCAAGCACGACTCTGGTTCTTGTTCATTCCGAACACCCACTACTTCTCCCTAATTCAAGTTCTTGACCGTGTGATCCCGTAAAATTGGGTATTCAGCTCAATTTAATTTTATCATCGCTAAATGACCTGCCGATTAGTGTGAGCGATCATGCCTCTCCACAACTGCGATCTTCAAACAAGCAAATAATGGAATAAAACTCTAGTTTTCATACACTGACCCCGCCAGTCTCTTTCGGTTATTGCAGATCTATTAAAAGATTGCCAATTTTTTAAGTGTCTATTCTAGTCGTTCGGTATTTAGTTGATTATTATTAGTGTGCATTTATTCAGTGAAAAACGGTTTACGTGTTCATTCAGTCATTGAATACTTGTTATGATTTCATTCATTATTTTAATGTCTTATCAAGGGTTCATTCAGATCTTCTTCTTCTTCTTCACTTCCTCTTTTACCGCTCTGGGTGTCGAGGGAGATATAAGGTTCTGTTTCTAGCTCTTCTGGCTGCCTCGACCATAGGCACATCGTGCTGTTGTAGAGTTTCTCTGATGTTATCCTTCCATCTTGTTCTTGGTCTACCCCGTGCTCTACGTCCTTCTTCTCTTCCCATGTATGCTTTGTATGGTATTCAGATGTTGTATGTCTAAAATCATTCATTAAATATTTATTAGGTATGTATTCATTTCATTTTTTTTAATTTCTCATATATATTTATTTATTCATTTATCGAAAATATTGTGTGTATCTTTAGTCTTTAATTATTAGATATTTACTCATTTATTAAACATCTACTATGAATTCATTCATTGAGAGTATGCAATGCTGAACAAGTCAACGATGTCTCAACTCTACATATTAGGAAAATAAAAAAAAAGTCCGTATATGCTAGTGTTACCCTGTGTTTATTAAGTTCTCAAGACATAAGAGGAAACAAAACATAGGATCGGATATCAAAAGTAACATTACCATAATTGCTATCTTTTGTATCACCTGCATTATTAGCATCATCATGACGAACATCATCGTCCTACTCATCATCAAATCTAAAACGCATTATATTATTACGACGGACATCGTTTCAGCAGCAACAATAGCAGCCAACAAAATTGAGCTCCTAACCACAACTCCAATAGTAACGACAATTGTTTATGTGATCATTACGAAAATAGTCATCATTCAGCACTTGAATGTCTGTTATCTGTTCCTTTATTTATCGAATGTCTATTATGTTCACTGAATCATTACAACTCAGACACGGGTGAATAAAAATACAAATAAAAGTAGGATTGTAAATTCATTTATTAAGATATGTGTTTAGAGAAACGGGTGTTTGTGAGTGAATAAGTAGGGGTTCAAGTACAACATCAAATGGCGTACATAGTTTTAAATAGAGGGACAAAGGCTAGAGTTGAAGAAAACTGGACGGTTGTAAATAGACACGGAGTGTCTCAGGGCACAGCCAAGAGAACTTGCGGCTGTGATTGGGACTAGAGTTGCTCAGAATCAGTTGGAGACGAATGGACGGCAGTGATTGGACCAGAAGTAGCTCAGAGTCAAGGTGGAGACGAATGGACGGCAGTGATTGGACTAGGAGTGGCCCAGAGTCACTGTACAGACGAATGGGAAGCTGTGAGTGGACTGGGAGTGTTTCAGGAACACGTACCTGTTTGACACGTAAAGCCGGTATATCCGTCCTCGCATCCAGTCAGACATCTGCCTGTGATATAATCACACACTCGACCATTCTGAGTGCCCCTCCGCCTGCAATTGAAACCGCAGATGCCTTCGCAATTGTATCCGTACGTGCCGGGCGGGCAGGCTGAAACAGTTGGACTTGTATATCTGAGCACCAACACCTGACAGTAACATTTACCACACTTATCTCTCCTGGTAATCCCAATTACGAGTAAAGTAAGTAAAGCAAAGGACCTTTTCTCCCTTTAGGCGTATAGGGCATATAGGGCATATAGGGATAGACCTAAATTCTATTGACCAATCGGAACAAGATGGGTGATGTGGTCAGCATCACACTGGCCGCCTTTACTTCCCGGCACTACACCTGTTACCCAATCAAGGCTGAGTCGACCTGGAAGCCAAAGTCATTTTTGTGTGGCTCTGCCAGGGAGTGAACCCCCGACCTTCCGACCCGCGTCTAGCCGCTCTGCCACGGTGACTCCCACAATTACCAGTACTATTGTTTTATTATTTGCATTATCATCATTATCTTCATCGGTTAAAAAACACCCAATAAATTGTTAGCATCGTCATCGGCAGTGTCTCAGCAGAAATTGCAACCAACACAATCGAGGTCGTAATCAAAACTCGGCTATCTTTCGAAAAAAACGGTCCTAAATTATCGAGGCAGAAAAAATATCCCAACAGGGCCCCAGTCACGTGTCAATTGCAAACTTCCGGTGACTATACCACCACCGCTAAATTGCGAACTTCCGGTGACTATACCGCCACTGCTAAATTGCGAACTTCCGGGGACTATACAGCCACCGCCGATAGTATCCTCAACCCGCGTTGACTGGGACTCACGAGCAAAAAAAAAAAAAATGAAGGAAGCTGTAGGAACTGCGGTAGCTGCTGCTCGTGAGTCCAAACCATCTAGTTAGGCCACAATCCACGCCGCGTGAGCGGCGTTTGGTATACACTCGGCGGTGGCGCAAGTCGCCAGAAGTGCGCAATTTAAGTCACCCGGAAATGCGCAATTGACATGTGACTGGTGCCCTGTTAGGTTATATTTTCTGCCCTATATAATTTGGGACCTTTATTCGGAAGATAGCCCAAAACTCCAACCGTAAAGACAGCAATTATTTAATTAGTTCATATATCACCAAAGTAGTCACAGTTCAGTCGTTGATTGTATGTTTTGTATTTCTTTGTTTATTGAAAATCTTTTGTTATCATTGAATCATCACTGCTTATCCGTCATATGTTCTTTCAGCCAGTGAATAGCAATTATCCCTTGCCTCAATGTTGGGAGGCTGCTGGGGTCAACTTCAGGCTGAAGCAAATCAGGCAGCATCTCAGGACACCACTTATATGCTCAGCCGTAAGACCTACCCTGACAGCTTTCTTAAGTCAAGTATGTCGTGATTATAACCACAGTTCAAGAAGACGAAGCTACAGTACAGTCAGCCCAGGGGTTATACAACACTCTGCAGACTGTCACGATGATTTTATTTGACCAAACGTTCGTACCTACAACCACTCACAACAAAACTAGCCAGTTGCAATTAGGCTAGCAGGAGAGAGGGACACTTTCCGAATTATACATGCTCGGTCTTGATATTGAATAATACACTGAAGTTTACAATCACAAGACTCACGATAATTTTATTTGACCAAACTTTCGTACCTACTACCACTCACAACAAAGGATGCAACAATGCATATCGTGATAAAATGTCATCACCACGCTGGAATGGCACATAAGAGCTTAAATCACAACACTTGGTCACGCATCTTTAGAATCAATTACAGGCGGCGCTCAGGGGAGGCAGACAAATATCACTGCGGTCACACAACCCATGAGCTGGCACACCGCCACGAGTGTCTACCCAAAAAAAAAAGTAAAGATCCCTTTTCACGCCTTTCGGCGCATCGGGCATATGGGCAGAGCGTCCCATATTTTTACAGACCATCAGCACTCTGTGGGTAATGTGGTCAGCATTACGCCGGCTGTCTTTACTTTCCCAGGACAGCCCATCCTGGTACCCATTTTATGCTGGGTCGACCTGCGACGTCCCATACCACGATAAAAATCCACGCAGCCTGCAGTGGGTTTCAATCGCGGTATGCTGGCTTACGAGTCGGACTCGCAACGCCTTAGCCACGGA
Organism: Candidula unifasciata; assembly: GCA_905116865.2. Classification (NCBI taxonomy): domain Eukaryota; kingdom Metazoa; phylum Mollusca; class Gastropoda; order Stylommatophora; family Geomitridae; genus Candidula; species Candidula unifasciata. The sequence goes on along the minus strand of CAJHNH020001818.1, from coordinate 250 downwards.
CGCCGAGTGTCTACTACAAGCCTAATAACCAGTTACACTTAGGCTAGCAGGACAAAGAGACACTTTCCGATTTATACATGCTCGGTCTTGATGTTGAATAATACACTGAATTTCACAGTCACAAAAATGATAAACTGGCAAGAGACTGCGCCAATTGCACTAGGTCTCCACGACGTACAATCGCGAGCCAGATCACCGAGAGGAGCACAAGCCCTGTCAGGAGGACAACTTCCTACCCAACTCAAAGCAA
>CAJHNH020001817.1:142670-219707 GCA_905116865.2 Candidula unifasciata | reverse complement strand
AGCCTTGAAATTGGTTGGTAAATTTGGCTATGAACCCTGTAAAGTTCTTGGCATAACTTCTTTCATCACAGCCTACCCGAAAGATTCTCCATCCATCACTAAATCTACTCCATAAAGTTCTTGGCAAAACTTCTTTCATCACATCCTACCCGAAAGATTCTCCATCCATCACTAAATCTACTCCATAAAGTTCTTGGCATAACTTCTTTCATCACAGCCTACCCGAAAGATTCTCCATCCATCACTAAATCTACTCCATAAAGTTCTTGGCAAAACTTCTTTCATCACATCCTACCCGAAAGATTCTCCATCCATCACTAAATCTACTCCATAAAGTTCTTGGCATAACTTCTTTCATCACAGCCTACCCGAAAGATTCTTCATCCATCAATAAATCTACTTTATAAAGTTCTTGGCATAACTTCTTTCATCACAGCCTACCCGAAAGATTCTTCATCCATCAATAAATCTACTTTATAAAGTTCTTGGCAAAACTTCTTTCATCACATCCTACCTGAAAGATTCTCCATCCTTTACTAGTTCTACTCCATTTTTATGCCAAGGACATCAGAACTGTTAAAAAATTGTTGAAGATTAAAGGAATTAATTCAAAAAAAGTGAAGAGATACGAGAAATGCCCGGACAACTTCTGATGTCAGCAGTTTTGACATAAAGAAGGTGGTGCTATATTGGACCCATTCTGAGAAGAAAAGGTCACTCAACAGGAATGTCCATACTTCCTTTTATGAAAAACAGAACCAAAAAATTGACCACGTTCAACCTACTGCACGCATTATAGGTTATAATTGCGGTCTGATTTCTTTGTGCCAAGTATGGTGGCTAAGAAATTTAATTGCGCCAAAACTATAGTACTCTAGCACTATACACAACCACACACTTGACTAGACATATGTGTACAATTACATATATGAGTGTATACATACATGTATGCACGCCCAGGTGGGAATGCACAAATACATGCTTGCACACACAACAGATGAGCCAAGGAAATGAGGTTGCCTAAGAGAAATGGGGGAAAATGAAAGGGGCAGAGAAAAACCAAGGGTGCTGAACATTGATTCCAGTCATGACATTGAAATTATTTCGCAGGATAGGACAAAATGTTTGTCTAGACTGTGAGCCCTTTGTGGCATGCAGCAACATGACAGTATGTCAGTACTGTCCTGTGTTAATTAATCGAAAGCAGACATGTCAGTTGTTGTGGAACTCTCCAGATCACTAAAATAGCATTGTCAGTTAATCTACAAATGCACAGGTGAATGTGGAGCCACCTTGGGGAAGCGACTAGATTCTGTCCTGCAGATGTGAAGATCAATGGTTCAGATCTGAACAGATGCTGACTTTTTTTTTCCTTTCCAAACAATGACCCCGGCTCTCAGATTGACCCAGCCTTAAATGGGTACCAGGTAAAGTCCTGGGAAGTAAAGACGACCGACATGATAATGACCACATCACCTACCAAGCACTGATAGTTCTAGCACTATATGTCCAACACACCTGAATGTGTGGAAAAGGGTCCTTTACTTTAACCTGTCTATGTCTGTAAGTGAAAAGCATGACCACTGAGTGAGCAGCATTTGTCCACCAGCATGGTAGCGAACAGAGCATAGACAAATAATTTGTATTTTAATTTTTGATTAACAATATAGGAGTAGAGGAAATATGTTGAGATAGGATTTTTTAGACAACCAGGGCCCTGGAACCTAGAGCTCAGGCACCTTTTCAATTAAACTGTATCCATACAACTGTTCCAACATTTTCCTAAACATGATACTGCTTGTGAACCATGGTTCTTTTTCACATACCAGGTAATTCTTGCACTGGGTGGGGGCCAGAAGAAATTTTGTCAACCAGCCTAGGACATGCACTATTAACCGCGCAACGCTGACCAGTACGTTAAAATGGAAATCTGAGCACCTATACGTGTGTCCGAAGTGCTGTGAAGATAATCCAGCTCATAATTAAAAATGTGACTGAAGATTTGCTGACATCGACAGTGCTTGGCACAAAATCGCGAATTTCGCAGCTGTAAACAACACAATGCGCCTTTTAAGAGTGAACGCAGAAGAAGCAGAAAAGAACCCTAGCATTGAGGGAGACTGAACCCGCATTAGTCGCCTTGCTGAGTGCAGGATGGTTCCTGAGAAAGTAGCTTTAGCGACGATCAAGATGGAATGTCTGAAATCAGGGCCGGGGTAATCATGCACTAATACATAGCCACCGTGATCCAAAGCTATTGTCTGTTCCAAAACTGCTGCCGAACGACAGTTTGTCAACAGATTATCCTCATTGCACATCAAACCATTCAGCCTATAAGTGCTCAGATCCCCTACTCAGTAAATCCCGCAGCGTGTAGCAGTTGGTGACACCAGTCCTGTATTCATTTCTTATTCTTCTTTGGCTTCCTGCATCGCGCTCTTGTCTAGCCACACCACTCTAACATGTTGTTCTTGCAGTCTGGTCATGGTTGCAAATTCCCAGTGATCACTTGGTTCTCGCAAACGTCTTACTTCTTGTAGAGCATTCAGTATATCAGCATGGTCCATGGCTTGTCTGCCCTCTACAGTAGCTTTACCTGCAAGGCGATCAGCTTGCTCATTTCCTTGCATGCCTGCGTGCCCTGGCACAAATATAAAACTTGAAATATGTGGCAGCCCCGACCGCTTTACAAGACTTCAACCACTGTTTTCGGATCCAGCCCTTGTCTTTCTTCCTGAGCATACTCATGGAGTCACTGAAAACGTAAGCACGGGAAAAGGTATGTGTCTCTAGCCACGTTATTGCTTTGGTCACAGCCAAACTACTTATGATCAAGGCAACAGCACCAGAATCTTGCTTCACAACTCTAACTCCAACCTGAGCTAAAAAGCCCAAGAGCTCTTTACATGACAAATTATAGACCCATCTGTGTATATGATAGCATCCCCCTGTAGAGAATTCTCGAAAATCAAAGCCTGCTCTCCAGCGGCTTGACTTTCTTGTCTGCATTTTCTGTTTAGTGGGATGCAAACTCAGTAACTTCGTTTAAGTTGTTGAAATTTGGCTTGCAACCTCTTAATAATTGTGTGTCCTTTTGATAATTTTTTGTTTTGTTTTGTTTAATGTAAACAAACATCTAATTTTTATTTTGCCTTATTTGCGGTATATGGAGAGGGGGAGGGAAACAGCAAACAATCAGCATGCACACAGTAACTGGAGTAAACGAGAACTTTTCAAAACATCAGATTGCACACGTTTTTAGGCATTTTACTTGCAGCTGGTCATCTCTAGCTTATCTCCTGTGAGTTTCAGGATTTTCACTGAATGGAGAATAGGTTATCAAAAAAATCGCTGTACACGTCAACTGATTTCCATGCAAAGTCTACACGTGTGACAGTTACTGTATCAGGAAATTTGTCGCTTTAAAAATAAAAATAAAAATTTAAAAAACAATGACATTTGCGCTACAATTATAAATTATAGAATCACAAGGACACGGGAAATCTACGGTCACGTGCAAAGATTCACGCTGGTCCGTGCAGGAGTTTTCTAGATATTTGTTACGTTAAACCAATTTTTTTTTTTTTCAAGTCGTTTGAAGGGATATCTGTTAATTCATTTGTACACTTGCTATGTGTCAAACATTGCTATTTTGTGGTACAACATTTATTTTATCCTTAAAAAAATACATGGGGTGGTGTCTTTAGTATAAACTTTTCAACGCTAATTTTTTTACGAGGGACATAAATCTTGTATGTAATCTGAGTTATGAGGTATGAGTTAGATTATCTTCACAGCACTCCGGACACATCCATAGGCGCTAAGATTCCCCTCTCAACATTTTCATCAGCGTCGTGAGGTTAATAGTGCCAGTCCTATGTTGGCTGACAAGACTTCGTGTGTGTCCGGTTTGCTTCTCATGCTTGGCTGTGTCGATCTTTACCTCTAATTCGCGTATTCTTAGCAGTGATGTGGACACGTTGCCTCCAAAATCCTCAGAACGTCCTATCTCTCTAAGGGCAATGACAATGTCTGCGTGATCCATGGGCCGGCCATCTTCAATTAATGCAGCACCTGCCAGTCTATCACCTCTTTCATTACCAACAACGCCTGCATGACCTGGGACAAATATGAAGGTAACTGCACACGCAGTAGAGTTTTGCAATGACTCAAACCACTGTCTGCGTAACCAGTCTGCCATGATGCGCCGGATCATGCTCAAAGAGACACTCAGAACACACGCGGGAAAAGTCCTGTGATTCTAGCCACAGGAAAGCTTGTGTCACAGCCATCACTTCCATCGTCATGCTGCTGGTGGTCATGGAGAAGGCACCGCTGGCTCCTTGCACTGTTCTGCCTGAAGAGTGAGATGTAAATGCCCATGCATTCTTATGTCCTCGTAAAACGGACTCGTCTGTGAAGATCACCACATCTGTTTCATCTGACTTGACACTGATAAGCGCGCATACCTCAGCATTTACAGCAGCTGGATTCTGCTCCCGACAACTCATATCGAGCGTCATGACACAGGAGAATGTGAGACTGGGCGCTTTAGACACTGGTATCCATTCCTCACCTGAATGGATGTCTGTAAGGCTGCAAATTTGTAGGATGTCATACTCTGCCCTATCCAGTCATGATTTGCCCCTTTTAAGCCTATTGCCCTTTTTTTTTTTGAAAAGCATATGGTGCAAAGGGTGCTTCAGATCTGAGCTTACCTTTAGGTATGCACGAGCCCTCCAGATCTTGATCCTGTAGTTCATGGTAAGGAAGTCAAGAAGGTATCTAATTGCTACACAAGAGGTGTCTCCAGTGCACCCAAGAATAATGCGCATTGCATCGTGTAATCTATTCTACGAACTTTACAAAAACGAACACATTGAAAATGTAATTTTGTTGTTGTCACAAATTGAAAACAAAAATGCGTGTAGTGACTCTTTAAAGTTCGACGGCATTGGGGTTTAAACGCGCTATACGTAGGGATGTGTTGTTTTGTAAGAACTAACCACCATTACTTAACACGCAGGGATCTGGAACAGGGTCAGTCGTAGTCATTGTCAGGACCTGTGCGTGATTGGGGTTATTGTTACCATTACAAAAGAGAAAAGCCGATGGTAAAATAATGCCATACATGCTGTGTGGGCAAGCGTATCCTTGTATCCTGCCCGCTGGGGAGGTCGTGTGGTTAACATGTCAGACCACTAACTGCCTAAAACAAGAAAGATATCCATTAAGCAGCTTTGGTTAAACTGTGTTCTGGTTTCTGTGTGCCAAATGTTTTGGTTACGATAGTCAGGGTGTCATTATAAATGGCGAGATGTCCTTACTAGTGTGTCGTGCTGCCAATGGTTGCCTGCTTGGGTCTAGCATTTTAGTCTTTTGGTTCGATTTCGTTGTCCCTTTTTGCCCGAAAGACCTCCTAATTTAGGTTTCGATTGGGGTTATATATATATATATATATATATATATATATATATATATATATATATATATATATATATATATATATATAGATATAGAGAGAGAGAGAGAGAGTAAGTTTGTTGTAATCCAGGTTAGTGCCAAGGTAATGAGTTCTGGTATGCATCTTTGGGGTCCAATTATTATTATACTTGTTTATAGTCATATATATGTTTCGACCTTTTTAGGACGAAATGTTTTGTTATTTGAAGCTTCACCCTGGCTTTTGCCAGGGGCCGCAATATAGGCAGGCCATAGATGTGGCCAATTGTCTGAACGCGGTTTCTGGGACCACTCCACGGTGATCCTCATCCACATGGTGGCACTTTGTGTCATCGGGTGTTTATCGCGTGTGTGATGTCCTGGTGGGTAGAAAGTCAGTCAGACTTGTTTATGGAATTTAATGTCCTGGTAGAGTTAAAAATGTAAAGTCGGGAGATGTGAACCAGCGTCATTGGACACGGTTATAAACTATAAGTGATCTGCCACCAGCTGATAAAAAACAGTCCGCCTGTGTTGCCGTCCGCACGAAACTCCGTAGCTACAGCGACGTTCCTCCATTTATCCCAGAGTGTTAACTCTACTTCAGAGTGTGAACTCTGGTACCCATTTCCTAAAGGCTTGGGTGAACTCCGGGAGCCGATTGTACATCATCATTTCTCTCGGTCTCCCGCAGCATCTCCTCCCTTTCAACTTTTCTACTGTCACGATATACTCCAGTTTTGTCTTTCTCATCACATAGCCAAAGAAAGTAGATTGTCTCTTTCTGACGTAGGCAAACAGTTCTCTTTATGAGTCAATTTCTCGCAAGACATCCTCATTACTTTTCTATCTGTCCAGGGTATTCTCATCATTCGTCTGTAAAACCACATCTCTGCAGTTTCCAAATAATCTTTCACTAATCTGCAGCTGTCCATGATTCACTTTCAGTATCAAGATAGGATTTATTTAGCTTTTAAGAATTCTCTCTCTCGTCTCAGTTGACAAGGAAAGATTTCATAGAATATTCTTCATTTTGTAAAATGTTTTGTTTGTTTGAGCTATTCGACATTTAACTTTTTTAATACCTCTTCCATCTGATGTTATCAGGGTACCCAAGTACTCAAACATATCAAGCATAATTCCATACTAAAGCACTGTTATACTGGGGCACCATAACATGGTTACTAAGTAACCTTTAGTCCAGTGTGGGTGGGTCAATTCAGTGGCGTAGCAAGGTTAGATGGTAGCCGGTGCGAAAAAATTCTTTTCACCCCCACCCCATATGTTTTTTTAAAATGTATTTTAAACGCGCATGTCTTAGCAATTTTATCACACCCCCTTACCCTGCCCCAGTGATGACACCCTGGGTGCTCGTACCCCAACCCCCTTTCTACGCCACTGGGTGTATTGCTTGTGCTGTTAGTTTGTCTTTAGGATGTGGCTAGTGAAGTCTTAGAGCTGCTCACTAACTTTCAGGAAGCTGCCCGGATGGTAAAGGCGTGCTTTCCTTTTTTGGGATTAGGGCTTAGTTGGTAACGTTTCCTCCACAGCGTGCATGCCTTGTCTACATACTTAAACCGAATGTCCAACCAAAGTAGATCATTTTAAATGACACGTGGCTAACAACGTTAACTAAGCGATGGTTTATGTATCGTTTCATCATCTGATGATTCAGCAGGGAGTGAGCAAAGATTCTGGGCGGTTTTTAGCGCTGAGGGGAAATGGGAGAACTTATAATACTGCTGAACCGGTATTTTGGTTGGGTGCTGGGAAAGGAGAAGAATATGTGTGGCAAGGTCCCGAGTGAAGTTATGTCAGTTCTTCATTCACTCATTCATTCATTCATCCATTTATTCATTAGTCCATTCATTCATCTGGTGATAATCCAAGAAAAATAAAATAAGGGAAGTAATTACTTCTACGAACGGTAACTCTCCCGTCACGAGGCAGACGAAAGACAACAAGGAAGGGGAAAACGATGTCGGTGGATTTTAAACAATTTTAAGTTTATTTTAAACCGTTTTACATCCGCATTCCACACACCATTTTCCCTACTGCTGATATGGAATTTCACCATCACTGTCAATGGATACAAGAAGATGTCTCGCTAGCGCTGGAATAATGGCAAGTGAAGGAGTTGAAGTGATTTCCGTGACAGATGTGTACGATCAGGCTGCAGGGATCGCCCATGAATTCGATAAACTCATCCACAACTATGGGACTGATTCTGTCACAGACTTAATGCCCAGGGTGATTCGGGCGCTAGAGCATTTGGAGACGTTAGCTTCTCGATACGAAAAGGAGGTTGAGGAGATTAACCAGCTTCGATACAAAGTGGAGAAATTGGAAACTGAAAAAACTGAGAAGGCCCAGGAAAGAGCGAAATTCGACCAGGTAAGTGTAATAAATAAACTTATGAATAACCTATTAATGTTTAAAGGGAGTTTCTGGGATCTGCGCCGGGGTAATTCTCATCCTAGTCGTAGCACTTTATATCAATGGGCATTAGTCGCTCGTTGTGTGGTCCTGCTTGGGTGAAGATGATCAATGATAATTAACACCAGTCAGTCAGTCCACGCATGTACCAGAAACTTATTGTTGCGTGCATATCCATTTCACAGGTATGACTCATTTGCATGCAGACTGTTGGTTCCTTGCCTCACAGGCAGATGTACTTTAACTTTGAAGGGAGCTCTCATTTAGTCAACTCTTACATCCTGCTTTTGGGTAGGCAGTGGGTCTATTCTTGATTCGGCTCTCCTGTCAAATCCGGACGAAGAATAAAAAGCCTTGGACGACTTAGTCAGAGTTCTCTCCCTTGGCCGCACTCCAAACAGTGATCGGAAAAGCCAACGAAACAAACGACACACTTACCTATCATCCTACGGTTGCGTGTAGGGCTGCGTACGGTTGCGTGAAGCATCGTGAAGGGATGCGTGGTCATCATATGGTTGCGTGCAGGGTTGCGTACGGTTGCATGAGGCATCGTGAATGGTTGTGTTGTCATCATGCGGTTGTTGGGTTTGAGTTAGGGGTAGGGTTAGGGTTAGATGTGAAAATGTTGACGTAGGATTTCGAAATACTGGCCGACAATCTGATGTTTGTGGGAGTGGCGCCACTGAAACTCTGCCAAATATGACGCCAATAGCGTGCGGCTGGTGCCCCCAATCATTGGCGAAATGTGCGTTTGACCAGCATCCAGAGGCCCTCGATTGTTTGTGTGTGTATGGGACTGTGCGCGATTATAGGGAACTCTGGCGTCAAAATTGTCAAATCTAACGCTAAACCTAACCCTAATCCTACTCCCTAGCCCTAACCCCTACCCCTAACCACGCAAATTTATCGATCATTAAAGCATACAAATCGGCAAAAACCAACTAACAAAACACACCCAAAAAAAACCAGAATTGTCCTGCAGCGTCGAAAAAAAACCCAGATCTGGGGGAAACAACCAAGCATTGGCAGCCCTGATGTCGACGTGACTGTCTTCTTTGTTTCGTTGGCTTTTCCGATCACTGTTTGCAGTGCGGCCTAGGGAGAGAACTCTGACTATGTCGTCCAAGGCTTTTTAGTCTTCGTCCGGATTTGACAGGAGTACCCTTGTTTTCCCCACAATGGAGCCATGGAACCCACACGGGGAGCTATGGCATTATCTGGGACTGAAGGAGTTTCATAACGGTAACATTAAATAACTGCCAATACTGGAAGTAAACAAGAAGAGGCTGTATTGTTTTGATGTGCTCTTGAATGTTGCAGCAGTAATTTTCATAAACATAACCTGTTTAGCCTTCAGTGTTCTAATATAATGAGATATAAACTAATGTTTTCATTTAGTTTTCAGAGTATATGTTTGATATTTTATTTATTGTATGGTCATTTCTTTAAAACATTTGTGTACTTTGTACCATTAATTATTAGCCTGATTTTTTTTAAAGCTTTAATCAGCTGTAAATGCAGGCAGAAAATTATGTTTGTTTCCTCTACTTCTGGACTTTGGTATTGTTCCTGTGATGATGATGAGACTTCTATGACATGCTTATTAAGGGAGGCAGTGGGTCTATTCTTTCTCTTCTCCCCTCCCCCAAAAATGAGTTCCTGTAATCCAGATAGGGAATGTCCTGATGAATGCTCTGATCTTAAATATACATTTGTGGTGTGTGTTACTAACTGAGAACAACAGACAAGCTAAGTAGGGCACTTGATCAATCAACCAGGTGTTGTTTCTACAACAAAAATTGGCTGTGTTAAATCTCCCAACTACCTCTTACTATGGTTGTACACTGCACTCTTACAGATTGCTATTCATCCAGTTAGTTTTGATGTTTTCCTTGCTATTCATCCAGTTAGTTTGGATATTTTCCCCACTTGTATCGCTGTCTACTTCTTGCCTGCCTGCATTCACCATTTTCATCCTGTATATTAATGTATGGCTACATGTGGATGTGAGTCGTGGACCATCTCTCAGTCCTTAAGAAAGAAAATAGGGGCTTTTGAGCTGAAATGTTTTAGAAAGATTCTCAGAATATCTTGGACAAAGAAGAGGAGAAATACTGACATCTTGAAAGATCTGAACATCAAGGAAGATTGGCTAATGAACAGCATCCTGGCTCAGAATCTGAAATATTTTGGTCATATCAAGCCCACGACGGATTGGAAAAAATTATAGCAGAAGGCATGGTACAACACGAAGATGGGCACATGATATCTCTATAAGTGACTCCTTTAGTATGAAAGTACATGAGGCGGGAGAACTGGCCAGAGACCGAGTTTCTTTCAGGCAGACATTGATGAGAGCGACGTTGTACAAAGGACCTGCTACATGATGATATGAATGTAAAAATAACTTGTCCATATAATAACCTCCATACCAGGAGGTTTTGTTTTAGCATCAGAGAACGAAGGGGATAAGGTAACCCATAATGCACGAGTTCCCAACCCATGGGTCGTGATCCCAAAAAGGGTCAACTGGATTGCCGGGCGGCTTTGAGCTATGGCATCATTATGAGGAATGACAAGGACTAAGATATTGATGGCAGTAATGATAAAGCATGTCAGTGTGTTATCGTTATCATTTTCCCGACTGTTTTAAAAAATGACATCAGTTTGTGTTTTATTTTTACAATTCGTGACATTTAAAATCAAGATAACTAGTGCATCATAACATTGTGCAGTGTTACTATCGTTTGACTCTTTTATCACTGCCATCTTACTACACATCATGTAAAATAGCATCTAATATGGAAGCTGTTCACATGATTGTATCTATGACATGTGATCTGAAACTTAGTTGTGACAGTCCACTGCAATATTGTCTCACTCAGAAGAGGTATTGATTACTGAGTTGTTTGGAGGAGACAAACATGTCAGTTGCAGGACTGGGGTATCATCAGAACTAGGACCTACATCATCGGAGGTTTACCACTGACAGTTTATCCTCAGAGTTTCAGGACTGACAGTACATTTGGAGAGGTTAGGACTGACAGTACATTTGGAGAGGTTAGGACTGACAGTACATTTGGAGACGTTAGGACTGACAGTACATTTGGAGATGTTAGGACTGACAGTACCTTTATATATGAAGTGTTCAACTCTCTTCTATTGCTTTTATTTTCACCTTTTACCATGGAGATGTTCTATAAGAGGACCATCACAGAAGCTTCATAATTTTCTACTAATGTGATACTCTCAGCTCCCTCTTTCAAGTTTATTTCTCTTCATATAATCATCATCAGCTTCCACTTTTACCCTCAAGCTTCGTGCAGAGGAACAGTTTACCATCCATTGCTTGATGTGTCGTAATGGCCATTGTCATTCCCTGTCCATGTAGAAGGTGTTTAATAATGCCATCAGTCCATATCTCCTAGGGCGACCTCTTGCTTTCACATCAGATCTTTTTATGTGTGTTCTGTGTTGGTAGTTGTTGTGGTTGCTTCTCGTCATAACATTCTTCACAAATCTTGGCTGTTTTTATATTCATTTGTTCAAGTAGTTTCCACTTTAAGTCTGCTTCTTGTAGGGCTGCATCATTCTGTTTGTCTGTTATCTTTCATGCTTTCCTGAGAAACCACATTTATGCTGTTACTAATGTTTATCATCTAGTCTGCTCATCATCCAACTCTCACATACATTTATCATCATAGGTTGAAGATACTCTTGAACATTATATTTCTCTCTGAATATATTTCTTTCTGCAGCTGATCGTTGGTTATTGATAAATTTCTTTTTGGTCTTTATACTGTTGCCACAGGAAGGTCATGGCTAGGTGCCCACCTGCTGGACGCCCCAAACGTCTTGGTCAACCCATCCAAAACTGGGTACTTGGTCACGTCCTGGGAACTCCCCATTTGGCTTCCGGTTCCATTTTTAGAGAACAAAGAATGGATATTCCCCCCGCCCCCAAAAAGCATCTCATAGCTGGTGACTAATTAAGAGTGTTTCCTTCCAATTCGGAGTGCATCTGCCTGAGAGGCAAGTAACCAGCAGTCTGCATAGAAATAAGCCAGAACTGTAAAATGAATGGGCATGCAAAACAAGGCCAAATTCCAGAGGTGGACTAACAACCAGTACGTTCTCCTGTAGTTTACAGATAATTAACGCTAAACAGAAAAAGAAGAATGTCATATGAACTGAAGATAGTTAGTGTGATGGTGACAATATCCCCACCAAATGCTAATTGGTCTATAAATATATGAGTCAAGCAACTTATGCCTGATGTACCACTACTGTACTGTATGTAGTAACGATTCTTTACTTGACTGACTTTTTCCCCTGTCAGTGTTGTTGTAATCTCTGTAAGACACTTTATATCTGGGCGATGACTGTTTCTGTAAGACACTTTATATCTGGGTGATGACTGCTTCTGTAAGACACTTTATATCTGGGCTATGACTGTTTCTGTAAGACACTTTATATCTGAGCTATGACTGTCTCTGTATTTAAGACACTTTATATCTGGGCTATTACTGTCTCTGTAAGACACTTTATGTATGGGTTATGACTGTTTCTGTAAGACACTTAATGTATGGGTTATGGCTGTTTCTGTAAGACACTTTATTTATGGGTTATGACTGTTTCTGTAAGACACTTTATATCAGGGTTATGACTATTTCTGTAAGACACTTTATATCTAAGCTATAACTGTCTCTGTAAGACACTTTATATATGGGTTATGACTGCTTCTATAAGACACCTAATGTCTGGGTTATGACTGTTTCTGTAAAACACTTTATTTCTGGGCTATGACTGTTTCTGTAAGACACTTTATATCTGGCTATGACAATTTCTGTAAGACACTTTATGTCTGGGTTATGACTGTTTCTTTAGGACACTTTATATCTAGGTTATGACTGTTAAGTGAGTTACTACAGCTGCAGTACAACAAAGATGGGATATTGTGTATTGATTAGGGAGCATGAGTCATTCATCAATTTAATTATTGATTCACAACTATGTCAGAGTGAGTGTAAACATACTTTAGCTATTGAGGCTGCATTCATACAGACTGTGAACATGCAACTGGTTGGGTTTTTTAAGGAGAAAAACTTCAGAGGATAGCAGAGAGAAAGGGTAAGTTATAGTCTGGTACCAGAACCAAGATTGACAAGCCCCGTTTATAAAATAAATCTGGATATATGAAGGCCAATGGCTACATTTTGTGTGTGTATTACTGGATCACTTAGCCCTCTTGCTCTGCGAACACTAAATAAAAAAAAGGGAGGGGGGGGGGCATAACCTCATTGGAATACCAGCAACAACAAAAACTTGTAAATTCGTAAAAGATTTATTTGTTTACATTTTATGTGAAGGGAGTGATCAGTAAATATGAACGGTGAGGAATTAAATGGAATACGTTCCCTGGGGCTTAGAAAATATATGTGTGTCTGGTGACTCGTGCCATGATCCCATGATCTCTATCACTGAGGCTTGTGGAAAAATTTGACGTCAGCTTGGCTTTAGAAATGCTTTTTGGTTTAAAGGAAAACCCCCCTAAGTGCTGTTTTCAATTAGTGTATTCATTTCCTGATCTAATTGTTGCGCAGGCACAAACACTGCCAAAAGCATTAACTGTATGTCTCGTAAATAGGTCACAATAGACAAATCTTAAATGTAATAATCACGGATAATTGGATCCAGCTGTATGTGACAGTTTTGCGGCTGCTAAAGGGACTGGATTAAAAACTAATACTGAAATACAGCCTTCCAACGGATTCACAAACCAGCCAATCATCCGACATAATATACACTTAGTGTTGGGATTATAAATATTTACTATTCTGTTGTTCAATCTACCAGGAGTTGGAGCTGATAGAGGAGAACTGGCAGTCTGAAGTGAAAGACCTGCTTGGTGTTGTCAACAAGTTACAAGAGGAGAACAAACGTCTCAAAGAGAATGCTCGCAATGAGAAATATGCAGCTGTGGCAGAATTGGCAGCAAAACGACAAGGTAGAGTTTCTTTCTTTTTTTTTTTTTTCTGTTTAACCCTTTCATCCTATAAAAATTTTCAAATGTGACCATTTTCAAAATTGCATTAAAATGACACTTCTTCTTCAGCGCTGTGAGCCCTTGAGGTTCATTGCTGCAGATAACACCCAATCCTCTCTTCATTCATCTCTCTAGTTAGTCTTTTCTGTCCAGTTGGTGACACCAAATGTTTGCGGATCTGTCTGGACATTATCTCTCCATCATCTTCTTGGTCTACGACCACTCAGCTCTTTTGTGTAAACACTTTTTACCTCTCTGTCATCTGACATTTTCTCAATATGCCCCAGCCATTTCAGTCTATTAGATCTCATGATGCCAGGGATCAATGGTGATTTGAACAGATTATGAATTTCGTTATTGCTTCTCATTCTCAATTCCCCGCTGTTTACATCTTTGATGGGTTCAAAGATTCGTTGTAAAGACTCTTTTCAAAAATTTGTAATAAGGCTTCATCTCTTTTAGTTGTGCTCCAAGTTTAAACAGAAAAAAGAAAGACACATTGTTATAATTCTGTGAAACTCTACCCTAAGAAAATAAAGGAAGAAAAAAAAAAGCAGAAGAAATTGGGAGTCTCATGAGATTTTTATAAAAATTCAGGAGGTTGAATTCTGTTACATAGGTTCATATCCTCAGCCATAGGCATCTGTCTGAGAAGCGAGGAGCATACTGCATACAAATAAACCAGATGTGTAAAACAGTTGGGCACGCAAAACTCAGGTTCTGGAACAAGATCAAACTTGAGAAGTTGTCGAACAGCTCAGAACAAACAAACAAACTCTGCCAAAGTTTACAGCCTGTGGATGCAAATAGTAAGAAGCTGATGAAATGCTTAGCTACTGAACAATACAGAGCTGGACTATTTCTGTCAAGACCACATGGCCACAGATTCATGAATATTCATCACATGGATGGAGGGCACAGGAATATGAAATACCACAGACATGTGTTAGTTATCACTTCCTTTGAATGTTTTCAGAAACGGAGGAGGAAGAAATCAAAGTTTTAACCAAATTAAAAGAAACAGTGGATAAACAGAGGGAAGAACTGAAGAGTCTGAACAGGGAACTAGGACAGAAAGGAGTTGATTGTGATGCAGTAAGTCTTCATTCATACATGTTATAATGAAATTATTTTGTATGTCATTTTAAAGAATTATTTTTGGTCCTGAAGTAGCTTATAAATGTGTTATTCATACATAGACAAACCAAGAGATGTCAGTGAAACTAGTATTATGACTTTGCCCTTTGGTTTCCCCCCACAGCAGAATGTGTTCACTTAATGTTTTATATTTGATCAGAGCATACTAAGGAAATCTGGCTTCCCCAAATGGTTACAGTGCATATTGCCACATTGAGTGTAATTAATTCATGATTTTTCATCATTGTTTTTTATTTTCTTCACTTCACAAATCTCCCATTAACTCTTTAAGTCCCTGATAGTGTTGAATTCAAAGCTGTCTATGCTAAAGTATTTGTATCCTAGACAAACATGTTTTAGTCTCATAGAGCTGAAAAATACATCTGTGGGAGAGAAGGTGTTTCAATAACATCTGATAAATAAGCGAGTTAACAAAACAGAACAATGGGATAGGGAAAGTAAAGAAATGTTTTCTATGTGTAGTGAAATCAATCAACATATGGTGAGTTCTTGGTACTAAACGAGTTAAACCTTATGGTACCTAAAGAGTTAAATCATAATCTTTTCTTTATCAGTGTAATTTACACTAAAAATAATCACATTTGCTGCAGGACTAACTAGTGTATATAACATACACAGTGAGAAGATTCTGAAAGCTTGAAATACGTTTCTGTGGTAAGCCCAGGGATCAGCACATGTGTCATTTGAAATCCTAGAGTCTGTCCCTTGAGGGCTAAACTAAATTAATCATTTGAATTTGGTTACTAGTTATAATTTTCCCTTTGGTGTGATTTAAAGCTGATCATCACTAAGAGAGTCGGCGTGATGCTGACCACATCACCCACCAGTGCTGATTGGCTATAAAATATAGGTCTAGCCCTATATGCCCAGAAGGCCTGAAGGTGAAGAAAAAGATTTTTTTTTTACAGTTACACCAAGAGAGTATGTTACAAATGTGTATCCTGAATGACAAGATACATGTAGAATAAGTAGAGCAAAGATAGCGTTTCTGCAGGGGATAAATAAGTTGCGCAGTAGATTTCATTGTTATAATTTTCACCTCATCATAACTTAGCATTGAGCCACACTAACAGAGTATGTTACAAAGATGTATCGTGCATGGCAAGATACATATAGAATAACTAGAACAAAGATAGTGTTTCAGCAGCGGATGAATAAGCTTTGCAAGCAATATTTGGGAAGTGGGTGGGAGTCTCTTGACAAAGAAATAACTGACACCCGTGGGAGCAAACATAACCAGCCTGGGTCATCTTCTTTTGTATTCAAGCTTAAAAGCGCAAATGGTACATTGCATTGTGGTTTACAGCTAGGCTGCAATATCTGCATCTTTCGATCCAACAGCAAACTCCTAATTTATAGGCCTTGAACAAGATGTCTGTTTGAGAGCAGTGGGTCTATTCTCCCCCCAGACCCACACAGGTGACAACCTCGACCACAGAGAGATCAATGGCTCAGAGTGACACCTCCACAGCTCTGTGTCTTCTTTCTCTTAACGTTCACCACCTTAAAACTCCAGCGCAAAGTTCAGGTTGTTCGCCCACTTCTGGAGTTTGGTCTGGCTTATTTGTAGGCAGACTGCTAGTTCCTTGCCTCTCAGGCAGGTGCACTCCGACTTTTGAGGAAATTCCCTCAGTTAGTCACCTTGTATGAAATGCTTGTTAGGGAGTCGGTCTTTTTTTTTCTTTTTTCTTCAGAATGGGGACTCGGAACCCACATGGGAGCTCGGTATTATGAAGCAGTTCTTTTCTAAACATTTTTTGTCCCCCAGTTACAAGCACAGCTGCAGCGTATTGCCAAAGTTAACGCTGATTTGAGGCTGAAGAACTCCACACATAAGAAACAGGCCAGGTTTCTGCTACAAGAGAAGCTAGAACTAGAGACACAGTTGCATGACAAAGACCATGAGGTTGATCATATCAAGAAGTTGATCTCTGACCAGGAGAAGTATGATGAACAGCGGGCAGCTGTACAGGCAGCAATCGCAGCCACAAGAAGTATAGAAGAGGAAGATGGATCAGAGGTCAGTTTTCATTTAGTGGTCCTATTTGTGGTCAGATAATGGTATCAGTTAAATGAAAAAGTGCCTAATAAAGCTATCATTGCAGTGATTTAAAAAACAATCCTAGTGTGTATTACACAATTTTTTTGTATACCTTAAGTAGGACAGGACCAGCTCCTTGTGCAGTCTGTACTTTCTTGCTAAATAGGTCAGTGAGGTCAAATGAGGTATTGTCTACACCACGGCGATTTTACTCAGTTTACTCGTGGGCCAAAATGTTGAAAATGGGAATTGTCATGGGTTAGAGATCTGAGCCCCAACATAGAAAGTTCATTAATACAATACAACTGTCAGTGATCTGTGGGCCGCTTGCTAGACGCCGGCCAGATTTCGACCGTGGGCCACTAGTTGAATAGCCCTAGTCTGCATAGTGAAGAAATTTCAGTAGATGATTAAATGTCTTTTAATTATTTTTCTGAAGAAGGGAGTGTCTGTTGTCTTAAGAGCAGAGATTCAAATAAAAATAATTTCTTTGAACTATTTTTGGCTCTGTGTGACTTTAGATCAGTATAAGGAGTAGACACATCCTGTTTTTTTTTGTTGTGGCCAGATTTTTCTTCGACAGATGTCTTCCACAATTAGTGCCTTTGATTTCACAACTGTTGCTGCCACCACATGCATTGACATGCTTTTTCTCAGATGCTCAGCTCTAAACCTGTTTGTATTCATTTCTCCTTTATCCCTTTATGTTTCCTGAGTTTCCCATTTCCATGCATCTATGACATTGTGTTCTCACGAGTTTACGTCATTACCAGTATCGTTCATATCCCGCTTGCACACATCTTTATGTCACAGTAGAAGCAGCCTCAACATCTTTTATGCATCTGTGATTCGGCATCTGTAACTTAGGCATTTTGAATATGTTTTGTAATTCTGAGGTACCTTGTTAGATTACCAGCTGCCGGCAGTTTGGCAGCAGACTGGCTTATGCTGGTTTTGACAAGGGTGTCGAGAACCAACCTTTCAGCAAGCAGTGGCAAACTGTTAAACATAAAATTGCCTAGTAAAAGCAAAAGTAACGGACACTTTTCTACACCTTCAGGCGTATTAGGCACATAGGGCTAGACCTGTATTTCATAGACCAATCAGCACTTGGTGGGTGATGTGGTCATCATCACGCCGGCCACCTTTACTTTCCAGAACCGCACTTGGTACCCACTCAAGGCTGGGTGGACCTTGGAGCCAAGTTCATTTTTGAAAAAAGTACGGCTCGGTCGAGACCCAAACCCACAACCTTTTACATCTGCTAGCCGCTACACTATGGTGGCTGCCTAGTTAAACCATAAAACAGACAACAAATGATGAGGTTGGTTCTACAGTGACCTGTAAAGGATGTACAGCTAACTTTTCAGGCAGATGCACTGAAGGAAACACCCCTGTTAGTTGACTTTTACTACACGCTTATTGTGGGGGAGGGGGGCAGTAGGTCTGTTTTCCACCACAATGATGCCCTGGAACCCTCACGGGCAAGAAATATGTTTGATTTTTCTCATTTAAAAATTAGTTAATAAATTTTCCTTAGAAAGTTGTACCCAATATCAATGTGCAGATGAAGGGCACAGATGAGGAGTCAATCAAACAGCAGCTGAGCAAAGCCAAGGGAACTAGTTCGCCCACCGATACAAGCGGTCATCCATTTGCTGCAGGCAGTCAGGCTCCAGGTTTTGATCTTGAGGGCAAGGTGGTCATAGATCTGAAAGATCCTAACAGGTCTCGGTTTTCTCTGGAGGAACTGAAACAGGTGAGTCCAGTGTGGCAACAGTGTGAGAATTTATAACTGTAGCTATTGGTTCTCTGCTTTCCTTGGGTAGGCTCTGGGGTACCATTGAGTTATTGAGTGGGGGGGGGGGGGAATGAATAGATCCACTTCACACAAGCATGTCATTGGAGGTGACAAATTAGGGTGGTTTCCTTTAGAGTCAGAGGACATCTGCCTGGGAGGAAAGAAATCAACAATCAACAGATAAGAAGATCTGTAAAGGATCTGTAAAATAGATTTGCATGCAAAACTCAAGTTCTGGAAAAAGACCACCAAAGTCTAGAAATGAATGATCAACCAGAACTTTTCATTGGGGCCCGGGAACCCACACAGGGAACTAATATTGTTGTTATTTGATGTATTCAAAATCTGAGTCTAGCATCATATAAAAACATGCGTGTGCACACACACACAAAACTGCTCGTGTAATTTTGTGTGGACTTATTGGGAACCTTTTCAAGACAGAGATTGTTTTATCATGACCTGGGCTGCCAGGTTTACCCAATCTGTAATTCCCTTTCCTTGGCATTACAGATGACATACGGAGGGGATATCTGCTGCCAGGCTCTGTACTTCACTTCAACATGCCCAGTCCTGTGATCTCAGGAAGTTACTCCAGCACTGCTTTAGCAGAATCTGCTTTGAAACTCCCTAGTGTCTAGTGACTGTTGGATGCCTTCTGTGAATTGCTTCGGTAAAGTAAAGGTAGCTGTCTTGATAATGACAACATCAACCATTGAATGCTGGCTCTTTATCCCCAGTGGAGTATAGGCCCTAAATAAAACTGCTTATGCTAAACAAAGAAAAAAAACAATGTATCGGGTGACTCATGCCATGATGACCCATGATCTCCATCACTGAGGCTTACAGGAAAATTTGACCTTACCTGGGCTTTTAAAAAGCCATTGAGGTTATAAGGACACCCTGCCCCCCACCACAACAATTCTATTTTAGAGACTTATGCAGAGCTGTTCTATAATTTATCTCCTGCAGCCCCTCTCCTTTTTGTTTACATATGATTGTTTTGTATTCTTCTTCTCAACATTCTAATGAAACTTTTATCAAGATTTCTTAATATATATTCTCTTTCCAGCCCCAGAATCTTGTCCTCACCTCTTGTGTCACTGAAGCTTGTTTAATTCTCTCCCTGAGCTCCACAATAGTAACTCTCTCCCTGAGCTCCACAATAGTAACTCTCTCCCTGAGCTCCACAGTAGTAATTCTTTCCCTGAGCTCCACAATAGTAACTTTCTCCCTGAGCTTCACAATAGTAACTCTCTCCCTGAGCTCCACAATAGTAACTCTCTCCCTGAGCTCCACAATAGTAACTCTCTCCCTGAGCTCCACAATAGTAACTCTCTCCCTGAGCTCCACAATAGTAACTCTCTCCCTGAGCTCCACAATAGTAACTCTCTCCCTGAGCTTCACAATAGTAACTCTTTCCCTGAGCTCCACAATAGTAACTCTCTCCCTGAGCTCCACAGTAGTAATTCTTTCCCTGAGCTCCACAATAGTAACTTTCTCCCTGAGCTTCACAATAGTAACTCTCTCCCCGAGCTCCACAATAGTAACTCTCTCCCTCAGCTCCACAATAGTAACTCTCTCCCTGAGCTTCACAATAGTAACTCTCTCCTTCCATTTTTTTTTTTTTTTTTTGGCTGTTTCAGGTTTTACTGGAAAAAAATGAGCTGAAGACTAGACTGTTTGAAGTGGAGGAGGAATTGGCCCAGTACAAACCCAGGTAGGTGATGGTTCCTGATTTGGTTTTTTTTTTTGTGTCTTTTTTTTTTCTCCTTATTTTCTTGTTGTTACGCTACTGGGTTTTGTTTCTTGAATGTTACCTTTCAACCCTTTCACCCTGAGAATACTAAATTAAAAAAAGGTCATGAACCCATGGAAATTTCTGGAAAAAATCCTTAAAATAAACCCTTTTTGCACATGTTACAAATACATTTACAAACAGTTTATCTGCATTAGAAAATTTTTCTGAAATATATAAAAGTATGTAAAGATGTAATCAATAAACATGAACAGAGTAAATCATTTTATCAGCTACATTTCTGGGAGCCTGGAGAAAACCTGTTTGCATCTAGTGACTCATACCGTAACCCCTGACCTCAATCACTGAGGTTTACAAGAAAATCAGACATCAGCTCGGCTTTTAAAAGCTATTGTGGTCATAAGGAAACCCGATAAATGCTATTTTTAATGACTGTATTCTTATACTGAACTATTTAGCTCTGTGCAGACACAAATAGGACCAAAGGAATTTAACTATTCTTCTTGAGAACAGGTCACTGCAGACATAGCCATATATCGACATTTATGGATCTGTGACAATCCTAGAAATGACTGGATTTAATCTTCTCAGGGCGAAGAGTTAAGCTTAATTATTATGCACCTTGGTGTTGGCATCAGTTGAGCGCTCTGTGTCATGTTAGTCTTCATTTTGCTTTTCTTGATTTTGTTGACAATTGAGTGTTATTGGCTGTGTGCACAGAAGTTACTGTGATATATGTAGTGTCAGAAATTTGTATAATTGTAGTGGGTCAATAATTTACTTCACAGTATAGGGCCATTAATTTATTGGATATTCTTCTTCTTAGTGTTCACAGGCTGTAAACTCTGGCAGAAAGTTCTGATTGTTCATCCGCTTCTAGACTCTAGTCTTGTTCCACAACTTGAGTTTAGCGAGCACATTCGTTTTAAAGATCTCACTTATTTAAGTGCAGACTGTTGGTTCCTTGTCTTTCGGATGCATTCCATCTGAGAAGAACCCTTCTCCACACCTTCAGCGGTATCAGGCATATATGGCCATATCTATATCTTATAGACCAATAGACCACTTGATGGGTTATGTGGTCATCATATTGGCCACCTTTACTTCCCAGGACTTATCTGGTACCTGTTTAAGGCTGGCTCACCTGAGAGTCAAAATCGTTGTGGGAAAAAAAAAAGTCCGGACCCGGCCCCAGGCCCCACAACCTTCTTGTTTGCTGGAAACACCCCTTTATAGTTACCCTCTACGACATACTTATTCCATGAGGTAGCCGGGTAGGGGGTAGTTTCTTGCTCTCTCTCTCTCTCTCTCTCTCTCTCTCTCTCTCTCTCTCTCTCTCTCTCTCTCTCTCTCTCTCTCTCTCTCTCTCTCTCGTCTCTCTCTCTCTCTCTCTCTCTCTCTCTTACTCTGTCTCCAGTTTTTTTTTTTTTTTGCCTTTCTCTGCTATTCCCTTTTTGTTTTGTTTCTTGCACTACTTATTGTTTTATACATATCGATACATATAAACACAACTGCATACAAATACCTGCTCACATACACACCTTTTACAATTTGGGCTGAAATGGGCAGGTCAATGAACAGATCAGGTCATATAACAGAAAAGTGCTCTCATAATGTGCTCTCTTGGTGTTAATTTTGTTGTCTTATTTTCATACCTCAGTTTACTTAGCGCTTTGGTATGCATGTTGTTGCTTTTTTCTATTTTGCTTGTTGTAGTATTGATTTCTGCATTTTCTTTGATTGTGGTTTGCTGTAGCAGTGATGATGCTGGTGTGAATCCGGATATTCAGGATGGAGAAGATGAGTAAGTGGGTCGCTGTGTGTCACTCTGTGGAAGTTGTATGTATGAGCCATTTTTTGGGTAATTGGGAACTTTTATCATAGCTGGCAGATACCTTGTAATTCATTGGAGGCTGTTCCCAGTATGGGTTCTAGGGCCTGACTGTGGGGAAAACAAGAACAGGCTGCCTCCCAACAAGCATGTCGTGAGAGTCAGAATAATTGGGGCCTTCCTTTAAAGTTGGAGTGTCTCTGCATGAGAGGCAATAAACCAACGATCTGCATACAGATAAGCCGGATCTGTAAAACAGATGTGCATGCAAACTCAGGTTCTAGAACAAGCCTAAAGCCTAGAGGTGGACAAACTGGCAGATGTTTCCACTGGAGATCACAGCTGATGAAAGCAAAGAAGAAGATTGTAGGCTTTAACATCCCTCTGTAGGTGTATCCTTCTTCTTTTTCCTCTTCTTCATTGCCTTCTTTTTTTCTCTTCTTTCTGTCTCTCCTTCTTTGTCTTCTTTATCTCCTGCAAGTTCATTGTCATCTTATTTTTTCCTCCCTTTTTTCCCTTCTTTTCTCTTTCTCTTGTTCTCCTCCTTTTTTTTCTCTCTTCTCTTCAGTCTTCATTTTCTACATCTCCTTCTACTTGTTTTCCTCTTTTTTTTTGCTTCTTCTTTTGTAATTCTGTATCTCTCCCCCCAGCAGTGTTATCTTTATTGATGTAACAGTAAACAGTATTGATATCAGTGATTGTTGTGATGGTGGCTAGGTGTTGCTTTGTTTCTATCTTATTTATACATCTCACTGTTGCTTACAGCATGCACGTTTTATCTTTACATATATTTTTGTTATTTCATTGCTTCTGTGGGTACAGTTTCAATACATTTCCCACAGCCGTTTCGGTTGTGTCTGTTGACATGATCTGTGTGTCTGTTGACATGATCTGTGTGTCTGTTGACAGGATCTGTGTGTCTGTTGACAGGATCTGTGTGTCTGTTGACATGATCTGTGTGCCTGTTGACAGGATCTGTGTGTCTGTTGACTTGATCTGTGTCTCTGTTGACTTGATCTGTGTATCTGTTGACATGATCTGTGTCTCTGTTGACTTGATCTGTGTTTCTGTTGACATGATCTGTGTTTCTGTTGACATGATCTGTGTTTCTGTTGACAGGATCTGTGTATCTGTTGACATGATCTGTGTCTCTGTTGACATATCTGTGTTTCTGTTGACATGATCTGTGTTTCTGTTGACAGGATCTGTGTATCTGTTGACAGGATCTGTGTATCTGTTGACATAATCTGTGTCTCTGTTGACATGATCTGTGTTTCTGTTGACATGATCTGTGTGTCTGTTGACGGGATCTGTGTGTCTGTTGACATGATCTGTGTGTCTGTTGACATGATCTGTGTGTCTGTTGACCTGATCTGTGTCTCTGTTGAAATGATCTGTGTGTCTGTTGACATGATCTGTGTGTCTGTTGACATGATCTGTGTGTCTGTTGACCTGATCTGTGTCTCTGTTGAAATGATCTGTGTGTCTGTTGACAGGAACTGTGTGTCTGTTGACCTGATCTGTGTCTCTGTTGACATGATCTGTGTGTCTGTTGACATGATCTGTGTTTCTGTTGACATGATCTGTTTGAAAACAGGATAATCCTCATGCAAATTCCAGGGCTCCGTTTGTTGTGTGGGGGGTAGGGGGAGATAATAGACCCATTGTCCCTTTACAAGCATATAGTAAAAAGCAATAATTTCAGATTTTGCTTAAATCTGATGCTTTGGGTCGAAAGGTGCAGATATCGCCTGCTAGCCATAAACCATGAATGTCAAATTGTCCTTTACCGGGCAAATGGAGAAGAAGATACGGTAATCAGACCCACAGACGTATGTTCGTATGTTGTGATGAAATGTTTGAAGGAGGTAGTTGGGGTTTCCGGATGAGGCCAAGTGTGAAATATCGATGTCAGAAATATCAAAGAATTAATATTATAGTTCACTGTCATCGAGAGACAACAGAAAAGTTTGGACATTTTATAAGAATGGAACCTGATCAACTGACAAAAAGCATACAAGGAAAAATTATCTGGATATTGAGCCAGAGAATGGCCAAGGAATAATGTTACAATAATGTCAGTGCTGCTGTTAACACAAATGAAAATTGTCGACACACCTCTAGCCCACACAGGGCGTGTGCCATAGCGTCTTTGGCATTGGGAGACAGCGGGTTGAGTTAGCACTGCAGGAGTGTGGTAGTGACTCAGAGTTTATTTCATGAACTTGGAAAGGCGCGTCTAAGCGATTTTAAAGTTAGGAGCGGCCTGGTTTCAGAATAAGGAGCACTACCCCTATTGAGGTGTAGGCCACCTAGATAGTTTCTTTTGATAATAAAGATTGTGTGTGTGTTGCAACTAGTGTTTGGCTTGGGTGTGTTTGTCAGCAGTGTTTTTCTGTCATTAGCCTACAGCGTAGCCAATGGAATTGAACCCTAGACATTTAGGTTCTTGACACTCACTCAAGCTGTCAGAAAGTTACAGAATTATCCAGAAAAACAACACAGAACAAAGAACATAGAACACAAACCTGAATCTGAACCTTGTTTCCTTGTAAAAATCATTTTTAAAACATTTAAAACATTTCCTAAGAAAGAAAATGCATTCTTATACTTCTCTGAAACTCGACCATGAGAAACTAGAAGAGAAGTGAAGCAGAAGAAATTGTTGAGACTTTGGCAATTTTTATAAACATTCAGGGGGTCAAACCCTAAGAGCACATAGTAGTAGGCAGGAGCGTAGTCATGTGCTTCTAAGATGACGTCACATCACTGTGGGGGGGGGGGGGGGGGTGGGTGGGGGGGGGGGGGGGGGGGGGGGGGGGTTTACAAAATTATTGTCAGTCACTAAATGTCTTATCCGGCAAAAGGGTCGTTTCTATGTCAAAGGAAGTAATCACAAAATACAAGTGGAACAAAGAATTAATTTCTTCTTCAATGTTTATCCAAAGATGTAAATGCATTGTGCCCATTGATAGCATGGATGTGATATTTGCACCTTTCGGCTGACACATCTGACTTCTGCAGGCATTTGTTGACCAGGTTAACCCTCCCGCTTCAAAGAATTAACTGATTTCCTTTTCTTTGATCTGTCTAAAAGTTGTTTTGGTCCCTTTTCAACAGAATATGACACAGCTATGAAATTATCTGATGTCAGGATGATGTCACAGTTCTTGAGAGTCTATTGTTTTCACCCCAGATAATATCTTGTGAACTAAAATTTGCTTAAACATAATTGTACCCACCATATCTGCATGATATACAGTGTCAACCTGCAGCAAAACTGTTATACAGGCAGAGTGAATGCCCCTTCTCTTTGTGTGTGTCAAGGTACAGTGAATTTTAAATGATTCTTTAAATTTTCAGGAAGTCTACATATGCTGGGCAGGAGGCCTTGGTTTATGGGCCTATTAACAAAGAACCAGAGGAGAAACTTGGCAGGAAGAAAGAGTCTGGAATTAGAAAATTGTAAGTAGAAATGTTGAACCTCTCTGGCTACTTTTTTTTTTGTCTGTGGCGTATGGTCATATTGTATGTAACAGTTTAAAACCTCTTACACTTCTCACCTTTAAACTCTGATGTGGTATTGTGAGTTGACTTTCTTGTTTCTTTTGTTACATTGCACCATTGTCTGTTTCTGTTCGCTGATGAAGGCTTTCTAGCCATAGCGTTCATTTTATTGTTTGCGATTGTTGTTCTGTAAAGCGGACTAGTATCTGCTTCTTGTTTTAGTTAATATTTCTTCATCATTTGAACTTTTAAAAATCATATTGTCAGTTATAAATTTAAACTTTGTAGACTGTTCATCTTTGAGCTTTCTGCGATGTACCGTCAAATTATAAGTTATAATTCTAAACTTCTTACACTACAAATGTAAACTTTCTGAGACTTATTGCTATTTTAGTCTTAAACACCCTGCATTTTTCAGTATTCAGCTGTTTTCTGTCAGATTTTTCATAAATGTAAGTTAAAAACTGTATCACTTAAGCTACTGGTTGATGTCCTTATCTGGATCTCATAATCGTATACTCATTGAAACTTCTAACTGTTAATTATTGTCCTGTAATTAATAACAAAATTGTGTTAAGTAAGGAAATTATCAGCCTTTTTTTTCCCTAGTTTCATTTGGCGCCCAAAAATCATGAAGTCACAGTTCCAAACCCCAAATAAGCGAAGGTATATTTTCTATCAGATGTGAATTTTAAAAACCTGGCCATCCCACTTCAAGGTGATTTCAAGGGGAAGCAGTGTTTATTTCTGACTATTCCAGCATCGTCATGTGACTTCTACAATGGTATAAATACTGCAGCAGTGTTCTTTTGTTAAACTGATTAACAATGTTGACAGTTTCCCACTAATCAACTACCCAAGTTGGACAATAGGTTACTTCTTAACTGTAAGGGTGTCCCAGTATAACTCTTTTCTGTGGTTGAACAGGGTTTCTAAAGATTTGTGCCTGTTTGATTTTCATGCATAAGGCATTCATTCTACAGACTTCAGTCCTGGAAGGGTCCAAAAATAAAAAACAAAGCATATTCATTGACCTATAATTTAAAATAAAATGAAATTGTAACATTAAAATTATCCCAGACAAACTAACAGACAAAACCAAACTTATTAAAAGCTTATAAAATCTGAATAAGATTATCTATAGCTGTATTCTATTGAAGGTAATTTAATTTATATGTTAAATAAACTGGCTTAAAACTATATTTCGTTATCTGTGAATACATTAGATCAAATATTGGGTAAATAAATATCAAAGGCAGGGTTTCTCATAGTAGGTTAGGTTAGTTGCGTATCCTTTACAGGACGTTGCAGAACCAACCCCAGCAGCCTCTGGCTGTTGTGTAGTTTTTCTAGGCAAATTTACGTCCAGTAGTTTCTCATAGTAGGTGTTACAAATATTTGATTTGTCCACTTATATTTTATTTTTTGTTAGTTATTTCACTTGTCCACATATTCTTTATGTTTTATAAAGTAATTTCACCCTGTCCACCTTTCTTCATGTTTTATACAATCATTTCCCTTGTCCACTTGTTCTTTATGTTTTATACAATCATTTCACATATCCGCTTATTCTTCATGTTTAATACAATCATTTCACATGTCCGCTTATTCTTCATGTTTAAAACAATCATTTCACTTGTCCATTTGTTCTTTATGTTTTTTACAGTCCTTTCACTTGTCCACCTTTTTTCATGTTTTATACAATCATTTCACTTGACCACTTGTTCTTAGTTTTATACAATCATTTCAATTATCAGCGCATTCTTCATGTTTTATACAATCATTTCACTTGTCCACTTGTTCTTTGTGTTTTATACAATCATTTCACTTGTCCACTTACTCTTCATGTTTTATACAGTCATTTCATTTGTCCGATAGTTCTTTGTGTTTTATACAATCATTTCCACTTGTCCACTTGTTCTTTATGTTTTATGCAATCATTTCACTTTTTTGCTTATACTTCATGTTTTATACAATCATTTCACTTGTCCACTTATTTTTCATATTTCACAGCTGTGTCAGTATTCCTCATATTTTAAAAACATTCTGTCAACACGTTGGTTTGCACATCTTCATTTTGTATGTGAAGTTTTCTTCTTAGCGCTCACAGTTGGAAAGTTCTGGTTGTTTGTCCACTGCTGGACGTTGATCCTGATTCAGAACTTGAGTTTTGCATGCACATCCATTTTCAGATCTAGCTTACTTGTATGCAGACTGTTGGTTCCTTGCCTCAGGCAGATACACTCTGACTTGTTGCCTCCTACCAAATGCAGGTTAGGTAGACAGTGGATCTGTTCTTTGTTTTTCAAAATAGAACCCTGGAAACCACACAGGGAAGGGAGTCTTTAATTCTTGAATCGACATCACAACATTCGTAACACTTCCATAAATGCTCTGTCCTCATCTTCAGCAGCAGTCGAAGAGTTCCAATTCCGATGGCACCAGTAACTGTCTGTTTGTCTGTCCATCTTGCCTTTCGCTTGAGTGTTGAGCGTAGGCCATATCCCCGGTAAATCTTCGCAGCGCCACTCTCCTCAGACTGCAATGATCTGTTTGTGCCTGTTCATTTCCTAATTTCCCAACACACCTGCATGACCTTGAGAAAATGTCCAAAGATGCCATCTACCTGCCATCTACAATGCTTGCCACTCTGCACAGAGCATGCCGGTCTCCACCTTTCTCAGCATTCTTTATGTCAGTAACAGTTACGACATATGTACGCAGCTGGTCCTCAAGCCAGCAGAAGGTAGCAGTGACTGCCTCCACCTCCATTCTCAAACTGGACATTGTGGTATCATATGCCAGGCATTGTTGCACTAAGCGACCTCCATTCGCGTTGAAGTCAGTATCAGGAAGCTAACACTTTATCTGTGTTGAAATACTTTATATACATCCTGCAGAGATTTCTCACGAGGTATTTCAGCCATAAAAATTTGGTAAAGTTTCAGAATACATTTTCTCACTCCCTTGGCAAAGTAACAAATGTTGGGCATAATGCAATACATATTTCTTTCTTTATTTCTTTTTTTTTTAAACAGTAAGTAAACACCAATCAAAGGAATGCAGGGTGCTTCAAAAGATGGAAAGTATTTTGCAAGTGTAAAGTCTTTTGTGAAAACTGTCAAAACAGTAATTCCCATTCAACACACATCACAGTCGGCATATTTTTCTGTCTTGTACGGTTTTTTTTAGAGTCGCTATTCTTTTTCTGTGTCTTTGCCAACTGGCATATGTGTTTATGTCTGTCCTTAGATCTCAGTTCTTGGTGTTCTGAATCAGTTTTAATGGTGATATACCATTTTAGGGCATCTATCATAACTTTTCGACGTATTCTCTTCATCTGTCGCTGATTTTTCCAGTGACGATGTTCTGTATATCCAGGATGTCCCACAGACTAGTGTCTGTCCGGGATCTCCTACTTGGGGAGAAGAGAAGTCTTTTGTTAGAGTAGACTTTGGTCCTGACATCCAGCCCCTCTTCATCTTGGTGCCCAGATAATGAAATATGAAACATATTTTAGTTCCATAGCTGTTCATTGTGATCTGTACATGTAGTCAAACTGTGAGAAGACGGCCAGTCTCTGTGTCTGGCCACATGTTTAGTCAGCAAGTCTTTTACAGAATGTCTCTCTCGTCACAGCATGCCTCGAAGTCTCTCTTTCTCTAGACCCATGGGCTCCCATAGCCAATTCATGTCTTGTATCCAACTTCTGGGAGGCATAATTTTCTGGAAACTGTACCTTCCATCACAGTTCTCTCCAAGCCGTTGTGACGCTGAGCATGGCCAAAATACCTCAGCTTTTGAGATAAGATGCTGTTTATGAGCCTATTCTCCTTGATGCTTAGATCCTATAGAATTTCAAGGTGTAATAGTCTCCCCTTTCTTTCCTCATCCACATGGCTGATCACCACAGCCTTATGCAGTCTCTTAGTTTGCCAGGATTAGTGAGCACCCTGCTATCTGATGCTATTGCTCCATGTCTGACCACATGTTCAGTATATGGTACTGACCCCATAATTGGATACATAAACTGGCCTTCCATGTATAATGGGGTCAGTATTATACCAGGCACCTTTACTTTCCAAGAGTATTTCTGAATGCCCAGTTAAAGCTGTGTTGACCTGAGAGCCAGGGTACATTTTGTTAAGGACACACCATGACAGGAATTTGAAATAGTGGAAATATACACACATACTGCTGATATTCCGAGTGAAACACCCTGTGTGTACCGCTGAATTGTTATTGTAATTTTTATAGAGGGATAGCATCTGTCCCTAGTTGTTTATTTTGTATTGTTCAGGATATTTTCATTTGCTGATATTTTTATATAAATCCATGGGATTATTAAAATTGTGTAGGATGGTAGCCTGTTTTTATAAAACATAGGATTATTATACATAGAGAATGTGGGCTTATATACTGTCACAGACCTCTGGGTGACCTTGCTGGTCCGTGGCTCGTAACTGGGGCTATGACAGACAGACTAACCTTTAACACACACTGAACCCGAACGCACACAGAGCACACATGACAATCTTTATTGTAAGCACAGGTAATACAATAGACTGTTGACTTCCCGCTGTGTGGCCACCTATTGCCTGGACCCTCTGGCCGAGCGAGCTTTACAGTCGCCTCGCTCCCATTACGTCCCACAAGCAATCTCCTGGTGTACAAACCACACGGTCACGAGATACGCTCTTAACTATTGACACACTGACCAACCAAACTGTCACAGCCTCTGTCTTAGTGCAGGGTCAGAGTGCCAAGGTTAGACATTCTCTCACAGAACATGTATAAATACCCTACACAAGAACTATCCTATTCTAACAGAACACTGAACATAAACTATGCAGTCACTAACAGAAATATCCTAACTCTAATAGAACACTGAACATAAACTATGCAGTCACTAACAGAAATATCCTAACTCTAATACACTATCACTGTCTTGCTAAACGTCTGCTTCCTCTCTGACAGTCGCACACCGAATGTCCTCTGTTCTCTCTACCTCGTGTCTCTTGACCCCGTTCACCAGCTCAGTCCCAAAAGCGGTAATCGTGTTGCGGATTTGTTCACAACACAGTTCACTCTTTCTTGCCGTGGCCAAACGCTTTATCCTGAGCGCTTGTTTCGCCGTGCAATAACAGAACAGACGGTGACCAGTCACGGCCCTGACCTTTGTGTCAACCCTGAAGTGTCATCTCAACACGCACACCTTACGGTGTGGTACATTCCGCCACTGACTGTACTCACAGGGTTGTGACATATACATAGAGGACTAGGGATTTTTGTCTATTTGTAGAACGTGAGCTTATATTAATAGGTGAATTCACCTACATAAATGTTGACTAGGAGACTCAGCTTTCAGAAAAAAATCCAAAGTTATGGCCGGTACTTTTATTGACAAGTAAAAAAAAAAACACGAAAAAGAGAAATTCTAGGCACCAGCTCCAATTTAGGAAAAGTAATGAATTAACACCAGATCTATTCCTGTGTGGGTTCCAGGGCCCCATTGGGGAGGGGGGGGGGGACAGAATAGAACTTACCCCTAACAAACATGTCATAACAGTTGACTAATTAGGGGTTTTTCCTAAAAATTCGGAGAGCATCTGCCTGATAGGTTTGGGACTAACAGTCTGCATACAAAAAAAACAGATCTGTAAAATGGATGTGCATGCACAACTCAAGTTCTGTAACAATACTAAAGTCCAGAAGTGGGTGGATAGCCATAATTTTTCGCCGGAGATTACGGCTGGTGAATGCTAAGGAAAGGAAATTACTAGCAGGTCCACTCCTGTCAACATTGTTTTGATCACTTTTAACATTTTTAGATGATAAACATTTTTTTTTAATTTCTAGAAGTAAATAAAAAGCTACTTGCTTCCGCCAAAGAACAATTCTATGAGTATACATATGTTTTCAGTTTCCAGAAGATACTAGACAATCTGCCCAAGCAGTTGGATCTGTGATCACATTGTTGAACAGGACAAAGTAGGAGTTTCTCATTTCCTGCAGAGCTTTGTTGCAGCCTTACTGTCTCCTTAGTCTGTAGTGCACTTTGTCTTCTTGTGCATGACTTGTAAGTTACATACATTGTATGCTGCCAGCATTTCATTCTCTTATCTTAGGCTCTGATAATAGTTTTAATTGAGTTTTCTTTCTTCTTCTTCTGTTATGTCATAATGAATTGCAGTTAGATGTAGCTTCCTATTTTTTGCTAGCTGCAAAGCTTGTGTTAATGTCATATTATGTTTCTGTAGTGTCTCTTTTTACTTCCTCTGTCCCTCTCATTCTTGCTCGGCCTCTTGCCTTGTTGCCTGCTGTTCTCTTGTAGCGCACTCTAGCTGCTGGTTGATTTTGTTCCATTCTGACCAGATTTACCTTTTCTTGTTTTCACTAATATCTAAATGTTATTTGTTAAACTTGTCTTTCCTCCTGCAAGAGAAGTGCGTCACTGCTAGTTAAGTCTGCTACTGCCCTTGATTTGCCAGAATGCGTCTAGTTCTCTCCCTCAACATCACATTGGTGAATGTCGTGCCAGTTTGTTCCTTCGATTCTGCACAGCCACCAGTTAATGAATTGATACATTTTATAAGTATTTGTCCAGATTATACCCCTCTCTCAACTCAGAGCTCACTGAAACCAGCTTCGGCATGTGGGGACAAATATTATTGGCTAATGAATAACTGACTCTCCAGATGTACGGCTGAAAAGAGAATCAAAAATGATTGGTAGTTCATTCCTGCCATCTTCATTGTTGAGATGCCCTTCATTAACTGAACACCTTATCTCCCAGTAGTCTATAACGCTTTAAACTCCAGCCACCCAACCAGTTAAGTACTTTTCTGCTGAGCTCTTATCATAGTATAGTCAACGACCTTCAGGGATGTCAGTAGGTTTACTGCATTTGTAAAAATTTTATTTGGAAACCATTTTGCTGAAAAGTGCTGTTATTATTATTATTAGTGTTCAGTTGGACTTTGACCTTGGTCCAGAACTTGTGTTTTGCATGCACATTAATTTTACAAATCTGGCTTATTTGTGTGAGTTATGAGTTAGATTATCTTCACAGCACTCCGGACACATCCATAGGCGCTCAGATTTCCTTCTCAACATATTCATCAGCGTCAGGCGGTTAATAGTACCAGTCCTATGTTGGTTAACAAGACTTTGTTGGCTTATTTGTATGCAGGCTGTTGGTTCCTCACCTCTGAAAAGAATTATCTAACTTTGAGGGAAGCATACCTAATTATTTGCTTTCACAACATACTTGTTGGGGTGGGTCTGTTCTGTTTTCTCCTAAAATGGGGCCCTGGAACCCACAGGGAGATGCCTAACAATAAATGGGTCACTATTTTTCTTATACTCTTTTAATTTAAGTTTGTATCCAAAAACCCAAATCGGTCTCCTATTTTTATATTTAATAAATTATTCAGCTCTTGCAGATATTTGTTTTTGCTGATTTTTGGCCAGGCTGGAGTAACATTTTGCCTCAGCTTTATCACAAGCCTGTTTATTTTATTATTTGCTCCATTTCCTTCAGCTCAGATTTTCATTTGTGCTTCTGTAATTTGCCAGTGCAGTGTCTAATCTTATCTGGCATGAAGCATTTTTGCTTCTGGATTTTGTGTGTTTGTGTTTGGTCGCAAGTTGATATTTTCACCTGGTATATCAATTCAGCTCACAAAACTGCATGTCATGCCTGTTTGTCTGCTTACTTTACACTGACATCTAAATATCCAGTGACCCTTAGCCATTTACATATCCCAGTCTTGTAACTGTCCTTAATTTTTTTCCCATGTATTATTCTCAGGGCGGCGTCCGTGGCTAAGGCGTTGCAAGTCCGACTCGTAAGCCAGCATACCGCGATCGAAACCTGCGTGTGCTGCGTGGAATTTTATCGTGGTATGGGACGTCGCAGGTCGACCCAGCCTAAAATGGGTACCAGGATGGGCTGTCCTGGGAAAGTAAAGACAGCCGGCGTAATGCTGACCACATTACCCACAGAGTGCTGATGGTCTGTAAAAATATGGGACGCTCTGCCCATATGCCTGAAAGGCGTGGAAAGGGATCTTTACTTTTTACTTTTTATTCTCAGGATACATTTTATTTTCAAGCAGATTCTTGTCTTCGTTTTCAGTTGGTAATTCTTTTTGACTTATTCCAGACTCTGATTGTTCTGTCACTGATTAGTGCAATTTACACATTTACAACCACAAAGCAATCTTAGACACATGCAAGTTTTTATTGTTTTGTCTGTCGTCTTTTTTTTTTTAAACATCTGTATGTGTGACCATTCTCACAAACTTGTATCTATCCACTGTCATGCCATCTTCTCGCTGTCTTTGTTTGATACCTGTCCTTGTTTGCCACCTGTCCTCGCTGTCCTTGTTTTGACACGTCTGTTCTTGTCACTCTCAGGTTCCTGTATATCTTAGAGGCAGGCATTGACATGTTAGTCGGGTCAGATCTAGAACAGGAAGAGGAAGAGGAAGACATTTCTGAGCTTCCTGTATACAACCTTAGCCCCACCCCCAACACAAATACACAGGGAATCATGGAAACAAAGTTGTAACTGTTGGCACCCCTGTTGCCTGTTGAACAGGTATGCCAGTTTGCTGCATGCTTCCTGGAGGTTGTCACATTTTGCTTCTCACATTTGCTTTCTTCGTTTTACCATGTTGTTATAATTGTTCCAGTTGTTCTTTTGCACCTTTGTGTTCATTATTACCAAACATTTTCAGTGTCTGTTTTCTGTTCCTTCTTTTTGTTTTTTCTTAACTTGTTTCATTATTTTGAAGACTTTTTTAAAGCTGTTTGTGTACGTTTATAAAATTATCTTTGGTGTTGAGTTTTAACAGAAAAATACAGTGGTACCTCAGTATATGTCCTTAACCTGTTCCTGATCTTTGGATGTATACCAAACAAGACATGCACCTTAGCAGTTTCCCATAAGAAATAAAGGGAGAATGATTAATCCGTTATATATTATACATTGATGGCGGTGGGTAAAATAATGTATACTGCTGTCAACAACCTTTTTCTGCTGTAAGGCATGTGGCTCAAGTTACAGGCTGGTGATAGATAAATCTGCCCTAAACACACCGAACACAAGCACTCCTAGAGCACACACAAAAATCTCTAATGTGCAGAGATCATCAAACCCCTGTCAGTTTGCCCTAAGAGTGTGTAGGTGCCCTTATCCGAAAAGCAAGCCTTGATGGCTTTACAAATCACCATTCATGCCTTCCCATCCCCTGGATATGCACCGGGCATAAACCCACACTTCTTTCAACAGGCTTTTTTCACTGTCGCTGGGCTTGACACTAGGATTGTGAGGCACTCACAGAGTGAGTTGCCGAATATGCGAGGGCAGAAAATTTCACCACAACAAATACCCAGCAACTTTACATAGCTAATCTTATGTTATCTAATTCAACAATCCTAAACAAATAACATTGCTACAAGAGTTCAACTTCGTCAAACACAGTACATAACAATTACAAATGTGATCTAACCAAAACACATCTCTATCAGTCACTACTATTGTCGATAACACGCTACGCTCTAACTGTCCAATACTAGGTGTCACCATCACAATGTCCTCGAATCTTCTCCCCCAAATTTCTTCTGCAAGCAGTTTGTTCTACCAATTCTCCCAAGCGTGCAGCTCAGCCGATTACAACTCACACGGTTGTCTGTCCATCTGGCCTCATGTACATGGTTCATGTACATGTCGTTTATTACAGATGTGAAGAATTATCACTATCCTCCTCCTTATTCCATACTTGCACTCACCTCTGACAACTTCCCAATACTAAAATATTAAATACAAAAGCAGTTAAATGAAATAAATGAAAAATTAACCTGATGTAACCTTCCTAAGCATGAGTCGAGTTGTCTACTGGGATGGTACTGAGAAGTGAGGAGGAGAAGATGTTATTGTTTGGAAGGAGAGTTCCCTTCCAATAAGACATTAGGAATCTGAATTTCTTGTGTTTTTTCTCTCACCTTTAATTTTCTGTCTCTGTTCACAACTTGAAAGGCTCATCAGGTTTGGTGTTGACTAAAATCTGTTCGAAGAACTTTGCTTCTGCCTTCTTCTCAGGATATTTTTGGAAATATGACATTGTCTGTTATTCCATACAATGTTATTCAGCTTTGTTGCAAGGTCATTGACATCTGTCTGTGGCTTTGTTGGGGGTGATACTTCTCTTCAAGGTCATTGACATCTGTCTGTGGCTTTGTTGGGGGTGATACTTCTCTTCAAGGTCATTGACATCTGTCTGTGGCTTTGTTGGGGGTGATACTTCTCTTCAAGGTCATTGACATCTGTCTGTGGCTTTGTTGGGGGTGATACTTCTCTTCAAGGCCATTGACATCTGTCTGTGGCTTTGTTGGGGGTGATACTTCTCTTCAAGGTCATTGACATCTGTCTGTGGCTTTGTTGGGTGTGATACTTCTCTTCAAGGTCATTGACATCTGTCTGTGGCTTTGTTGGGGGTGATACTTCTCTTTAAGATCATTGACTTCTGTCTGTGGCTTTCTTGGGGATAATACTTTTCTGCAAGGTCATTGACATCTGTCTTTGGCTTTGTTGGGGGTGATACTTTTCTGCAAGGTCATTGACATCTGTCTTTGGCTTTGTTGGGGATGATACTGTTCTGCAAGGTCATTGACATCTTTTTGTTGCTTTGTTGGGGATGATACTTTTTCTGCAAGGTCATTGACATCTGTCTTTGGCTTTGTTGGGGATGATACTTTTTCTGCAAGGTCATTGACATCTGTCTGTGGCTTTGTTGGGGATGATACTTTTTCTGCAAGGTCATTGACATCTGTCTTTGGCTTTGTTGGGGGTGATACTTCTCTTCAAGGTCATTGACATCTGTCTTTGGCTTTGTTGGGGGTGATACTTCTCTTCAAGGTCATTGACATCTGTCTTTGGCTTTGTTGGGGGTGATACTTCTCTTCAAGGTCATTGACATCTGTCTTTGGCTTTGTTGGGGGTGATACTTCTCTTCAAGGTCATTGACATCTGTCTTTGGCTTTGTTGGGGGTGATACTTCTCTTCAAGGTCATTGACATCTGTCTTTGGCTTTGTTGGGGGTGATACTTCTCTTCAAGGTCATTGACATCTGTCTGTGGCTTTGTTGGGGGTGATACTTCTCTTCAAGGTCATTGTCATCTGTGGCTTTGTTGGGGTGATACTTCTCTTCAAGGTCATTGACATCTGTCTGTGGCTTTGTTGCGGGTGATACTTCTCTTCAAGGTCATTGTCATCTGTGGCTTTGTTGGGGTGATACTTCTCTTCAATGTCATTGACGTCTGTCTGTGGCTTTGTTGGGGATGATACTTCTCTTCAAGGTCATTGACATCTGTCTTTGGCTTTGTTAGGGGTGATACTTCTCTTCAAGGTCATTGACATCTGTCTGTGGCTTTGTTGGGGGGGATACTACTTCTCTTTCAGATCATTGACTTCTGTCTGTGGCTTTGTCTTTGAGAGAGATAAACAAAGTTGGTGTTTGGTAGCATGACTAATTTTGGCTGATACAAGCACATAGATCATATTCCAAACAGAGGTTGTATAGCAGGTACAATTTGTTTGCTTTTAAACAGGACGTATACTGAGCTAAACATATTCCAAACGGAACGTATACCGAGGTACCACTGTACTTCTTTGAGTTTGATGTACTCTTTTTTTTTTTAAACTTTAGTTGCTGTCGTTATTATATTTCCCCAAATTTAGTCTTCTAATGGTTGCTATCATTTGTTGCAACTTTTTGCTGTACACACTGGAGTTATTATAAAACATTTTTGTGTTATGTTTACATTTGTTTACTTTAAAGTTAGTTCTGATCCTTTGAAGTTCTTCACCCGGTAGTCCATTAAAGCATCCCGAGTCTGCCCCCAAAAAATTGACTATATTTCCGATGTGTGAAAAAAGAATGTCATTGATGATACCAAACAAAAAAATTTAATGGATGTTAGAGCTTTTTTTTTTTTTAAATTAAGTGTATGGTAATTATATAAAAAAATTTGTTTTTAATTACCAATATTTTTTGTCAATTTTTTTCTATTTATAACTAATTTGATTATTATTTAAAGCATATTTATTCCAACTCTGTGCTACCAGTGCCAGACATGGTCACTCACAACAAACCATAAAAGAAAATTAGTAACTACGGAAATGAGATGTCTGAGAAGGGCTGTAGGAGTGACCATAAGAGATAAGATCAGGAATGAGATCATAAGAGAAAAAGTTGGCACAGAACCAATTCTGGATTACATACGAAGGCAGCAAGTGAAATGGTTTGCCCACTTAGAGAGAATGCCTTGTGACACCATACCATACAAAGCATACATGGAAAGAGAAGAAGGACGTAGAGCAAGAAGAGGTAGACCAAGAACAAGATGAAAGGATAACATCAGAGAAACTCTACAACAGCACAATGTGCCTATGGTCTTGGCAGCCAGAAGAGCTAGAAACAGAACCTTATATCTCCCTCGACACCCACAGCGGTAAAAGAGGAAGTGAAGAAGAAGAAGAAGATTATTATGTTAATAATTTTTGAGAAATACTCCGAGTTGGCAAACAAATTATACTGTAATTTCAACAGCACTTATTATACACACATAATCATTATTTTTGAGCACAGATATATTTTTTTTAGAATACCACTTGAAACATTTTCAAACTTAATGTTTTTTAATTACTAAGCACTCACTAATTTATGGTTTTTCTGTGTGAGTGCATGCATTCATGGATATTTATAATATGTTTCTAAATTGTTGGATGAATATTTTATTTATACTGCAAAGTATCTGACGTTAAACCGTTAACAGAAATGGCACATAAAATTAACGGTGGCACTTTAGTGACTGGAGTCACAAAGCTACACTGGATACAGAGTGATTCATTATGTATGGTTAGGGAAGTGGAGACAGGTTGCACATGCAGCGGTGGGATTCAGTCCTTTCAGTGATTCTCTTCACTTGGGGTCACCAACTGGAAGGAAAAAACCAGTTGGGGAGACGACTATAGATGGGACAGTCAACCTTAAAGGACCGGAATGCGAAAGAATTAAAGATTCTCATTACTTGGGTCTGTAAAAAAAAAAAAAAATTGTGATAACTGCCTATATTTACCATTTTTACCAACTGGCAAGCAATGCACCAATGCAGACAGAAAGAAGCGTGGACGGAGCTGATATAATCAACACTATACTGACTAGATCAGGGGATAATGGCGAATCTCTGATGCTTACACGACTCCATGATCGTAGAGTTAAGCTTGGTGAAGCACGTCTATGCTGTCTTCAAGGTAAAGACAGGAGATACTCTAACCAACTCCTAATAGAGGTACCTTGGTGTGGCTGCTGCCCAGGAGGACTGAGCACTCATGGGGATGCCCAGTGTGCAAGGATGTTGATTTTGATAACATAACAATATGGGTAGGAGGACCTGTGAGCTTGAGGATTTAGGGCCACATGGCTAGGGCAGACATCATGAACTGCGCAAGCTAGGATTTTATATTTGCCAGAAACACCCACTACCTTTCCAAGGATTCGATCCTGGGACTCCTACTTGAGAATGCAGCCTTCTTAACCATTCAGTCAGCTGCTGCTCAGTCAAAGACTACTAAGTATTAATCTCACATTGCCTGTTTCCTGCTTGCTGCTGCTAATATGGTTATATTTTACTTCCAAGATGTATTACCGTAAAATCTCATTAACATAAAATCTTTCAAGAAGAACGCTGATTAATATGAACATAGTTTTGGTTCCAGCATCTTAAATGTAGTATCATTAGTCTCCAGTTCGCACACATTTTTTTTTTAGCACAAACCCTTGATTTTTTCGTCCTTAAAATTTGTTTACTGTATTTTAATTTTTCTACTGTTGTGTTGCTGTATATTTAGTTTTCTTGCTTAGAAAGCAGTTATCCTTTGTCCTTGAATAGTTGCCGGGAGTGAGTGGCTTTCATTTGGTTTTGCCCAGTTTCACTGTCATCTGTTCAGGGTGTCTCTCGGTGGAGGTTTCTGGGTCAGTCGCTGGAATAGGAGATGCCTGTTTTTTTTTTGTTGTCATGTTTGTATATACACAAATAACCAATACACAAATAAGGCAAGAATCCAGGCAAGAGTATGTGTCTAATTTTATACGAAAACGCCGCTGGAACTATGTCGGCCACGTCCTTAGAATGGATAAATCAAGACTTCCTTACCAAGCCCTCATTTGGACACCACAGGGGAAAAGATCTCGTGGAAGACCAAGGGAAACCCTACGTAGAACTATCATCAGGGAAGGCTCGCTCATGGGCCACTCAAACATCCAAGACCTACAACGGATTGCAACAGACCGCCGTGCATGGAGAGTCACGACCTCTGCCCTATGTGCCGCACTCGACACAAGAGGAAAGACTAACTAATGTTTGTATATTATTATAAAGTGAGCTTAGGTGCACACTTCCATTAATTATCAGATGGGAGATAATGAAGATCAAATATGAGATAATGTAGTATCAATGGGAGATACTGTAGAATCAAATGAGGGATACTGTAGAATCAAATGGGGTATACTGTAGTTTCAAATGGGGGATAATGTAGTATCAAATAGGTTGTAGTGTAGTATTAAATGAGGGATAATTTATCAAATGGGGAAAAATGAAGTATCAAATAGGGGATAGTGTAGTATCATATGGGGGATAATGAAGTATCAAATGGAGGATAATGTAGTATCAAATGCGAGATAATGTAATTTTAAAAGAAAGATAATGTAGTATCAAATGCGAGATAATGTTGTATTAAAAGAGAGATAATGTAGTATCATATGGAAGATAGGGACCTCCCTGTGTAACACATTTATGTTAGGGCCCCCTGTGGTTGCAGGGTAACGTGCAGTCAAGTGTGGGGATCGGATCTTTATAGTCTGCAGGTTTAAATGGCATGTATCTGGTGTTGCACATAGGTTGTTTAAAGCTAAGTGGCTTTATGTGTGCTATTGCATTAGACGTCATTCATGAGTCAAGAGTGTTAGTGTAGTAGTTAATTAGAGATAGTGATGTAAAGAATGGGGCATAATACATTCATAAAATATATTTGATCATTACTAAGTTTGTTGATGGAAAAAAAACTGCCATGTTTAACCAGCATCCAGTGGGTTGGGGAAGGGGGGGGGTGTTTATATTATAGTTTTGTGTGTGTGCATATTCATGGCTTAAAAACTAGCAGCCCTGAAAAGGACTCTTGCAATGTCGATGCAGTGGCTCAAATACTTTAGGACTGTTGACCAAATCACCTGTTGGCGGACCAGTAGGCCACCCAGGCGTTTATAGGTCAAATCATCCCTCACCTGCAAATACACATAAAAATATAGTCAGTCATATCCTTACTCTCACTGGGCTGCAAATCATACCATTCTGTTGTGGGTCATTATGGGTGCCCAAATTATAACTTCTTTGAAGATTGAACAGGGTCTCTCTCCCCCCCTCCTCCCCCCCCCCAATTGGGTTCCATTGTCCCAAGAATAGACCCACTGCCCTTTTAACAAGCATGTTGTAAAAGGTGGCTGATTGGGGAGAGGAGATTTGCCTTTGAAGTTGGAGTGCAAGAGACCCAACGTCTGCACACGAGAAATTTTGATCTGTAAAACAGGTGTGCATGCAAAATAAGTTATGGAAACAAGACCAACATCCAATAGTGGATGAACAACCAGAACTTTCCATTAGAATTTACAGCTGGTGGACACTAAGATGAAAAAAAGAAGAAGGGTGGGATATCTGGGATTTGCCCTGTTGGTCTGCCATACAGATTAAGAGTTTC
Organism: Candidula unifasciata; assembly: GCA_905116865.2. NCBI lineage: Eukaryota > Metazoa > Mollusca > Gastropoda > Stylommatophora > Geomitridae > Candidula > Candidula unifasciata. The sequence continues at coordinate 177,869 of CAJHNH020001817.1, read as the reverse complement.
CATTCTAAGGGAATCAGCTTTCAGGAAGCAGCCTGGAGGGGAAGGAACAGTGGAAGATGTAGAATGTGTGAATGGATTTACTCAGTGGACATATACTTTACTATACTTTAATATAAGCAGAATAAATGTGCATGCTTCCGTTTATTTACCTGTTTACATTTCATGTTTATTTCACATACTGTTTGTTATTTTGTATTTTATGTTTATTATTAATACTTGAAGGTTTTCACAAATGTTGGACATTACTGGTTATCTCTTTGCTGCTTCTGCTGTCACTGCATTTTATGTTTTTTTTTTAAAGAATCCTGCGAGAGTTTAATAAAACATCCCTTCAGTTTTTATGAAATTATAGAGACATAAATCATTTCACAGATTTGTTTTAAACAGGTATCTCATCTTGGTGTTTAGAAACTCAATCATTGGTACTCTCCCTAAAACTAATGTGGGTTTACTTTCAGTAATTGGTACTCTAGTTAAAACTGTAATTTGGGTTTATTTTCAGTAATTGGTAATCTTCCTACAACTAATTTTTGTTTACTTTCAGTAATTGGTACCATCCTTAAAACTAATGTGGGTTTACTTTCAGTAAGTGGTACTCTCCCTACAACTGTAATTTTGGTTTACTTTCAGTAATTGGTACTATCCTTAACACTAATGTGGGTTTACTTTTAGTAAGTGGTACTCTCCCTACAACTGTAATTTTGGTTTACTTTCAGTAATTGGTACTATCCTTAAAACTAATGTGGGTTTACTTTCAGTAATTGGTACTATACCTAGAACTGTAGTTTGGGTTTACTTTCAGATATTGGTACTATCCTTAAAACTAATTATAAGAGAAGCATGATCGTGTCTGTGATACAAATAGAATAAATCTTTTATTTTAAATCTGCCGTTGTTTAGAAGAGAGCCGTGATTTTATTCAAGGCAGGGTCAATTTTTTTAAAAATCAGTATGCAACCAAAAATATGCAGTGCCGGCACTTTATTTTAGGCATAATTTGTTTCATTTCTTGTGCAAGTACCGGCACATTTCAGTCTAGAAAATAAAACCTGTTCTGGGGTATTTAGAAGAAAACTATGATCCCTATCAGTACAAAACCATGAACCCTGTTTGTATTCAGAAAATCACAATTCACATCTACGGAACTACCAGATAGTGTTGATACGACTCTAATACATTAAAACACTGTGTCCAGTGCTAAATTACACTTGACACTGTTGAGTGTTATGTTTACGAATGGTGTTGCCTCACTAACTATATTATTGTCTCTTGTGTTTCTTCCAGCTTCAACCTTCTGTTTCTGGACAACAACTCCCGACCTCGGAGGACGAAGAAAGCTGCAATTACTTGATGAAAGGATGCATCACAGATGAAACCCACCCCATAACATTCCCTATGCTCTAGTCTCATCTGGCTGTGTAGATGTGAACTGACTTTTATTTGAGCTTTAGTTGCAGTTGAACCTTGTCTTACCTAACACAGTTGTACTTAGTTATTTTGTCAGCCTTGGTGACTGAATTGTGGCTGTTGGAAATTTGATAGGCAAACTCTAGTTGTTGTTTTTTATCGTTTGGAGGCATGCTATTTACCATTTTATTGGCAGGGGTACCCATATAAAGAAAACATTGAGGTTGGGGGGGGGGCCTCAAGGGGTATAAGACTTATATAAGTTCATAATAATATTAATGTGCTGAACGGTAAACAAGTATATTAGGCCTGAAATGTATCAATAATTACTTAAAAAAAGAACTTCTCTTCTTGTAGCCCCCTTCTAAATTTTCTGTGTGAAGCTGGCCCTCACTGGGACCTGGGTTGGAGGAGGCCCTCAGTGAGACCTGGGTGGCTGCTTTCACATGCTGGCAGCTACTTGGAGCCACAGGAGAGACCTGTGTGGCTGTCCTAACCTTGTAATGATGGACTACCCTTCCCCCCCTTCCCCAGGTCTAAGACTTATTTAAGTTCATAATAATTACTATCTGCTGAATGGCAAACATATATAGTATCTGTGAAATGTATCAGTAAATACTTTTTTGTTTTTTAAACTTATGTTCTTGGTTAGGGCCACCAAGTTTTCCTTGAGGAAAGGGGGGGGGGGGGATTCTGGCACCTCTGATGAGTGATGTAGGTGATCATGTCCCTCCTCCACAGCCATGTGTTTCACTGCTGATTGCTATCCACGTCATTCTGTCGGCCCATTCGGAATCTGTTTCTATGGCCGTTCGGTGTTCCTTCTTGTTATTTGTAGTTTCCCCTTCCCTTTTCATGATATGTTCAAATGATGACATGGCTGACAATTTTAAGCTGTGATATTTCATGTAGTTTATATTTCCATTAATCTTGATATTATATTAAAATAATGTGGACACAAACAGTGCATTGCACAATTTATTGCCTGGCTTATTTTTCACTGCATTCCCAGGTGCATTACTACGTAGACCTCATCATATAGTGAAGCACAAAACGTGAAACCATTTCTCAGAAATACACAAATTTACATTGTCTCTAGTTACACTGCACATCTCGCCAGTGGAAAGTCAAGATTAACCACTTTATTACCACTGACACTTCCCCACAGCCCTGACTTAATGGCAAAGAAAAGAACCATCATCCATCTGGAGCTAGAAAAAAAAAAATAAGGCAAGTGTTTTGTCCAGACAATCACTGAATACAAACTTAACAAAAGTCTATAAAAATTGACACTAATAACTGGCTAATCTTCCTCTCCCTTGCTTTCCTCTCTTTCTTGCTCACCACCAAAAAAAATATTGACATTTTTTTAAAAACAGATAATTCCAAATTAGTTTTATTCTGTTGTTGAATTGTAAACGTCAGATTCTCAGACTTCCTATTTGTGCGAGTTGTTTCGTATTTGTGGACAGTTCATTGTCAGAAGGGAAACTAAATGCTTTGATGTCCTAAATTTTGATTTTGTTTTAATAAACCTCAAGTGGGTTCCAGATCCATAATTCTTTTTAGTTTTCTTGGGTGGGGGGGGGGGGGGAATGTAACGAGAATAGGTCAACTGCTCTCTTGAAACTTCCTGGTAGAGAACTACGACTCGGGGTCTGCTTTGCAGACAATATCTGACAGTCCCTGACTGTCAGAGAACAGAAATGGAACAAAGCCAGAAAGAAAACCGCTGAAAGAGAAGTCTGGCGATCTCGGGCAAACCTCCACATTCCAAGGTAGAAGAGGAGTGACTCAGTGATTAGAAACACTGAGACCAGGAAACTTAAGTTTCTTCCTGTGGCTATGTTTCTTACAAGAACTCTGGCGTGGGAGGTAGGTGGTTTTAATACAGACTTTATGTGTTTAACATACAAAATATGCATTTGTTGTTTTCCATTAATATTATTGCAATGTTGTGCTGTATATATTTCAAATATACCCATTCTGTCTCTTCACAATAATCACAGGAGTTGTAATATTAATCTGGAAAAGTTGCTGTTGATCTTACTTGTCTCTGTTGTCTTTATAATGTTTTTTATTATTATGTATTCATTTCTTAATCATGTATACAGTTATTCTGACTTGTTCTTAAGCCACTGATAGTGCGGTGGCTAAAGTTTACCTACTGGAATGAACGCCTTGCGTTAGAATCTGCAGCTAGGCTGAATCAGCCTTAAATGGGTACTAGGTAGTGTTCTGGGAAGTAAAGGTGGCTGGTGTGATGTTAACCACATCATTTACTGAATGCTGATTGGTCTATACAAATAAGAATTGTCATCATATGTCTGGTATATCATCATCAGTTCTTGTTATGCCTAGTGGCACATGAGGCTTCAGAAAGGACTTTCCATGCTTTCCTGTCCTGCGCAATCTTCAGTGCAGTTTTCCATGTCAAAGATGCCGCACTCTGGTCACTTTCATTGTTGGTCTCCATGTTGTTTTTGGGCGCCCTTATCTGTCTGGTATATGACTAGCATAAAAAGGGGTCTTTCACTTTATTGCCGCTTCTAGATTTCACAAATTGAAGCACAAGAAGCTAGAGATGGGCAGGGCTCTTTAGGAGCAAGTAAACAATGCTGAGGCACAAATAGATCATTATGGACTGGAGAGAATGGTACAGCTGGGAGTAACCAGATAATCTTGCTGACATTTTACACTCACAGGAAAGGCAAGTCAGACATATAATCAAACTGCTACTGGCATCTTCATGACTGGAACTCTTGGCTGGCTGCTGAAGGTGGGGATGGAGAACTTTTGGGAATTTCCAAGTGATGTGGTTCAATTCTTAGCTCAACAATCAACAGCACTAGAATTTTTATTATATTTTGGTAAAATAGAAAGCCCGAAACCTGTACCTTTTTTTTTTGTTCAGTTCTACAATTTGAAATGTCCAGAAGATAACCTTGAAATAGATCCACGGTAAAATATAATAAGCTGACATATTGTGAGGAATCTAGCCAGTTTTTTGTTGCAATTGTTTTGAAGAATATATCTGCAGATCTGACCAAATTTAGTCTACACAGTTTCGAAGAATATATTTAGACTGTTATGGCAAGGCAAATCGGGCTCTAAGTTTTGGCTGGCAGCTGGTCTGGGAGAAAGCAGTTTCGAAGAATATATTTAGACATATGGCCAGATTTAGTCCAGACATTTTTAAAGAAAATAGTTAAAAATATGGCTAGATTTAGCTCACACAGTTTGAAAGAATATATTCACAAATATGGCCACATTTAGTCCAAAAAGTTTTGAAAAGGTTTTCTGGAAGTCTGCTCATAATAGTTGCATTTTAACTTTGTGTGGTGCTTTCATTCATCTTGCACATAAAAGCAACCTTAGACTCCTTCCTATGATTCCTATGCCCACTTCTTTATAACAGGGGAAACACATTCACGGGTATTGATTGGCACTTGTGAGAGACAAAAGACAGAACTAAAAGAGAACACATTAGACAGTTCAAAAACTGAAAGCTGTAAAATCTCTTGTATAAGACCCTGCTGCATCCTGATGATAACAGCACAAGGCTTAAGCCCAAAGAACATGTCCTAGGTATCATAGTTGGAGCTTCAGGGCTTGTGCTTTGTGTTTACAACACAAGGCTTAAGCCCAAAGAACATGTCCTAGGTATCATAGTTGGAGCTTCAGGGCTTGTGCTTTGTGTTTTGCTCTTGGCAGGTGGAGAATGAGTCCTGTCAGTGATGTCCTAGGAAGTTAAGGTACAAGTCGTGATGTTGACCCCACTGAGTGCTGATTAATCTATAGAAGATAAGGGTCTATCACTATGTATCCAATGCTCCAATGAGACTATTCTTCTTCTTCTTCTTCTTGTTCACCGGCTGTGAATTCCGGCGGTAAGTCACGGTTGTTCGTCCAAAATGGACTTTTGGCTTTTACCTTGACCTGAGTTTTGCGTGTACATCCGTTTTACTGGCTTATTTGTTTGCCTCTCCGCCTCTCCGGCAGATGTACTCCGACTTCGGAGGAAGACGTCAAGCCTATTTCTAGGTTGACTGTGGCCATTGTTTTGTGTGGGTCGAGATGTTGCCTTATTTGTGTGGTGTCCTCTTTGACTTTTAACAAGTGTGGCCCCCGGCATGTCGTCCTTAAGGCAGCTCCATGTAGAGTTTTCAGCCCTCAAGGGAAGGCAGGGGCAGATCATGGGCATTCCCCGCCATCCAAGGAGGCTTCCATAAATGCAGAGCCGACACATGATGCTCTGGGTCTGGGCTCACCCAAGGAATCGTCACGTCCTGCCCATGACTGCTTAACCTCACAACCGTGTATTGAGCTTCCCGCGCTACAAGGCTGCGCTCTCCGGAGATCAGCGGGGAGCAGCCCGCAGGTCTAGGACGTTTGTGGCCACACAAATAGGTACATTCTTTTTCATCTTACTTTAGACACCTTTAACGTTGTTTCAGCTGTGCCTTAGCACGACAGAATGGGGAAGCAAAATGCGTCAGGCGTGGCTTCACCTGTTTGGTCCCAACACTCGGGCGAGTTGGACCAGCGGATACGGACATTCAGACTTTTCCTAATCGGTACGAGTTATGATCGTCGGACTTTGAGCTTGCATGTGTGCCGTGGGGTGTAACTTTGTCGGACATTGTTTTCAAGCCAGCATATGAATAGTTGCTGCCATGGTCTACCTCAGAGCGGTGACGACGACACTGAGGATTGACAGAGGATGTACGTAGGTGGGATCTTGCTGCGAGAAGTCGCCCACAAGAGATGTTACTCGTCTTGGCTGCGGGTAAATCTCTCGGTAAGGGTTGAGTCTCAGCAGCACAGTTTTCCATTCGCTCCTGAATTTTAACCAAGAGTTGTCATTTGATGGTACATTTAGCAAGCAGTCCTTGAGTTTTGTTACTTTTCACCCATGCGTTTGGGGGCGGGCTGGTGAGAGCCAGAAAGTACACCTCTAGGGGCCACCAGCTCCGAGATCCCCTGCAAACTCTGTTAATGCTCATTTGAGACATTATCCGTGGCGCACGACGGGGACGTGCAACAGGAGTCTTGCATGAGGTTCCGTAAAACCAGAACAGTGAAGGACTGGCGCCCGAGTGGGGTACGGAATATCTCCTTATACACATCACATCAGACTTAACTTTCCCTCATGCCTGTGACCGAAATCACCGCGCCACCTTTCTCAGACTATGAGATAGAATACTTTTGCGTATACCTTCAGAGGTGTAGTTAGAAGATTATACTGTGGTTTACAGCTAGGCAGTGACATCTGAGCACAACACATCTGATTTCAACAGTAGTCTAATTAGTTGCCTTAAGGACACACTTGTTGGGGGTGGGTGGGTCTGTGGGTCCTTACATGGGACTCCGGAACCCACGTGAGGATGGATTGAATCTCATTTTGTTGATAGTGTTGTGATTAATTGTTTTAGAAAACCATTATCGATTGTAGATTTTACATAATTGTATTTTACATCATGTAAACCAAGAGATGTAATCAGTTATGGTTCATTAAATTTTTTAATTTTTGTTCTTTTCCCCACGTCGTCGGTTCTGGGGCCCTCTTGGGGGGAGGGGGGGGGGGGGGGTTACACCCACTGACCCCTCACAAGCATTTGTAAAAAGCGACTAATTGGGCCACTAATTGATCAATTAATTCCAGATGTGCCAAAGCTAATCAAGTAATGGGTCAACTATCTCCCCTGTTGACACACAAGCAGATACCTCGGAGTACTAAAGTGAATCTTATCAGAACTATTTTTTGGCCAATACTATGCTATCAGTGCCAAACGTGGACACTTACATCCTCCAATGAACGTAAAATTGTGACAACAGAGATGAAATGCCTTAGAAGAGCTGCAGGAGTTTCAAGGAAAGACAGAATACAAAATCATGAAATCAGACGAATGCTAGGAATAAAGCCAATCTTACAGGTCATCAAAGAACAACAAATGAAATGGTTTGGACACCTAACAAGAATGCCCTGGTACTATCTGCCACAGCGAGCCACACTAAAACGTTACAACGGGTATAAAGCGAGTGGAAGACCTCGGAAAAGATGGAGTGACGGCATTAAGAACAGCCTTACAGAAATGAACATCAGTCTTAATAGTGCTCTTGACAGAGCTCATCAACGAACATTACATCTCCCCCCGACACTTCGATGAGGTACAAGGTGGAAGAGAAGAAGAAGAAGAAGAAGAAGACTAATTGGGAGCGTTTCCTTCAACGTCCTAGTTTATTGGACTGAGAGGCGGGGAACCAACAGTCGGCACACAGATAAACCAGATCTGTAAACCTGAAGTTCTGGACCAAAAGTCCACAAGGGAATGAACAACCAGAGCTTACAGCCGATGAAGATGAAGAAGAAGAAGTTCATTCTCATTGTGTCAGCACCTACGGGCTTATCTGGTATTTGAATGGATTATCCGTTTTGATTCTAGGTAATTTCATTGTCATTTTTGTTTCAAAGTTTTTTAAACTAAATTCTTCTTCTCATGTCACTTTTTCTTTCTACCGGTCTGTCTTTTATTACCCTTTTTGTCTTTCTGATGTTCTGTTTCACCATACTTTGTGCCTCTCCTCCTCTCTTTATCTTTCTCCCCTTTCTTTTCATCCCCATTTCTCCCAGTTTCTGATAAAGCTTTAGAACAGTGGTTCTCAACCTGCGGGTCGCGATTCTTATTTGAGTCGAACAAACCTTTGCACAAGGGTCGCCTAAGATCTTTAGAAAATACATATTCATTGATGTTATAAAGAAAAATGATTGGTGGGGGGCGGGGTGGGGGGGTCGCCACAACATGAGGAAACTAATAAAGGGTCACGGCATTAGAAAAGTTGAGAGCGACTGCTTTAGAAGCTGCCTAATTATCATCATGTGACACGCCAGTGGGTTTGTACAGTTTTATTGTTGTGTGATTGATTGATCAAATCCCTGTATATTTTCGTAGACTGATATGTTTATGTGCATCACTATATACAGGAGGATTGTGCCACACTAGCTAGTATACTGACTCAATGGTCATTTGTGTGAATCCCAGTTCAAACAGGGAATTCCCCCCCCCCCCCCCCCCATATTTACCTTGGCTGCCAATCTAGGACGGGTACCAGGAAACCTTGGGGAAGTGCCAGATTTTTCTGTGTATGAGATATTATTTTCCGACCTTTTTTTTTATATATATATTTATTTTAAACAGAAAGGGGGGGGGGGGGGGGGGTTAAAGACAGAATGTAATCAAAATATTTATTTCTGCATTGTCGGCCAAGAGGAAATTGGGTTTTTCCTATAGGTTAGAGTGCCATATGCGTGAAGTATGATTACAACATTAATTTTGAATTTAGGGCTAAATAAATAAAGGTTGTCTTATACAATGAATGTAATTAAAATATTTATTTCTTAGCAGTGCGAAAAAAATTAGGCCTTATACATGGGGACGTTTTGAAGATGGGGGCGTTTTATACACAGAATGTGATTAAAATATTTAATTTGTTTGTTAATTTTGGGTTAAAAAAGTGGAGGTCATCTTGTATGTGAGGGCTTGTTGTATACAGACAAATATTGTAAGTATGGTTGGGACACAGATGTAGTGCTCATGACATATATCACATATGTATTCTTCTCTACATTGTATGAATTTATCTAACTAGGATTTTATACCTTGTATGAATTTATCTACCTTTGACTTTATACATTGTATGAATTTGTGTACCTTTGAGTTTATACATTGTAAGAATTTATCTACCTATTACTGAATACATTATATGAATTTATCTACCTATGCATATCTCTGTTGGTTCCATTCTGGCCTGAAAGTATTGGGGTCTCTGCCAAACTGTCTGGATGCCTATGGAAGCACTCACATGTTGTGGTCACCAACAAACCTTCAGTGTATGCTGGCTCTCTGACTAGGATTGTTTAGTTGTGATGTCAGTCGGTACCAGATGGGAAGTAAAGGTTGTCGGCTTGTTGCTGATCACATCACCCAACAAGTGCCAGCGTGTCTGTTAAATATAGGTCCAACACTGTATACCCAGTACGCCTGAGGGTGCGAGGGAGAGAGTCATTTTAGGGGGTCAGTTTTGTGAACTTAAAAAGGTCCGCTTTGGCCACATTTGATAGTGTAGAGATTTTACAAAAGGGAACTACATGATTTTTTCTGCACTACCATGACAAATGGTTATGTAGGTTCCAGCACTGAGAGCAGGACCCAGCTCTGAGAGCAGGTCCAAGCCCTGATAGCAGGTCCCAACACTGAGAGCAGGTCCCAACACTGAGAGCAGGTCCAAGCCCTAAGAGCAGGTCCAAGCCTTGAGAGCAGGTCCCAACACTGAGAGCAGGTCCCAACACTGAGAGCAGGTCCCAACACTGATAGCAGGTCCCAGCACTAAGAGCAGGTCCCAGCACTGATAGCAGGTCCCAGCACTAAGAGCAGGTCCCAACACTGAGAGCAGGTCCCAGCACTGAGAGCAGGTCCCAGCACTGAGAGCAGGTCCCAACACTGATAGCAGGTCCCAACACTGAGAGCAGGTCCCAGCCCCGAAAGCAGGTTCCAACATCGAGAGTAGGTCCCAGCCCTGAGAGTGAGGCTACTCAACTCACGGCCTGTGGGCTGAATCTGGCCCTTGGAGGCCTAGAAAATGGCCCAGTGGTCATTGCCAGCTGTATTGATTATTGATCTTTCTATACCGGGTCTTGGACCTCTGGCCTGCGAGGATCCCCATTTTCTAACATTCTGGCCCTGAGTTGATCATCCCTGCCCCAGATCCTGCCCGTGTACAGTAGGGGTGTTGAAAGCCAGCATGTTGCTACTGAACTAAATAAACACAGCCCAAAATATGGCTCAGTCCTGCCGTGGCTGGGTGCTTGTCTTCTGGCCTGAAGGTCTTGGGTTCCAGTCCATATTAGGGTGGATGGTTATATAATTGAATTTGGCTCCCAGGTCAAGGCAGCTTGAAGTGTGTGTAACCAGGTCATTTCTAAAGTAGATAAAAATGTCAAGTGTTCTACTGGCCACAAAACTCATAGAGTATCAGTTGGCTTGCAGAAAATATCGGTTTGGTACCATATGTTTGATGCTCCAGAAAAAAGGTCTTTTATTTTTTTCAAACCAACTACGACTTAATAAGAGGAAGGAAAGAAGTACATAGATGCAGCTGAATATTTCTACCAATTTGTTTATTTTATTGTAACCCACAACTGTGCCTTCCGAAAGCTTCATAACCATATTGTGTATAGTTAGTGAGCTGTCTCAAGTTAACTGCAGTGAGCCATTTGTTTCCAATGCCATTTTAGTACCTCACTTTGGTGTTTGAGAATTTGTTAAAGTTATCATGATCTACCATTGACAGACAGCAGCTGTTGATGTATTTCTTGTTATTTGTAGAACCTTTTTATATTTCTGTGTGTATTAATTTAGATTTTGTATATTACTAAAGACTCACATAAGCTGAGATTGTATAACTTTGTTTGTATTACAGTTGTATCACAACTTGTTCTTGACTTTTTTGTGTGTATTTTTTTTTAAATTAATATTTCTTGGATGTAAAGGTCAAATAATTCAGAAAAGCTGTATAAGTCTGTCTTGGTATACGGAAGTGAATCGTGGACAGTTGGCCAAATAGTGAAAATTATGTGGATGTGGCGACAGAAATGTGGTTTTATAGATGAATAACAACACCTTAGACTACTGTCTCTCTATCTTCCTAGTGCTGTGTCTCTTTAATACAGTTCCCTCATGTTGTGGCGGCCCTTTAATACAGTTCCCTTATGTTGTGGCGACCCTTTAATACAGTTCCCTCATGTTGTGGCAGCCCTTTAATACAGTTCCCTTATGTTGTGGCGACCCTTTAATACAGTTCCCTCATGTTGTGGTGGCCCTTTAATACAGTTCCCTCATGTTGTGGCGGCCCTTTAATACAGTTCCCTCATGTTGTGGCAGCCCTTTAATACAGTTCCCTCATGTTGTGGTGGCCCTTTAATACAGTTCCCTCATGTTGTGGCAGCCCTTTAATACAGTTCCCTCATGTTGTGGCGTGACCCTTTAATACAGTTCCTCATGTTGTGACGGCCCTTTAATACAGTTCCCTTATGTTGTGGCGGCCCTTTAATACAGTTCCCTCATGTTGTGGCGACCCTTTAATACAGTTCCCTCATGTTGTGGCGACCCTTTAATACAGTTCCCTCATATTGTGTAGACCCTTTAATACAGTTCCCTCATGTTGTGGCGACCCTTTAATACAGTTCCCTCATGTTGTGGTGACCCTTTAATACAGTTCCCTTATGTTGTGGCGACCCTTTAATACAGTTCCCTCATGTTGTGGCGACCCTTTAATACAGTTCCCTTATGTTGTGGCGACCCTTTAATACAGTTCCCTCATGTTGTGGCGGCCCTTTAATACAGTTCCCTCATGTTGTGGCGGCCCTTTAATACAGTTCCCTCATGTTGTGGCGGCCCTTTAATACAGTTCCCTCATGTTGTGGCGGCCCTTTAATACAGTTCCCTCATGTTGTGGCGACCCTTTAATACAGTTCCCTCATGTTGTGGCGACCCTTTAATACAGTTCCCTTATGTTGTGGCGACTCACAAACAATTATTGTCCTTCATAACGTTAATGAATATGTGTTTTCTGATAGTCTTAGTTGACCCATGGGAAAGGGTGGTTCAACCCAAAAAAAGGGGGTCGCGACCGGCAGATTAAGAACCGTTGCCCAAGACAGAAAAGACAAACAAAAAGAACTGATTGCCCACATCAGAAGGAGACAGTCTACATTATTTGGCCATGTCGCGAGAAGAAGAAAGCTGGAGTACATCATGACCGTTAGAAATTTGAAGTGGAAAAGAGGCAGAGAGAGAGAGAGAAAAGGTACTGGACAATTTGACATGGCGTAGAATATCATGTGTCAGAAATGATTGAGAGTACCTGAGACAGAAGGTTGTGGGCGGACACGACTACCTATGCCACATGACATGGACTTTTAGAAGACAAGTATAGAATTTCTGTTACGCAGTTACGGTGCTAAACACATATTTTTATGCATCAGCCCACGATGTGGTCAACATCCCGCCAGCTGCTTTTACTTCCCAGGAAATTTTCTGTTACTTATTTTAGACTGTCGACCTGGCTCATTGAGTGGCTGCTGGATATATCTTATTAGTCACATTTCAATAGCTTGATTTCTGGGTACCAGCTTGACTGAAGTCACCCCTGTTTTTATCACTTTTTGTGTTCATTAGTTTAGAGGTGCAGATGCTGGAGTAGGACAGTCACTAAGAATATTGTATAATAGTATGACCAGTATGTCTTTTCACTGGAACACACTGGAAATCAAAGGAATAAGGAATGAATAATATGGGGAGGGAGTTGCAGGAGATGGCACAGAGAAGGGCACTTGCTCTGAGTTGGTCCTTTGCTTTAGATGAGATAGTATAGGCTATCAGATGAGAATGCCGTGGTACCAGCCTGCCATAGAAAATCAGTCTGAAGAAGTACACAATCAACTGAGGTGTATACGTTGAGTTTTCAAGCCTTTCCCAAACTAATGGTCAACTTGTGTGGCAGGTTTAAAATGCAAATGTTTACCTTCTGTCTTACACCAGAGTTATACATTTTCAGTTGCTGTTCATCTATCTCTTGATGTTATCCTCCCATTTGAATCTCTCTCGAGATCTCTCTCACTATATAAAATCTGTCTCTTTCTCTGTCTCTGACCTTTCCCTTTTCCATCTTGTTGCCTCTCTCCTCCCCCATCTCTCTCTCTTTTTCTCACACAAGCACATACACATCATAACACACATATACATACCCTCACAGTACTAATAACAGTTAAGAAAACTTAAATGATTTGAGAATAAAGTTTACTGTCATATCATGTTTGAAAATAGCTTACTCTCTCTCTCTCTCTCTCTCTCTCTCTCTCTCTCTCTCTCTCTCTCTCTCTCTCTCTCTCTCTATATATATATATATATATATATATATATATATATATATATATATATATATATATATATATATATATATATATATATATATATATATATATATATATATATATATATACACACACACACACACACACTTTTCTCTCTTTGCGGCCTCAGTGACATACAATAATAGTGATCACTTCCTCTATGTTTTAACTATACGTGGAGCCACTACATGAATACTGGATGTCTGTAGTTGACATAATTCACACAAAACTTGGTCCTACACAAATACATTGATATAAATACACAAATCACATAAATGGGTTTCCATTACATTATTTCAAAGATCATACAACAATTCATCAGCTTCATACATAGATATTATTACACCCATACTTATACAAATCGTATCAATGATCCTCGTACATATCTATTTTTACACATGAACCTCATACATTTCTATAATTATACAGGTCACACAAATGAACCTCATACATTTCCATGATTATACAAATCTCACAAATGAACCTCACACATTTCTATAATTATACAGATCACACAGATGAACCTCATACATTTCCATGATTATACAAATCACACAAATGAACCTCATACATTTCTATAATTATACAGATCACACAGATTAACCTCATACATTTCCATGATTATACAAATCCTACAGATGAACCTCACACATTTCTATAATTATACAGATCACACAAATGAACCACATACATTTTAATAATTATACAGATCTCACAGATGAACCTCATTCATTTCCATGATTATACAAATCACACAAATGAACCTCATACATTTCTATAATTATACAGATCACACAGATTAACCTCATACATTTCCATGATTATACAAATGAACCTCATACATTTTTCTAATTATACAGATCACACAAATGAACCACATACATTTTAATAATTATACAGATCTCACAGATGAACCTCATACATTTCCATGATTATACAAATCACACAAATGAACCTCATACATTTTAACATTTATACAGATCACACAGATGCACCTCACATTTCTTTAACACGCCAACATTACCTCCTACTCCTCCTTCTTCTTCCACATTTTATCCCCCACTGGAGCATAGATTCTCAACCACTTCATGTCAAAACCCTCTGATTATTTCAGCAATTTGGTCAACCATTTTGTGTGTGTGTGTGTTACAAAAAGACTGAATCAGACTGCAGATCTGATTCAACAGAAAGCACACTGAGATGTGAACAGAAAAAATAATTATGCATTTGATCAACGAACACTTATAACAATTAATTAAAATGACAATTTTCCTAGGTAATGTATGCATGCAATAAACAAATATGAGAAATCATTATTAAACACTTTCCAACTTCAACCTGAAAATAGCTGAAGTCAGTATAGAATTAACATAAAATATATGGGTGCTGTCTTTCACCTAATTTTGTCTTTCCCCTGGACTCTTCCCGTATGACAAACTGCAAGTGATTGTGACATCACACAGGCTAGGAAACGGCTGTTTCTCTTCTGGACTGCTGTCTTGTAACTGAAAGATGGTTTCACCTTTGAAGAGTTTCAATTGGGGGGCTTGTAATGGAAATGCAAGCAATAGACAGTTGATGTCTGAGGCCATGAATGCCAGAATCTATGTAGCACACACTGAGGCTCCCACCAGACGCTTTTTTAAAACCTGACACTGAAAGACAAAAGAGGACTACAGGAAAGAAGAAGTAGACTACAGAAAATAAGAAGAAAACAAAAACAGACTCAGAAAAGAAGTAGTAGACTACAGAAAAGAAGAAATAGACTACAGAAAAGATCTAGACTACAGAAAAGAAGAAATATCTACAGAAAAGAAGTAGACTACAGAAAAGAAGAAATAGACCATAGAAAAGAAGTGGACTACAGAAAAGAAGAAATAGACTAGAGAAAAGAAGCAGACTACAGAAAAGAAAAAAAGACTACAGAAAAGAAGTAGACTACAGAAAAGAATAAATATCTACAGAAAAGAAGAAATAGACTAAAGAAAAGAAGTAGACTACAGAAAAGAAGAAATAGACTACAGAAAAGAAGTTGACTATAGAAAAGAAGAAATAGACTACAGAAAAGAAGTAGACTACAGAAAAGAAGAAATAGATTACAGAAAAGATGTAGACTATAAAAAAGAAATATCTACAGAAAAGAAGTAGACTATAGAAAAGAAGAAACAGACTACAGAAAAGAAATAGACTACAGAAAAATAGTAGACTAAAGAAAAGAAGAAATATCTACAGAAAAGAAGTAGACTACATAAAAGAAGAAATATCTACAGAAAAGAAGAAATAGACATAGAAAAGAAGTAGACTACAGAAAAGAAAAATAGACTACAGAAAAGAAGTAGACTACAGAAAAGAAGAAATAGACTACAGAAAAGGAGTAGACTACAGAAAAGAAGTAGATTACAGAAAAGAAGAAATAGATTACAGAAAAGATGTAGACTTAAAAAAAAGAAATATCTACAGAAAAAAAGTAGACTATAGAAAAGAAGTAGACTATAGACAAAAAAAGAAATAGACTACAGAAAAATAGAAGACTAAAGAAAAGAAGAAACAGACTACAGAAAAGAAGTAGACTACATAAAAGAAGAAATATCTACAGAAAAGAAGAAAAAGACTATAGAAAAGAAGTAGACTATAGAAAAGAAGAAATAGACTACAGAAAAGAAGTAGACTACAGAAAAGAAAAATAGACTACAGAAAATAATTAGACTACAGAAAAGAAGAAAAAGACTACAGAAAAGAAGTAGACTACAGACAAGAAGAAATAGACTACAGAAAAGAAGTAGATTACAGAGAATAAGAAATAGATTACAGAAAAGATGTAGACTATAAAAAAAGAAATATCTACAGAAAAGAAGTAGACTACAGAAAAAAAAAAGAAATAGACTACAGAAAAATAGTAGACTAAAGAAAAGAAGAAACAGACTACAGAAAAGAAGTAGACTATAGAAAAGAATAAATAGACTACAGAAAAGAAGTAGAATACAGAAAAGAAGAAATAGACTATAGAAAAGAAGTAGACTACAGAAAGAAGAAACAGACTACAGAAAAGAAGTAGACTACAGAAAATAAATATCTACAGAAAATAAGTAGACTACAGAAAAAAGTAGACTACAGAAAATAAGTAACTACAGAAAAGAAGAAATAGACTACAGAAAAGAAGTAGACTACAGAAAAGAAGAAATAGACTACAGAAAAGAAAAAAAAAAGAAGTAGTAGATTACCGAAAAGAATAAATAGACTACAGAAAGTAAGTAGTAGACTACAGAAAAGAATTAATAGACTACAGAAAAGAAGAAATAGACTACAGAAAAGAAGAAGTAGACTACAGAAAAGAAGAAGTAGACTACAGAAAAAAAGAAGTAGACTGCAGAAAAGAAGATGTAGACTACAGAAAAGTAGTAGTAGACTACAGAAAAGAAGAAGTGGACTACAGAAAAGAAATAGACTACAAAAAAAAAATAGACTACAAAAAAAAAATAAGTAGTAGACTACAGAAAAGAAGAAATAAAACTAGAGAAAAGAAGAAATGACAGAATCTATGTAGCACACACTGAGGCTCCCACCAGACGCTTTTTTAAAACCTGACACTGAAAGACAAAAGAGTACTACAGGAAAGAAGAAGTAGACTACAGAAAATAAGAAGAAAACAAAAACAGACTCAGAAAAGAAGTAGTAGACTACAGAAAAGAAGAAATAGACTACAGAAAAGATCTAGACTACAGAAAAGAAGAAATATCTACAGAAAAGAAGTAGACTACAGAAAAGAAGAAATAGACCATAGAAAAGAAGTGGACTACAGAAAAGAAGAAATAGACTACAGAAAAGAAGCAGACTACAGAAAAGAAAAAAAGACTACAGAAAAGAAGTAGACTACAGAAAAGAATAAATATCTACAGAAAAGAAGAAATAGACTAAAGAAAAGAAGTAGACTACAGAAAAGAAGAAATAGACTACAGAAAAGAAGTTGACTATAGAAAAGAATAAATAGACTACAGAAAAGAAGAAATAGATTACAGAAAAGATGTAGACTATAAAAAAGAAATATCTACAGAAAAGAAGTAGACTATAGAAAAGAAGAAACAGACTACAGAAAAGAAATAGACTACAGAAAAATAGTAGACTAAAGAAAAGAAGAAATATCTACAGAAAAGAAGTAGACTACATAAAAGAAGAAATATCTACAGAAAAGAAGAAATAGACATAGAAAAGAAGTAGACTACAGAAAAGAAAAATAGACTACAGAAAAGAAGTAGACTACAGAAAAGAAGAAATAGACTACAGAAAAGGAGTAGACTACAGAAAAGAAGTAGATTACAGAAAAGAAGAAATAGATTACAGAAAAGATGTAGACTTAAAAAAAAGAAATATCTACAGAAAAAAAGTAGACTATAGAAAAAAAGAAACAGACTACAGAAAAGAAGTAGACTACAGACAAAAAAAGAAATAGACTACAGAAAAATAGAAGACTAAAGAAAAGAAGAAACAGACTACAGAAAAGAAGTAGACTACATAAAAGAAGAAATATCTACAGAAAAGAAGAAAAAGACTATAGAAAAGAAGTAGACTATAGAAAAGAAGAAATAGACTACAGAAAAGAAGTAGACTACAGAAAAGAAAAATAGACTACAGAAAATAAGTAGACTACAGAAAAGAAGAAAAAGACTACAGAAAAGAAGTAGACTACAGACAAGAAGAAATAGACTACAGAAAAGAAGTAGATTACAGAGAATAAGAAATAGATTACAGAAAAGATGTAGACTATAAAAAAAGAAATATCTACAGAAAAGAAGTAGACTACAGAAAAAAAAAAAGAAATAGACTACAGAAAAATAGTAGACTAAAGAAAAGAAGAAACAGACTACAGAAAAAAAGTAGACTATAGAAATGAATAAATAGACTACAGAAAAGAAGTAGAATACAGAAAAGAAGAAATAGACTATAGAAAAGAAGTAGACTACAGAAAGAAGAAACAGACTACAGAAAAGAAGTAGACTACAGAAAATAAATATCTACAGAAAATAAGTAGACTACAGAAAAAAGTAGACTACAGAAAAGAAGAAATAGACTACAGAAAAGAAGTAGACTACAGAAAAGAAGAAATAGACTACAGAAAAGAAAAAAAAAAGAAGTAGTAGATTACCGAAAAGAATAAATAGACTACAGAAAGTAAGTAGTAGACTACAGAAAAGAATTAATAGACTACAGAAAAGAAGAAGTAGACTACAGAAAAGAAGAAGTAGACTACAGAAAAGAAGAAGTAGACTACAGAAAAGAAGAAGTAGATTACAGAAAAGAAGAAGTAGACTGCAGAAAAGAAGAAGTGGACTACAGAAAAGAAATAGACTACAGAAAAAAAAATAGACTACAAAAAAAAAATAAGTAGTAGACTACAGAAAAGAAGAAATAAACTATAGAAAAGAAGAAATGACAGATACACCAAGTGTATTCATTCATGAATAGCTTTCTCTCACACTCTTTCTCTCCTTTCCTTTTTTACGGAATTATTTTCAAACTCTATATTGTCAGAATAGGTCAAGCAAAGGCAGCATTTCAGAAAATTAAAAATATCTTATGCAATAAATCACTTTCATTTAATGTCAGAAAGAGAGAGCTAAAATGTTACATATAACCTGAACTGCTGTATGGCAGTGAACCTTGGAATATCAGTGAACAAAGGAAGAAGAATTTGGAAGCAACAGATGTAGTTTCTGAGATGAATGTTATGAATACCTTTTAAGGACAGAGTAACTTACAACGATTGCTTGAAAGAAGCTAATGAAAGTAGATTTCTATATACATACAACAATAAGAAGGAGACAAACACTGTTCTTTGGCCATGTAATGAGCAGAGAGGCATTGAAGAACATTGTGACAACTGGAAAGATCAGTGGTAAGAGGGGTAGTGGCCAACCAAGAGACATGATGCTGGATTGGCTGAAATGATGGCATGGAGGGATATCATCAAGAGAGCTGTTCCAGGCAACCATGGATCATGATCTGTGGAGATGCATGAGCGCTTAAATGCCAGTCGGCCTGGCACATGATGATGACGATGTTGTCAAACCAGAATTGATACAGAACTGTTTTTTCATGTAGAACTAATGTCAGCATCATCGTGTGCCTTACCAGATAACAGAGGTGTTCATGTCTCTCACACATCTGGTTCTTCTCTTCCCTGTTGGGTTGAGGTTTGAACAATGAATCAACATCATCACACACAGGTTGTAACCCATATCATGTGCTTCATCATCATCATCACGTGCTATGTCAACAAGTGTGGCAGCCACAGTTTCTGTCTCTGATTGTCACAAGTCTCAGATCATGTCTGTGCTTTTGTCTCTGTTTAAACATGGTATCTTTATCTTCCCCCGACTCTTTCCCACTAAAGCTGCCAGATTTCACTGACTTCCCAAGCTTATTTCTCATAAAATACCTAAAGAGTATTGACTGTTTCTGTGTACCCCATTCAGTGAAGTTTTTAACTTGTTTCTTGAAGGACGGTCTCAGCTTTTTCTCAACAAATTAAGATTTTTATCAGTGGTAAAACTAGATAATTTCAGATTCCAGTAAGATAGACCAGAGTCAGGAGCAGGCTGCCTTTGCAAATGCAGAAAGAAATCAACATAAGGAATCTATGGCAAACAACAGCATCAGCACCACCACCACCTAGTTGTGTCATTACCCATCAAACAGGGCTTACAGTCTATTCCTTTATTTCGTCCCATCCTTTACAACCACTTCGATATCATGGATGGAATCTAGTCTTTGCCTCTCTCGTCAGTGTTTATCTTACTATTACTTTTTACCCGTCCTCCTTTCCTCAGTTCATTTCTTTCCCCTTAGAGACTTTTTTTGGGGCAATTCTCTGTTCACTGTTCCCTAGGAACTTCCCAATATATTGCTATCTTATTTTGTCTTATAGATATTTACACTAATGGTTATCTAACCATTTCCTATTTCTTTGCTTTCCTTGAATTCATCCTATTTTATGTTCATCCAATTTCTCAGGCATTTGTTTCTGAATGCACTCTTTTGCGTTTTATGTGGTTATCAAACTTCCACTGTCAAATGTTAATACAGAATAACAGTGGAACTGAAAATACTTAACTTCATTTTCAAAGTATATAATTTAGAGTTCTAAATTGTGGTCACACTTTTAAAAGCTGTATAACAAAACTAGCAAATAAGTTATAGGACAAATTTTGAGAATGTTTACATCTCCCCATGGCTTTTTGAACCAACATATCACAGCAGACTGTTTAGAATGCTGCCGATGAAGAAGAAAATACACTCTATCAGATCAAGAATTGAACTGGCTCATAAACAGATGCCAGTTAAGCTGCAATACTTTCGCCACAATGCATGTAGTCGTGGCATAGGAAAAAAGCAAACAGCCACTGGGCTTTCACCAGGTTTGAGATGGAAGATTTTTCTCAGACTGAGACAAAATAAAAATCCTAACCCGCAGTTTGTGGCGACTGCGCTAGCCATGTGGCCCTAAATCCTCAAGTCCACTGTGCTACACTACCAAATGGTAAACACTGAGAGTCAAGACAGTAGAAAACAACTTCAGAAGGTGCATGACCTTAGAAGAAAAAGCAATGTTTGACCAACATGGGAGTGGATATAGGATATTAAAGATACCCTGGTCATGACGTGGAAACTAGGGAAAGATCAGTTCTCGGGTAGGACAGGATGAGGGCAACAATCTACAAAGGATCTGCTGTATGAGGAATTAGCAAAGGACCTTATAAATGTTAGCCGCCGTGGCATAGGGGATAGATCAGAAGGTCGTGGGTTTGCTCCCTGGCAGAGCCGGACTTTTTTTTTTTTTTTTTTTTAAATGACCGTGAATCTCAGGTCGACCTAGCATTAAGTGGTACCGGGTGCAGTCTAGGGAAGTAAAGGTGGCCGGCGTGGTGATGACCACATCATACATCTTGTGCCGACTGGTCCATAAAAATATAGGTCTAGCCTTATATGCATTCAGGACAAGCCCGTATTAGCTTCGTCCCCCTCCTCAACAGCCAGCAAAGAGTCCTCAGAATGATATGTTGAATAAGAATCGACACATCACAGCATTTGGGACACCCCCTTAAACGCTCCGTCCCCATCTTCAGCAGTAAGCGAAGAGTTAAAATTCCGAGTGTACCAGTAACGGTCTGAGTGTATATTCGTATCGCCTTTCCCCTGAGTGTCGAACACAAGCCAGATCCCATTTTAACTCCTTGCAGTGCCATTCTCCTCAGACCGTTATGATCTATCTGTGCCTCGCTCGGCACTGTTTCCTCATACTGATAGTAGTCATTATCTGGTTAACTACTCTTGACTGTGGTCTCAAAACATTCTGCTGCCTTTCTTTGGCTGCTACTTTCCAGAAATTGTAGAAGATCAACCCTTTCCTTTATATCAGCTCTTTCACTTCTTTTCTTTTGCATTTTAACTGTGACAAAGTGTATACACAGAGTAACAGACAATGCTGGTTAAGACCAGTTCGTCATTTTATAGAGGTTAAATTATTGTTTCTGTTTCTCTTTCAAAATAAGTTCATGTCAATTTCGACACGAACGACAAAGACAGAGGTTACAAAGCTGGGATCTTATCCAGGAGACAATGATTCAAACAAAAACCAGGAGATGGACATTTTTCCTCCATCATGAGCCCATAATAAGAGTTCAGTGCACAGTTCAGTGACTGCACTAGCCGTGAAACTGGCTAGTTATTTTGTGAAATAACTGCTGGAAAACTGAATTTTAAAAAAGAGAAAGAAAAAAAAAAGAAACAAAAAGGTCACAAAAATAAAGAGACTATTTCCTTGAAGGAGATTCAAACAACAATTTTTAATTTCTAAATTGGAAAACTAGGAACAAAAAACAAAAAAACACAACAGCAATGACACTTTTAACATAACACAAAAGTTTCAAATTATAATCATGTCACATTTCACAAACAACTCGATTAATGTTTACTTGACTAACTGTTCAATCACAAGATAAACAGCCGGTTCAGCTGGTTAATCCACTCGTTCAACTGCTCACAAACTACTCAACTTTTCAACCAATGAATTCATAAATCTACTTGCTCAACAACTCATTCTTTTTAACCTGTAAACTCGATAATTCACAGATTTTTTTAAACCAGTATTTCAACCCATGAACTACTCATTCAACCACTTGTTCAGCCATTCATTCTTTAACCTATGAACCCAATAATTTACATAATTTTTAAACCATTCCTTTTCAATCTGTGAATACACTCATTCAACTATTAGTTCAGTCATTCATTCATACAACTATTTGTCAATCCACTCATTATTCAGTCTGTGAAACCCACTCATTTAACAATTTGTTTAATCCCTCAATATTCAACCTGCAAAATCTACCCATTTAATTATTTACCCATCTACCCAATCAACAATTTGTCCTACCACCCATTTGATTATTTGCCCAACCACCCATTCAATTCAACTCAACAATTTGTCCAGTAGCTAACACTTCAACGTGTAAACTCACCCATTCAACTAACTGTTTAACCATTTATTATTTAACTTGTGACCCCCATCCACTCTGCTCATTCAACAACTTATTACCACAACAACCATCACATTCTCAACACTAAATAATACATAGTTGTGAATGAAAGACACAGGTTTGGGAAAGCAGCACACCTGCTCGGTTCTACATGACACACTGAAGCTCAAAACAGTTGACCACTGCTTTTCAGGCTTCCCATTTTCAATCATCTCCATTTTTCATGGAATATATCCGGTGGCACAAAAAACAGAAATTTAGCTTCAGGTGCTTTAAAAGGCTGGCCAGCCTGGCGGTTCCTCCGTTGCCAGTTAAAAAAATATAAGGAAAGCATACTACAGTACTCCAGATCCCTGAATGAAGATTGTAGTTAGCGTTTCCTAGATCGTTGCAGCAGTGATTTTATCTTTTTTGATGTCGCGTAACGGATGCACAAGACAGAACGGTGTCTCATTGCTGCTCCAAATAGCAACAGTGTTCACTGTATTCATTATGCAAATGTTTAAAAACAGCACAGCTGGGATGGTGTGTTGCCAGAAGAAATTAACTACCAGACTAGAGTCGGCATGCTTAGCAACTCTGGCGGTTCGGCCTGTTGTTCATCAGCGGTACTGCTGCTGCCGTTGCTGACAGTGTCATTGCTGCTTAAGGCTGCACTGCTGCTGCTGCTGGTTTGACTGGTGTTGCTGTTGCCTGGAATGTATGGCTGATAGTTGAAGAGAGTGTTGTGTTTTTCTGTGTAGGACTTGGCAGAGTCCTGGCCAAGGACCCGCTCCAGGGCGGGAACGGCTTGAGCGGGGATGATACTTCCTGAGGAGGCACAAGACAAGTCAGTGAACAGCAAAAATAAGTAATATAAACATTTTTAAATGATAAGTTATGTTAACCTTATAAATGACGTTGACCTCTTGAATGACGTTAACCTCATAAACGACTAGTAGTGTAGACTTCATAAATGAAAAGTAATGTAAATCTAAAAGATGACATGTAAAACTTTTTAAATGGCATCACGTATTATGAACATCCCAAATAATAACAGGTAATGTGAAACTCCTAAATGACAACAAGTAATGACAACCTCCAAAAAGATCAAAAAGTAATGTAAAGCTCCTAATATGAAAGTAATTGATGGTGAAACTCTGAAATGACAAGTAATTAAAACTTAATTAATGGAAAGTATTGTGAACCTTTTGAATAACTAAGTAATGTGAACCTTTTAAACGACACAAGTAATGTGAAATTCTTGAATGACAACAAATTAATGTGAAACTTCTAAATGACAAAATTTAATTGAAATTCCTAAATGAAAACAAGTAATATGAACTTCCTCAATGTGAACCTACTCAAATGACAGTAACTGATGTGATCCTATTAAATGAGAACTAATGTGAAGTTCTTAAATGAAAACCAGTAATGTAAAGTTCTTAAATGGTAACAAGTAATGTGAAGTTCTTAAATGGTAACAAGTAATGTTTAGCTCCCAAATGACAACAAGTAATATGAGGCTCCCAAATGACAACAAGTAATGTGAAGTTCTTAAGTGACAAGTAATGTGAAGCTATTAATTGCAACCAAGTAATGTGAACATCCCAAATAACAAGTAATGTTAACATTCCCAATAACAAGTAATGTGAACCTCCCAAATAACAAGTAATGTTAACATTCCCAATAACAAGTAATGTGAACATCCCAATAACAAGTAATGTGAACCTCCCAAATAACAAGTAATGTTAACATTCCCAATAACAAGTAATGTGAACATTCCCAATAACAAGTAATGTGAACATTCCCAATAACAAG
This sequence comes from Candidula unifasciata, assembly GCA_905116865.2. Taxonomy (NCBI): domain Eukaryota; kingdom Metazoa; phylum Mollusca; class Gastropoda; order Stylommatophora; family Geomitridae; genus Candidula; species Candidula unifasciata. The sequence goes on along the minus strand of CAJHNH020001817.1, from coordinate 153,161 downwards.
TAATGTGAACATTCCCAATAACAAGTAATGTGAACATTCCCAATAACAAGTAATGTTAACATTCCCAATAACAAGTAATGTGAACATTCACAATAACAAGTAATGTTAACATTCACAATAACAAGTAATGTGAACATTCACAATAACAAGTAATGTGAACATTCCCAATAACAAGTAATGTTAACATTCCCAATAACAAGTAATGTGAACCTCCCAAACGTGACGCTCATAAATAACCATGATGCGATCCTATTAAATGACACATAATGAGAACCTCCTAAATAACAATAAGTAATGTAAACTTCTTAAAATGACACATAATGTGAACCTCCTAAATAACAATAAGTAATGTAAACCTCTTAAAATGACACATAATGTGAACCTCCTAAATAACAATAAGTAATGTAAACCTCTTAAAATGACACATAATGTGAACCTCCTAAATAACAATAAGTAATGTAAACCTCTTAAAATGACACATAATGTGAACCTCCTAAATAACAATAAGTAATGTAAACCTCTTAAAATGACACATAATGTGAACCTCCTAAATAACAATAAGTAATGTAAACCTCTTAAAATGACACATAATGTGAACCTCCTAAATAACAATAAGTAATGTAAACCTCTTAAAATGACACATAATGTGAACCTCCTAAATAACAATAAGTAATGTAAACCTCTTAAAATGACACATAATGTGAACCTCCTAAATAACAATAAGTAATGTAAACCTCTTAAAATGACACATAATGAGAACCTCCTAAATGATACAGGTAATGTGAAACTCCTACAATGATACAAAGAATTTCATGGAATGACAAGCAATGCACCACATACCAACTATCCTCTGGTTGTCCTCTGTTCGCAGGCGGATGATCTGCATACGAGCGACATTTGAACTAAAGCCACTGAGGACACTCTCCACTTTGCTCCATACGCTCAAAACAGAACCACTCAGTACATGATAGAAGCGGGTTCGGAGCCCCGCATTACATTCCCGTCCCTGGGCAACTTTGGAGCAGGTACCTTGTCTGTGGACAAGATCAAATTGCTGGGGTGAAATTGTGTCCTTTCTTCTTCTCATACTGTGTGTGCCCTTGCATGCGCGTGTGTGTGTGTGCCCTTGCATGCATGTGTGTGTGTGCATGTGTGCGTGCGTGTGTGTGTCTGTATGTATTATGTATGTGTGCATGCATGTATGGTTGGTTGGATGTGCATGCTTTTGTATGTATGATTACTTATGTATTTGTATGTATATGTGAGTGAGTGCGAAGTTAAAGAATGCGTGAGTGAGTGTGTGTGTGTGTGCATTTGCGCAAGCATTTAACATCCATGCTTTTGGTTTTCCCTTGATGTTTATATTATGCATATTGTTTTATAAACATAACATGCTTTATTGATTTTTTTAAAAACAAGTTAATGAGTGAAAGAAGGGTGTTTGAAAGGGCCGAATGTAAGATAGGCCCACATGCTCAATTTGTAACCTCCCCGTGTGGGTTCCGGGGCCCTGTTATAGGGAAAACAAGAATAGAACCCCTGCCTACCCAAAAGCATGTCGTAAGAGTCGACTAATTGTGAGCTTCCTTCAAAGTCGGAGTGCATCTGCCTGAGAGGCAAGGTACTAGCAGTCTGCATACAAATGAGCCAGATCTGTAAAAGGGATGCATACGCAACACTCAGGTTCTAGAACAGGACTGCAGTCCGGAAGTGGATGAACAACCAGAACTTTCCGCTACCAAATTTACAGCTGGTGAACATGAAGAAGAAGAAGAATTTGAGCCTTTGGAAAAATCAAAGTGTGTTGGTCCAGAACATCAATCTCATTACACCTAGCCTGTGAGAAGCTGGATCTCTCACCAGGTCCTCAGCCGCGTGTACTTTCCCACCCAAGGTATCATTTGTATCCTGTGCCCATCACTGCCAGGCTGATCCCTGCTCCTCTTTCCTGGCATCATGCTTTCTAAACATTCCCTGGCTGTGAATTCCTGCAAAAAGTTTTGGTTTTTCGTCCCCTTCAGGAATTTGGTTTTGCTCCAGAATATAAAATTTGTATGCACATCCATTTTACAGAGCTGGCTTATTAGCATGCAGACTGTTGGTTCCTGGTCTCTCAGGCAGATACACGCCGACTTCAGAGTATATAAATTATACCTAATTAGTCGCCTAGTATGACATGCTCGTTAGTGAGGTAATGGGTCTATCCCCCCCCCCTCCCCTTTTTTCCCCCACCCGACATTGATTCCCCTAGAACCCACACATGAAACATAAAGTGATGTGCCTTTCCTTTATCCACCAAACAATGATTCCTCAGAACCCACACATGTAACTAATGAAGTGTTGTGCCTTTCCTTTTTCCACCCCACAATGATCCTGATAAATTGCGTTAACAAAATGTTTTTTAGGAGGCAGTGGGTATCCCCCCCCCCCCTCCCCGCCCCCCAGCCTTTAAAAAAAATATGTTTATGGGGATGATCACCCAGGGCCATGAAGGTGAGATAAAATAATCCTGAAAAATTTGGGAACTGATCAGACATATGCCACAGAAGCTCTGTAGACAGATGGAAAAGATGTCATGACGGATGGGATGTCATGACGGATGGGATGTCACGACGGTAGAGATGTCATAACGGAAGGGATGTCACGATGAAAGGAATGTCACGACGGAAGGGAAGGGATGTCATGATGGAAGGGTTGTCACGATGGAAGGGATGTCATGACGGAAGGGATGTCACGATGGGAGGAATGTCATGACGGAAGGGATGCTACGACGGAAAGGATGTCATGACGGAAGGGATGTCATGACGGAAGAATGATCATGACGGAAGGGATGTCACGACGGTAGGGATGTCACGACGGAAGGGATGTCACGACGGAAGGGAAGGGATGTCATGATAGGAGGGTTGTCACGATGGAAGGGATGTCATGACGGAAGGGATGTCACGATGGGAGGAATGTCATGGCGGAAGGGATTCTACGACGGAAAGGATGTCATGACGGAAGGGATGTCATGACGGAAGAATGATCATGACGGAAGGGATGTCACGGTGGAAGGGATGTCACGACGGAAGGGATGCTACGACGGAAGGGATGCTACGACGGAAGGAATGTCACGGTGGAAGGGATGTCATGGCGGAAGGGATGCTATGACAGAAGGGATGCTATGACGGAAGGGATGCTACGATGGAAGGAATGTCACGGTAAAAGGGATGTCGTGACGGAAGGGATGTCGTGACGGAAGGGATGTCGTGACGGAAGGGATGTCGTGACGGAAGGGATGTCGTGACGGAAGGGATGTCATGACAAAAGGGATGTCATGATGAAAGGGATGTCACGATGGCAGTAGCACTGAACTTTAGGTGTGTTAAGGACTGCCTCTGGGCAGTAGCACTGAACTTTAGGTGTTTTAAAGACTGATCTCTGGGCAGCAGCACTGAACTTTAGGTGTTTTAAAGACTGATCTCTGGGCAGCAGCACTGAACTTTAGGTGTTTTAAAGACTGATCTCTGGGCAGCAGCACTGAACTCTAGGTGTGTTGATGACTGGCCTCTGGGCAGCAGCCCCGAACTCTAGATGTATTAAGGACTGGCCTCTGGGCAGCAGCACTGAACTCTAGGCGTGTTGAGGACTGACCTTAAGGCAGCAGCACCACCGAACTCTATGTGTTTTAAAGACTGGCCTCTGGGCAGCAGCACCAATATCTAGGGGATGAAGCACCTTACACTTCCTACATATAATGATTATTACTATTATAAGACCATCTCTAGACAAGTCTATCAACTCACAAATACACAAATGACAAAGCCAACCAGACACAGAAGACCATCTCTAGACAAGTCTATCAACTCACAAATACACAAATGACAAAGCCAATCAGGCATGGAAGACCATCTCTAGACAAGTCAATCAACTCACAAATACACAAATGACAAAGCCAATCAGGCATGGAAGACCATCTCTAGACAAGTCAATCAACTCAAAAATACACAAATGACAAGGCCAATCAGGCATAGAAGACCATCTCTAGACAAGTCTATCAACTCACAAATACACAAATGACAAAGCCAACCAGGCATAGAAGACCATCTCTAGACAAGTCTATCAACTCACAAATATTTGTGTTGGCACTGTGTTTCCGACTTGATGTAGTGATCCTCCCACAGTGGCTCGGCAACATCGGGCAGACATTTCTTGTGCTTCGCCCTGATCTCCTCCATCGTCTCGCAGCGGGCCTGCAGACCCGCATTGGGCCGGTAGATGTTATACATGAGTTCCTTCTTCTTATTGCGCCCCTGCACCACGACCAGGATGACTACCCTCTTGCAGACTCGGTCCTGGTGGAGCAGAAGAGAGATAAGATCAACAATTTTTTTAAAGGATTGGTGAGAACTACTAGCACACTGGGCATCGGATCATTATCCACGTGTGTGTATGTGTGTGTGTATGTGTGTGCGTGTGGGGAAGGGGGCATTTTTCTCACTGCTCCTTAACTAGCATGTTGTAAAAAGTGACCAGCCGAGTACCGGGTAATGTCATGAAAAGTAAAAGCTGCTAGCAAGATGCTGACATCATTATCATCCACTGCGCACCGATGGACACTAAAAAGCACAAATGTCTCCCTGTACTTTGTGTGTACATTTTAATTCAACTGTTAACTCTTCCCAAACTGTGATCACTAGACGGCTTAGATTGGTTGACAGTACATGATCGATGCTTATATTGTTACTCGATTTATTCATAATATTTAACGGCCTCAAAGGTTCCCCCTGTTTATTTATTGGAACTACGTATACACACCGGAACCTACCAATCAAATACCTTTCTTTAATGTTTGTGTATTCTAGACAAAGCAATAAGGTCTTACTGTGTTCGTAAATTGTTGCTGTGATTGTTATTCGACATTTGCTTTGTTAATATAAATTTCTGTAACCTGTGGTGCTATTTCAATGGGTTGAAATGAATTCTGTCCGTATTCCATAGTTGTGGATTTTCAAGCTGTACGATAGACATGGCCAAAAAGACATCTTTTTTTGGGGGGGGGGGGGGGGGGGGGGGGGGGGGGGGGGGGGGGGGGGGTGCCTAGTTGACCATGTATCTTAGTGCACTTGTATTCATGGCGAGGCGCAGACGCCGTCTGGAGGTGACAGGTTCAATTCCCGGCACGGTAACTATAGCTTTCCATTTTTATGTTGTCTAGTGTGTTCTTCTTCTTCTTCTTCTTCGCGTTCACCAGCTGTAAACTCTGGCGGAAGGTTCTGGTTGCTCGTCCACTACTGAACTGCAGTCCTGCTCCAGAACCTGAGTGTTGCGTGTGCATCAGTTTTACAGATCTCATTCTCTTGAATACAGACTGTTGGTTCCTTGCCTCTCCGGCAGATGCACTCCGACTTCAAAGGAAGCTCCCCAATTAGTCGACTCTTACGACATGCTTTTGGGGAAGCAGTGGGTCTATTCTTGTTTTCCCCACAATGGGGCCCCGGAACCCACACGGGTTCTTCTATCTTTCTACTTCTTTCTATGAGTGCTGATCAATACACTTTCTGTTACTTGATTAATTCATTATATTGGGGGATATAGAAGTAGAAGTAGAAGGAGAAGAAGAAGCATCACACCATCTGGACATTCTACATACCTGCAGTGACACATAAAAGCCTTCGTCCAGGGAGCCGCACCGTTTCCAGAGCTCCAAGGCTTTGTGCCAATGCATGCCTTTCTCCACAGCAAACTTGCTCAGTTCTGTTCTGGCAGTGTTGGTCGCTGAGTTGCCCACAAACACTCTGCTCTCAAGTTTCCGCACTTTCTCTTCACCTGAGCCAAGATCTGCAATGAACATCAATAATGTCTTTGAGAACAAGGGTCCCTGAATCTTTCTTTCTTTCTTTTGTCAGGTTAACAGATTATCATTTTCCACGGGCAGGCTCGGTTGCCCAGAATACTATGATGTTGTGGATAGTGACTTCTTCAATACATTTTCTTCTTCAGTATTTCCTAACTCTTAGTGCTTCTACTTTCATGTTGTACGCTCTCGCGGCAGCTATCACTGGATTTACTCTCATTAACCCACTGACTATCACAATCGCATGTTATGCGAATCGCCGACATTTATGGTTGGCTACCACGATCGCACCCCTTGCGATCATAACTTTGGCCGCTCGCCATCATGCTATAATCACGATTTTTGCAATGAATGTGAAAGCCTTTAGCTCATTCATTTCTCTAAAATAATTTAAGAGAAACAGGTTTATAGTAAATGTTTAAAGAAGTGCTTATAGTAAACTTTATGAATTGTCATCGTTAGCTCCCTTCTCGGTGACACACTGACGAAATTCTCATTATGGCGTCAGTCTCGAAGTGATCGTGGTGGTCACATTTATCATTTTTCTGTTGGTGCATATGATTTTTTTTTTACTGAATTTTCCCCGGAAAGTGAAAGTGAAGATTTTACTAAACAGTTTGATGACTCTAGTTTTGATCAATGGAATAAAGTGCCATCAAAAACATCACTGACAGTAGTAAAACAACAGGATGTGGCTTCAAAGACAAGTCTAAGATTCGACCGGCAGTTACACAGTCAACAGCTAACACTAGTGTGGCAGTTTCCTATACTGATAGTTCTAGTGAAAGTATTCAATCAGAGCCGGTAGATTTTGGAAGATGTTATTTATGAGCCTGCACATGATGAAGATATTACCTCTTTTGATCCAGATTCATCATCTGCTATACCCGATTCTGGTTGATAACTGGCATTGTGATTTGTGGGGCTTTCCTTAAAATACACCCATTTACAGAAGAAGGTGCAGTGTGTGCAGAAAAAGACAAATGTTGGAATCCAGAAATAAAAAGGGCTGCAAAGGGACCATGGCAAGTTATGAGTGTAGGGAATGTCAGGTGCCACCTTGTAGTGAAAGATCCTATGGACTGTACCATACTACTGACACATTTTGGCTGTAAAAAAATTTTTTGCATTAAATTGAACACATTTTTTATATTAATATAACAGTACAATTTCATGTGGTTTTTTTTTTATATCATGAAATTTAGTCTATACTGTTGGCAGTAACAGATTTTTTCGGTTGCCTTTTTTGCACCATATCTACAGTCGCATGATGATGATGATGTCAACCAAAAAAGAAAAATGCAAAATATGATGAGTTCGTGTCAAATGGTTGTGAAGTTATGGCATTTTTCTTAGTTAGAAACAAGATTTTGTTGCCTCTTTTGCACTAATCTACATTCAAATGATGACAATGTCAAACAAAATAGGCATACATTTTCTTGCAATTTGTTCTCCATTCAATTTGGTGCAAAAATACAATATGATGAGTTGGTGTCAAATGGTTGTGATGTTATGGCATTTTCAGTACACACTAAAATATGTGGTATCTGGGAAAGTGCTAGGGTTAACGGGTGTGACAGTGGGCTAAACGGGCAAACCATTTCAGACATTTTTTTCCCCATGAATTTAATGATGGGCGGTGTTATAACAGTTCTTCTAACTTCTTTATTTCTCACACAATCTCTTATAGTTTTGTTGACTACCTTTCTCAAACATCTCATTTCAAAGATGAATAGATTTCTTTCATGTTCTTTAGCCTATGTCCAAGTCTAACACTGATAGCACAAAGTTGGTATGATGATTGCATTTCCTAAATAACATTTGAAAATAGTAAAAACAGGTTTAGGTCACTGCAGACATGAGCAACATTCGACAAAGGAACAGGTAAACGGATTCTATAGACATAGCAATCAGGTTTAGTCCTATTTGATTCCATGCACACTGCAGGCATAAGAACAAACTATGTTTACTGCAGGAACTCACTGGTGACCTAGATAATGGTATTAGTTACTGATCAAACACACCAACTGATGAAATACACTGCAGGAACTCACTGGTGACCTAGATAATGGTATTAATTACTGATCAAACACACAAACTGATCAAACACACAAACTGATGAAACACTGCAGAAACTCACTGGTGACCTAGATAATGGTATTAGTTACTGATCAAACTCACAAAATGATAAAACACACTGCAGGAACTCACTGGTGACCTAGATAATGGTATAAGTTACTGATCAAACACACAAACTGATAAAACACACTGCAGAAACTCACTGGTGACCTAGATAATGGTATTAGTTATTGATCAAACACACAAACTGATGAAACACTGCAGGAACTCACTGGTGACCTAGATAATGGTATAAGTTACTGATCAAATACACAAACTGATGAAACACACTGCAGGAACTCACTGGTGACCTAGATAATGGTATAAGTTACTGATCAAACACACAAACTGATCAAACACACTGCAGGAACTCACTGGTGACCTAGATAATGGTATAATTTACTGATCAAACACAAAACTGATCAAACACACAAACTGATGAAACACTGCAGGAACTCACTGGTGACCTAGATAATGGTATTAGTTACTGATCAAACACACCAACTGATGAAACACACTGCAGAAACTCACTGGTGACCTAGATAATGGTATTAGTTACTGATCAAACACACAAACTGATAAAACACACTGCAGAAACTCACTGGTGACCTAGAAAATGGTATTATTTATTGATCAAACACACAAACTGATAAAACACTGCAGGAACTCACTGGTGACCTACTGCAGGAACACACTGGTGACCTAGATAATGGTATAATTTACTGATCAAACCACACAAACTGATCAAACACAACAAACTGATGAAACACTGCAGGAACTCACTGGTGACCTAGATAATGGTATTAGTTACTGATCAAACACACCAACTGATGAAACACACTGCAGAAAACTCATGGTGACCTAGATAATGGTATTAGTTACTGATCAAACACACTCAAGGTATCCACAAGTTACTTTCTCCAGGCTTGTGGCCTTTTCTCAATCTTCTGTGTTTGCCATTAAAATGGTGGCTGGCATGCTGCATTGTGGTTTGCACCATATTTTCTCCTTAGCGTTCACCAGATGTAAACTTTGATTGAATGTTTAGGTTGTTCGAACTAACTTCTAGGCACTGGTCTTGCTCCAAGACTTGAGTTTTGCATGCAAATCTGTTTTAAACATCTAGTTTATTTGTATGCAGACTGTTGGTTCCTCGTCTCATGGGCAGATGCACTCCGACTCTGAAGGAAACATCCATAATTGTTAGTTTTTTTGCGACATGCTTGTTAGGTAGTCTGTGGCTTAGGCGTTGTGAACCAGCTTCATAATGCCAGGTTCGATCCCAGCTGCAGAAGATTTGTCTTGAGTTGGTTTCAACAATAGTACTAAGAGCTGACGATTCAGCAAGCAATGGCAAACTACTGAAAGTAAAATCTGCCTAGAAAAACATCAACAGCCACAAAATCCTGGGGCTGGTTCTGCAATGTTCTGTGAAGGATACACAACAAACTTGTGAGGGGAGCCATGGGGCCCCCAAAAACCCCACAGGGACACCTAATCGTCAATATGTGCATCTTGAGAGCTTTCACATCTGATTTCAGTAAACCCACTAGCTAGTCGCCTTCTACGCCATTATTTGTTTGGTTTGATGGGAGGAAGGGGCGGGGGTCATATGAGGGTTAGCTATTTCAGTATTAAACCTTATACAAACTAAGGGGTAGCTATTTCAGTATTAAACCTTATACAAACTAAGGGGTAGCTATTTCAGTATTAAACCTTATACAAACTAACGGTTAGCTATTTCAGTATTAAACCTTATACAAACTAAGGGGTAGCTATTTCAGTATTAAACCTTATACAAACTAAGGGTTAGCTATTTCAGTATTAAACCTTATACAAACTAAGGGGTAGCTATTTCAGTATTAAACCTTATACAAACTAAGGGTTAGCTATTTCAGTATTAAACCTTATACAAACTAAGGGTTAGCTATTTCAGTATTAAACCTTATACAAACTAACTACATACACAAATATCCAGGTCAGAATTTCAGAACTTGAAAAATACAAACTTGAATAAACGGTTTTTGCACACTTGTGATGGGCATAGTTGAATATAGACTGCTCGCCGCAGCGCAGCGGTTCTCAACCCATGGGCCGTGACCCTTTGGGGGGTCAAATAGCCCTTTCACAGGGTCACCTAAGACCCTTTTTATTTTTAAAACTTGCTTCTTATTCTGCCCTAAAAAGAGGTGCAACTGAACACCAATATTTAACTTTGTGCAAAGCAATAACACTCAGTACACAATGCAACTTTTTTCCTCCCTTGTATTCAGCAGTGGAGCACAGGCCCCCAACCAAATCACTCCTATCCACATGCAGCTGAGCCCCTGTCATCATTTCTCTGTTTGTTTCTTCACTCTCTAGCTCCCTTCTACGTGTCTTTTTTCATCTGCCTTGACTTCTATGCCCCTATGAGCATTCTATGCCCCTATGAGACTTCTATGCCCCTATGAGCATTATATGCCCCTATGAGCATTCTATGCCCCTAAGATTATAGCCCCCATGACTTATTGCCCCTATAGCATTCTATTATGACC
>CAJHNH020001817.1:87246-142653 GCA_905116865.2 Candidula unifasciata | reverse complement strand
ATAAAAAGCCCCAAAATGACAACTGAAATATAAAGCCCCCCAAATGAAAACAATAATGGAAAGCCCCCAAATGAAAAAAATTAAGCCCTAAATGACGGAATATGAACTTAAAAAGAAAACGCAATATGGCCCCCAAAATTACAAAAGAAATCGAAGCCCCAAAATGACAAAAAGCAATTTGAAGCCCCCAATGACAAGCAATTAAAGCTCCAAATGAAAACAACAATATGAACTCCCAATGACAAAAGATAAAAGCTCCCAATGAACAAGAATTTGAAGTTTCCCAAAGAAACCAGTAATATAAACTCCAAATGAAACAACAATTAAAGCTCCAATGCCAAAAAGAATTAAACTCCAAAAACAACAGAAATTAAAGCTCCTAAATGACAAAATAATGAAAGTTCTTAAATACAAGAAAAGTAAGATTTAATTAAAACCAAGAAAATTAACACCCCAAAATAACAAGAAATTTAACATTCCCCAAAACCCATAATGTGAGCTCCTAAATACAAAAAGTAATTCGCCCCATAAAACCATATGCTTTCTTTTAAAATGACGTGGGAAACCTCCCAAATAAAATAAAAAAGAAAACCTTTTAAAAATGACAATAATAGAACCTCCTAAATGAAAGGAATGTAAAATCCACAATGTACAAAAAATTTCATGGAATGACAACAATGCACCACTTACCAACTATCCCCTTTGTCCTCGTTGCAGGCGGATGATCCGCATACAGCACATTTGAACTCAACCCCTGAGGACACTCTCCACTTTGCTCCTCACTCAAAAAAGAACCTCTACATATAAAGCTGTTCGGAGCCCCTTTACTTCCCGTCCTGGGCAAATTTGGAGCAGGGGACCCTTTTCTGTGGGCTGTAAAATGCTGGGTGAAATTGGTTCCTTTTCTTTCAAATTTTGCTGCCCTTTCATGCTGTGTGTGTTGTGTCTCTGTTTATTATTTAGTTGCATCAGTATGGTTGGGTTTGGGTAGTGTGTATTATGTTGAGATTCTTACATTGTTTACATGTGATTTATGTGATTTAGGCGAAAAAAAAGGGAAGCATAAAGTGAGTGTGTGTGTGTCCCATTTTGGCACGATTAACATCCATGTTTTTCTAGGCAGCACACGAACTTCCAGGGGTTTTAAAAGACTGGTCCCCGGGCAGCAGCCTGAACTTGGGTGTAAAGGACTGGTTTCTGGGCGAAAGAAACGAACTCAGGTGTTTTTAAGGGCGACCTTGGGTCAGCAAGAACTTAGGGGGGTTTGGACGCCCTCTGGGCAGCGGGCAATAAAACTCTAGGTGGGGGTTTTAAGGACTGCCCTCTGGGCAGCAAGGGGGGGGGGAAAACCCCAAGGGGGTGTTAAAGGACTGGCCTTGGGCAAAAAGGGGACTGAACTCTAGGGGTGTTGAGGTTTGCCTCGGGGCAGAAAACATCAAACTCTGGGGTTTGGTTGGGGTTTGGCCTCGGGCAGAAAGAAATGAACTTTTAGGTGTTTTTAAAAATTGGGCCCTCGGGTTTCGGAGCCCCAAAACATCGGGGATGAAGCCCCAAAACCTCTACCACTAGAAAATTTTTTGGTTTTTCCTACGGGCCGTGTATAAAAGTTTTCTTTTTTTATCGTTTTAACCCCATTAAAATATTTAAAATATACTGTTTACGGTTCGGTTTATAAGATTTTTACTTTTAGTGGGACCATCTCTAAAAAGTCTATAAAACCAAAAATCAAAAAATAAAAAGGGCCCAAACCCAGGCATAGGCCCATTCTAGAAAAGTCTATTAACTCACAAATTTTTTTTTCAGGGGTTTCCACTTGACGTGGGGGTCCTCCCCACAGGGGGTTTCGGCAACATCCGGCAGACATTTCTTGTGTTTTCCCCTGATCCCCTCCATCGTCTGCAGCGGGCCTGAAACCCCGCATTGGGCCGGTATATTTTTAACATTTTTTCCCTTCTTCTTTTTGGCCCGCCCCCCCGACCAGGATGACTACCCCTTGCAGACCCTGTCCTGGTGGAGCAGAAGAGAGACAAGTTTAAACAATTTTTTTAAGTATTGGGAAAACTATTTAGCAAAACCGAGCATCGGATCTTTATCCACGGGTGTGTGCGTGCGCATGTGTTTTTGTGTGGGGGGGAAAGGGGAAAGCATTTTTCTCACGCCCCTTTAACTAGAGGGTTGAAAAAAGAGACTAGGGTTTGTACCCTTAAAAGTCAGAGAGACCCTGCTGAGGTGGGGGGAAAACCAAACCCGTCTGAAAAAAATTAGCTAGGACAGTAAAAAAGGGAGGCGCACACAAGTTTTAAAGCCCTCAAATTTGGGAACTACATCCAGAACTTTATGCCGCAGTTTACAGCCAGCACACGCAGAGAAGATCATCAGAAAAAGACCAAATTCTGCTAATGTTTCGGCCATTTCCATTATAAATGAAAATGTTATATATACACACACAAAAACATTAGGGTTTTGAGTTCAAATCCTCACAGAGGCAGACTGGTTTTTCAATGACCTTGACTCACAGGTAACCCAGCCTAAAATGGGAAACCAAAGGTAATGCAAAAAAAGGAAAAAGGTTGGGCAAAAATGCTGACACCCTCATCATCCACTTTCCCCCTGGCCACAAAAAAGCAAAATGTACCCTTTGTACTTTGTGTGTACATTTTTTTTTTTTTTTTTAAAAAACCGGGGTTAACTCTTAAAAACCCTTTATCACAGAGGGCTTCGTTTTTCATTTCCCCCTTAGGGCCCTCAAATTATTAATTTAAGTCCTGTTTGTGGCCAGGTTTAGGTACATTTCTGTTAATTAATGAAGCAATCTCTAAAAGTTGGAGGCAATCACAAAAAGATTGGAGTTAAGTCCCTTCGAGTAGTTTTTTTTTACATTTTTTTTAAACATCACTTCTCAGTGTATGTCCCATGCAATGCAGCATCTCTTCTTCACCTCTTGGTCCAGTGAAACTTGTTTAGTTTTCTCCAAAAGCTCAAAATTAGTGATTCTATTGAACCATTGAATTTCCTCTTTTCCACGCAGGCAGCAGTTAATGAATTTTATATTTGATTAGTTAACTGCCTTTTTTGTTCATGTATGATAATGGGACTAAATCAATTCCAGTCAATCATCATCAACAAATTCTTCTGCTACTAAGCGTCAAGAAGAGAATAATTTGTGATTCAGTGAGCACTATCTTGCTATGGTCTTTAATTTTGTCGATCCATATCCTGTGGCCATCCTCTTGCAGCTGATCTGAGATGTGAGTGTGATGGTATTTGATGTTGCTGCATTCTAACAAGACAGCCAAACAACTTGATCGGCTGTTTCTCTATGGGCTGTCATTCAAGAGGTGAATAAAATACCCTGCCATTAGATAGAACATATGGCGAGAAAACCTGAGAACAATGTAACTAGAATGTGTTTACACTGGAACCTACAGGGGCACAGAAGCAAGAGCAAACCAACAAACACATGGAAAAAGGAGCTGCGGAAGTTGAGTTGTGTTGGTTTAAGAACCAACATAACAGCACTCAAGGCATTCCCATAAGCGCTCCGTCCAGTAGCAGTCTGATTATGTGACGATCTTGCGTTTCCTTGTAGTGCGGAGGATCAGCCAGATCCCTCTGTCATTCCTTGCTGCATCACTCTTAACAGACTGTGATCATCAATTTGCTGTTCCGAACCATACACACTCTCCCATAAGGCCTCAACCACGTCTGCCTGATTACGAATCAATATTTCAAAAAAACTGTGCAGAGCCAGGCAGTCTATCAGCCTGTTCACTTCTCAATATAGCGGCATACCCCAGAAAAAAAGATCCAGACAATGCTCCTAGCACATGACCTCTAAAGTAAAGCATGCCATTCTGCATGAAGCATGCCTGTGCTCATCTTCTTCAGCAGACTTTCTCAGTCACTTACAATCAGTCGGTGAGTGGGTGTGTGTGTGTGTGCGCATGCTAAATGTCGTATTATATGCTAGGTTCACCTGGCCACAGCAACTTTTGCTAAGAACCCCAGGCACTCCTTTCGCCTCTTCACACTGAACCATCGGTATAAATAAGCACACTACCCAAGTCAGCATTATCCTTAACTGCTAAATTTCCACCTCTGTGGCATCAGCTGGCCACTCTCTGTACTCCCGGCTCAATGTTATTATGATACTACAGTAGCAGTTCACAACCCGTGCGTCCGGACCCTTTTGTGGGTCAAACCACTCTTTCACAAGAGTTGCCAAAGACCATCAGAAAACACATATTCACTGAAGTTATGAAGTAACAATGAAAATAACTGTTTGGTTGGGGGGAGGGGGGTGTCACCACAACATGAGGAACTGTACTAAACGGTCACGGAAAGGTTGAAAACCATTGCTCTACACGAAGAAGGGAGCTAGAGGAGTCAAGTTTAAAAGATGGGGTGGACGTGGGATGCGGGGCATGTGAAAGCAAATGAGGACGCCTTGGTATGAGTTGGCTGACAGTACATGATCTATGCTTATACTGGGGGATATAGAAGTAGAAGGAGAAGAAGAACCACATCAACTGGACATTCTACATACCTGCAGTGACATATAAAAGCCCTCATCTGGGGTGTTGCACCGTCTCCAGAGCTCCAAGGCTTTGTGCCAATGCATGCCTTTCTCCACAGCAAACTTACTGAGTTCTGTTCTGGCAGTGTTGGTCGCTGAGTTGCCCACAAACACTCTGCTCTCAAGTTTCCGCACTTTCTCTTCCCCTGAGCCAAGATCTGCAATGAACATCAATAATGTCTTTCAGAACAAGGGTCCCTGATTCTTTCTTTTGTCCATTTTATGCTTTGTGCCGGCGGTCATCGCAGGTTAACAGATTATCAGTTTCCAAGCACAAGCAGGCTCGGTTGCCCAGAATACTGTCATGTTGTGGATGGTGACTTCTTCAATTCATTTTTTTCTTCAGCATTTCCTAACTCTAGGTGTTTCTACTTTCATGTTGTATGCTCTCGCTGCAGGCATCACTGGATTTACTCTCATTAACCCACTGACTATCATGATAGCATGTTATGCGAACCGCTGACATTTACGGTTAGCTACCACGATTGCACCCCTTGCGATCTTAACTTTAGCCGCTAACCATCATGTTATAATCGCGATTTTTGCAATGAATTTGAAAGCCTTTAGCTCATTCATTTCTCTAAAATAATTTAAGAGAAACAGTGTTTATAGTAAATGTTTAAAGAAGTGCTTATAGTGAACTTTATTCAAATTCTCGAAGTGATCGTGGTGGTCACATTTATAATTTTCCTGTTGGTGCATATGATTTTTGTCTCGGAAAGTGCATGTGAAGATATTACTGAACAGTGTGATGACTCTAGTTCTGATAAATGGAATGAAGTGCCATCAAAAACATTACTGACAGTAAAACAACGGGATGTCGCTTCAAAGTCAAGTCTAACTAAGATTCGACCGGCAGTTACAAAGTCAACAACTAACACTATTGTGGCAGTTTCCTATACTGATAGTTCTAGTGAAAGTATTAAATCAGAGCCGGTAGATTTTGAAGATGTTATTGAGCCTGCACATGATGAAGATATTACCTCTTTTGATGCAGGTTCATCATCGCTTACCCGACTCTGGTTGATAACTGGCATTGTGATTTGTGGGGCTTTCCTGAAGTACACCCATCAAACACACAAAATGATGAAACATTGCAGGAACTCACTGGTCACCTAGATAATGGTATAAGTTACTGATCAAACACACAAACTGATGAAACACACTGCAGGAACTCACTGGTCACCTAGATAATGGTATAAGTTACTGATCAAACACACAAACTGATGAAACATTGCAGGAACTCACTGGTGACCTAGATAATGGTATAAGTTACTGATCAAACACATAAAATGATGAAACACACTGCAGGAACTCACTGGTGACCTAGATAATGGTATGAGTTACTGATCAAACACACAAACTGATGAAACATTGCAGGAACTCACTGATGACCTAGATAATGGTATAAGTTACTGATCAAACACACAACTTACCCATGATACCCATGTCCCAGCGGCCTGTTCTCTTTGCCTCCAGAATGACAGCGGTCAGGTTTTCGGTGAAATATTTGAACAATGCATTCTGGACAGCGACTTTCATCCCCAAAATACGATTCAAGAACTTGGAGATGTTGTTGAAGTCTGCAAAAAACAGTAAATGGGATGAGAAAAACTTATGCCTATTGTGCCTTGAAAACAGTATGCCTGAAGGACATTTCAAGGTATCAACAAGTTACTTTCTCCGGGCTTGTGGCATTTTCTCAATCTTCTGTGTTTGCCATTAAAATGGTGGCTGGCGTGCTGCATTGTGGTTTGCACCATATTTTCTTCTTAGCGTTCACTGGATGTAAACTGTGCTGGAAAGTTCTGGTTGTTTGACCCCACTTCTGGGCACTGGTCTTGTTCCAAAACTTATGTTTCGCATGCAAATCTGTTTCAAACATCTGGTTTAATTGTATGCAGACTGTTGGTTCCTCGTCTCTCAGGCAGATGCACTCCGACTCTGAAGGAAACATCTATAGTCGTTTTTTTTTTGGCGACATGCTAGTTAGGTAGTCGGCATCTGTGGCTTAGGCATTGTGAACCAGCTTCATAATGCCAGGTTCGATCCCAGCTGCGGAAGATTTGTCTTGAGTTGGTGTCAACAATGGTACTAAGAGCTGACCATTCAGCAGGCAATGGCAAACTACTGAAAGTAAAATCTGCCTAGAAAAACATCAACAGCCACAAAATCCTGGGGCTGGTTCTGCAATGTTCTGTAAAGGATACACAACAAACTTGTTAGGGAAGCCAATGGGGCCACAAAAACCACACAAGGACATCTAATCGGCAATATGTGCATTTTGAGGGCTTACACATCTGATTTCAGTAAACCCATTAGCTAGTCGCCTTCTATGACATGATTTTGTTGGTTTGATGGGAGGAAAGGGGGGTGGGGGGGTGGGGGGGGGGGGTCCATGTGAGGGGTATCATGGGTAAGTTGTGTGTTTGATCAGAACTATGAAAATACAAACTTGAATAAATGGTCTTTGCACACTTGTGATGGGCATAGTTGAATGTAGACTGCTCACCGTAGAGCAGTGGGTCTCATCCCATGGGTCATGTCCCTTTTGGGGGTCAAACAGCCCTTTCACAGGGTCACCTAAGACACTTTTTATTTTTAAAACTTGCTTCTTATCCTGCCCTAAAAAGAGGTGTAACTGAACACAAATATTCAACTGTGTGCAAAGCAATAACACTCAGTACACAATGCAACTTTTTTCTCCCCTTTATGCGCCAGTGGAGCACAGGCCCCCAACCAAATCACTCCTACCGCCCATTCAGCAGAACCCATGTCATTTCTTTGTTTGTTTCTTCACTCTCTTGCTCCCTTTTCTGTGTCTTTTTCGACTGCCTTTACTTCTATGCCCCGATGAGCATTCTATGCCCCTATGCCCAAGAGATTCTAATTAAATTCATTTGAGGTTTTCTGTGTAGCCCGAGAACAAAAGTTTCACCTGAAATTAGAATATTTCCTGTCCCGCTTTCTCAAAGTTTCACACAATCCTGGTTATTACAGTGTGACAACGCCACACAAAACAACAAAAATAAGTACAATGTGTGTGGAACCCACCTTTCTCTAGCGTACAGAAGCCAGTTTTCTCATCTACGTTGATCATCCCCACCCCAATCAGGGCCTCTTTAACGTCTGCAAGTACAAGCAAAAGAATCATTACATAGCTAAACTTACCACAACTATCTATCACAGAGGACACAGCTTTCACCAAACAACAACAACAAAATAGCATGCATCAGAAATCATTATGCAGCCAACAAAACCATCTGAGAAAAACGTTGGAAATGATATTAGACAGACTGTAGGAACAACACCATGCAGCAAATTCACCTAGAAAGAGAAGATCAAATCTTTTGGTCACCTTGTAAGAATGCAGCCAGAACAACTAACGCAGGCGATACATATGAAAAGATCTGAAGAGAAAGCAAGAGGCTGCCCTAGAATAACATGGTATAACGATATTAAAGAGCTTATACGAAGATACAGAATTATAATAGTCATTAATGCCAATCAAGCTACAGATCGCATACTATTCCTCCCATAACGCTAAGCAGCAGAAGTGAAAACTGACAATGATGATGATGTTAGAAGAAGTCAATAGGTAAGTCACAAATGGTTGTTTAAAAAAACTAAAGATGATAACTTGAAAACTGTTTATTTTTACACACACACTGTCCCCTTAATTTTCAACATAGTTTCCACCAACACTGATGCACTTGTCTCATTGTTTTATCAGTCCTTCCAAACCTGCAGCATAGAAATGTGTGCTCTGTTTTCTGAACCACCTTTTCACTTCACATCCAACTTCTGTGTCATTCCCGAAATGTCTTCTGCCAAGGTGGGTTTTTAGTGGATCAAAAGGGTGGAAATTGCTAGGGGATAAGTTGGGGCTGTAAGGTGAATGTTCTAGAAGTTCACTGCAGGCTGCCTTTTTGCCCAAAATAAGCACATAGTTCTTTGAGCGTACACTCTGTAAGTACAGTCGCCATTTTGTTACTTTGTTGCAAATGCGCGCACAACACCTAGCGCCACCTAACGAATGAAAACATTTGATGTGGCTGTCACTTAACGACACCTTTACAAACCACCAACTACATTTTTCTGCCTTCCCATAACCATTTGTGACTTACTTATTGACTTCCCCTCGTACAAACCATATGGAGAATCAAGTGCTGCAATCCTATGCCGCAGTGAATAATCTTTTTGTTCACCGGATGTAAACTCTGGTAAAGTTCTGGTTGCTTATCTACTTCCGGACTTTGGTGCCAGAATCTGAGTGTTGTGTGCACATCCATTTGACAGATATGGCTTATTTGTACGCAGCCTCTTGGTTTCTCACCTCTCAGGCAAGCAAACTATGACTTTAAAGTTTGCCCCCAATCGATCGACTTCTAGGACATGCTTGATGGGGAGGCAGTGGGTCTACTCTTCTTTCCCTCACAATGGAGCCCTGGAGCCCACACAGGGGCCAAAGAATCACCTCAAAAGTCAGAAATGACATACAAATAAGCCAAAAATGCTTTTCAGATCAAACTCGTGTCATACCTTTAAAGAAATCTCCCTGGTAGGTCTTCGGCGGGGGGACGTGAGGGATCTCATGTGGGATGTCAAGGACTGACTTCATGACTACTTCTAGAGCCACGCGACCATACTGTGGAACAGAACACCAACTTGAGTCAGGTAAAAGATATATAAAACGAATGTAAAGTACAGCAGTAACAACTACAGTATCACTGTTTGTCCATAACAAGTGATATGGACAACTCTTTCTTTCATCCATCCTGAAACTGTGGTTGATTCTGAGTCCAGAGATGAGAGCCCAGTAAAGGCCTGGAAGGATCTAAAACAATGAGGGCAGGGAACAGTGTCGGTGATAAAGGACCTGCTTTACAGGTCTTTTTAGCCCGTCTTTGCTGTTCGGCTGCCCTTTCTCTGAATGCTGCATCACTTCGGACAGATGTTCAGCATATAGTCCAGTCTTGTGCGGCAGCCTCCTAAGTGTACTGGTTTATACAGAAGGCTTTGAGGACACTTACAGTACAGATGTAACAAGCACAAAACAATGTACAGCAGAGAAACATTACACCCCCATCAATAAACAGAACTGGCCTGGGAAGCAACAGTTGTACAGTAAAGGAATGTTAGGGGAACAAGTTTTGTGTAGAAGTCCTTTGTGATTTCACTAGTTTGTTTAATGACTTGGCTATCTCTAGCCCTCTCTGACCAACAGCTTTGTGGTTTCAGTAGTTAGTTGAATGTCCTGGCTCTCTGGTCAATATCTCCGACCTTCTCTGGTCACAGCTTTGTGGTGTCACTACTGCTTGTTGAATGCCTTGCCAGTCATTTCTGACCTTCTCTGATCAAGTTTTGTGGTGTCAATAAGGTTTGTTGAGTGTCCTGACAGTCAATAGCTCCGACCCTCTCTGTGCATCCTGGATCAACAAAAGAGCTGAGTGGCCCCCTTCAAGATGGCATTTCTACCATTATAACTAGTCAGGGCTTCATGGGGTAACCCTCATTCCGCTTTCTACAAACTCAGGACACAGCAATTACAATGCCTTGTGGTTCAGTACATCAGATTTTAACATAACATTCTTTCAGGTTTACCTCCCCTAGTTTTTGTCAGGCTATTATTCCATCTATACTATATATTTTTTTAACACACAAACACAGCGACTGAAAGGAGCATAATTCTAAAATTTAAAATCTCTGTAATTTAATGATTGAAAATGTTTAAATTGCAGACAAGAATATCTTAGGGTTCAACAATCAACTGATGGTTCTTTTGCATCTGGGTCATCAATAGTTTTTAGGCATATGGGCCTTCCCGTCAACTAATCAAAATGCACCCTTGGATAATTGTGTTATGCTTTCTTAACAGTAAACAATGTATCAACTGTGTGGGCCTCATCTAGTCTTGTCTCTACCCAGTAAGATACAGGTTTTGAGTGACCATGCCTATGGTCTTGTCTCTACCCAGTAAGATATAGGTTTTGAGTGACCATGCCTATGGTCTTGTCTCTACCCAGTAAGATATAGGTTTTGAGTGACCATGCCTATGATCTTGTCTCTACCCAGTAAGATATAGGCTTTGAGTGACCATGCCTATGATCTTGTCTCTACCCAGTAAGATACAGGTTTTGAGTGACCATGCCTATGGTCTTGTCTCTACCCAGTAAGATATAGGCTTTGAGTGACCATGCCTATGATCTTGTCTCTACCCAGTAAGATATAGGCTTTGAGTGACCATGCCTATGGTCTTGTCTCTACCCAGTAAGATACAGGTTTTGAGTGACCATGCCATGCCTATGATCTTGTCTCTACCCAGTGAGATATAGGCTTTGAGTGACCATGCCATGCCTATGGTCTTGTCTCTACCCAGTAAGATACAGGTTTTGAGTGACCATGCCATGCCTATGGTCTTGTTTCTACCCAGTGAGATACAGGTTTTGAGTGACCATGCCATGCCTATGGTCTTGTCTCTACCCAGTAAGATACAGGTTTTGAGTGACCATGCCATGCCTATGGTCTTGTCTCTACCCAGTAAGATACAGGTTTTGAGTGACCATGCCATGCCTATGATCTTGTCTCTACCCAGTGAGATACAGGTTTTGAGTGACCATGCCATGCCTATGGTCTTGTCTCTACCCAGTAAGATACAGGTTTTGAGTGACCATGCCATGCCTATGGTCTTGTCTCTAGCCAGTGAGATACAGGTTTTGAGTGACCATGCCATGCCTATGGTCTTGTCTCTAGCCAGTGAGATACAGGTTTTGAGTGACCATGCCATGCCTATGGTCTTGTCTCTACCCAGTGAGATACAGGTTTTGAGTGACCATGCCATGCCTATGGTCTTGTCTCTAGCCAGTGAGACACAGGTTTTGAGTGACCATGCCATGCCTATGGTCTTGTCTCTAGCCAGTGAGATACAGGTTTTGAGTGACCATGCCATGCCTATGGTCTTGTCTCTACCCAGTAAGATACAGGTTTTGAGTGACCATGCCATGCCTATGGTCTTGTCTCTACCCAGTAAGATACAGGTTTTGAGTGACCATGCCTATGGTCTTGTCTCTACCCAGTAAGATACAGGTTTTGAGTGACCATGCCATGCCTATGGTCTTGTCTCTACCCAGTAAGATACAGGTTTTGAGTGACCATGCCTATGGTATTGTCTCTAGCCAGTGAGATACAGGTTTTGAGTGACCATGCCATGCCTATGGTCTTGTCTCTAGCCAGTGAGATACAGGTTTTGAGTGACTATGCCATGCCTATGGTCTTGTCTCTACCCAGTAAGATACAGGTTTTGAGTGACCATGCCATGCCTATGATCTTGTCTTTACCCAGTAAGATACAGGTTTTGAGTGACCATGCCATGCCTATGGTCTTGTCTCTACCCAGTGAGATACAGGTTTTGAGTGACCATGCCATGCCTATGGTCTTGTCTCTACCCAGTAAGATACAGGTTTTGAGTGACCATGCCTATGGTCTTGTCTCTACCCAGTAAGATACAGGTTTTGAGTGACCATGCCATGCCTATTATCTTGTCTCTACCCAGTGAGATACAGGTTTTGAGTGACCCTGCCTATGGCTATGGTCTTGTCTCTACCCAGTGAGATACAGGTTTTGAGTGACCATGCCATGCCTATGGTCTTGTCTCTACCCAGGGAGATACAGGCTTTGAGTGACCATGCCTATGGTCTTGTCTCTACCCAGTAAGATACAGGTTTTGAGTGACCATGCCATGCCTATGATCTTGTCTCTACCCAGTGAGATACAGGTTTTGAGTGACCATGCCATGCCTATGGTCTTGTCTCTACCCAGTGAGATACAGGTTTTGAGTGACCATGCCATGCCTATGGTCTTGTCTCTACCCAGGGAGATACAGGCTTTGAGTGACCATGCCTATGGTCTTGTCTCTACCCAGGGAGATACAGGCTTTGAGTGACCATGCCTATGGTCTTGTCTCTACCCAGGGAGATACGGGCTTTGAGTGACCATGCCTATGGTCTCTACCCGGTGAGATACAGGTTTTCAGTGACCCTGCCTATGGAATGTTACTATCAGCTTAGCTCTTGGGATCAATGTGATACTATGTCTCTGTCTTTACAAGATTCTTTATCTGACAGAGACATGGGAAAGGGGAAAACTGCAGTCTCACTTCACAATGATAAAATAGGGAAGATTCTCACCTTGTTGTCAATGTTGAAACGGCTCAAATCTCTGGTTTCTGTGGCTCGTCGATCTCCATGAGTTAAGGCTCCCTGAGACAGACACAAATTATCGATATACTCATACAATCAGCAACATACAGCTTTCTCTTCTATTATTTAGCTATAACATGCAGCTTCCGCCCTGCTAGACATAATTTATGCTTACAATTTTCACCTCCCAGTATTGTCTTCTTCTCTTCCACCTAGTAACTCATCAAAGTGTTGGGGGGAGATGTAACATTCGTTGATGAGCTCTGTCAAGAGCACTACTAAGACTGATGTTCATTTCTGTAAGGTTGTTCTTAATACCACCACTCCATCTTTTCTGGTCTTCCGCTCGCTCTATACCCATTGTAACATTTTAGTCTCGCTCGCTGTGGCAGATACTACCAGGGCATTTTTGTTAGTGTCCAGACCACTCACTCCATTTGTTGTTCTTTGATGACTTGTAAGACTTGCTTTATTCCTAGCATTCCTCTGATTTCATGATTTCGTAGTCTGTCTTTCCTTGAAACTCCTGCAACTCTTCTGAGGCATTTCATCTGCTGTCACAATTTAACCTTCACTGGAGGATGTAAGTGTCGACGTTTGGCACTGATAGCATAGTGATAGCCAAAAAATAGTTCTAATAAGATTCACTTTAGTACTCTGGGTTTGGGGTATCTGCTTGTGTGTCAACAAGGGGATAGTTGCCACATTACTTGATTAGCTTTGGCACATCTTGAGCTAACTTCTCTATCCAGTTTTCAATCGGATGTGAAAATCGCTCCCAAATACTCAAATTCCTGTTTGTCTTGAGGTGTTGTTAAGGTATCCCTGTATTGTAAAATATCTAAACGAGAAGCAGACTTATTCAGCTTCACACAATCATCAACGACAAATGACGTAACACAGTGAGGCAGAAGACAATGAAAGATCCCAAATGGCGGAGTAATAGAGAATAAGACGTAAGTCACTCAGACAAGATGGGGAAAGAGGAGATCAAAAACTGAGGAGACAGCAAGTAGATCGCTGTGTTTTAGTGCCAACACCCCCAATTTTTTCCAGGTGTTGTGAAAATTAAAACAAAGAGTTTACCTGATCACCAGTCCTAACCAGCCCCTACAACTACACCCCCCCCCCCCCCCCCCCCCCCCCCAGCATAGTCTCCCTGTATACTCAATCCCATTCAGAATGAAACAAAAAACCACACAAGCTATTGGTGGCTGTCTCGTTGAACAAGTTGCAAGTATCTGTCAGTTCTTGATTCATACAGAACATAGTTTTAGACATGGGAACCTCAGAGTTAGTGGGGGGGGGGGGGGGGGGGGGGTGTGTGTGTGTGTGTGTGTTTAAATGCAGAAGTCGCCAACTTACCAAACTCTCTAACCTCTTTGCCACCGTTGAAGCAAACCTTTGTTCTCCGGCAAGCTCGGAGATCAAGAAGACGTATTCTGGAGCACTGACTTGATTGGATCTGTGTGTTCGACCTGTGCGAGGGAGATATAACTATAATTTACTAGNAAGAGCATCAGTTAATACAGTAAAATCCCATTAACTCCAAGGGGTCAAAAGTTATAAAAAAAATTATGCAGAGAAAACACTTCAGAACTGGGTTGACAAGAAAGTCTCTACATCAACCTAAGATCATTCAAATCTTGCCCATGACTCTCCTAGTCTTCTAGAACAGACTTGCCATCTGATGGTCTGCATACTCTCCAGGGTCTGTTATCACAGATAATACTTTACAAATATTTATCTTCGGGATGACTGTTTTTATTTTCCCATACCTTCAGGCATAATGGTCATAAAAAGCTAGACCTATATTCTATTA
The DNA here is from genome assembly GCA_905116865.2 of Candidula unifasciata. NCBI lineage: Eukaryota > Metazoa > Mollusca > Gastropoda > Stylommatophora > Geomitridae > Candidula > Candidula unifasciata. The sequence continues at coordinate 128,057 of CAJHNH020001817.1, read as the reverse complement.
GCCCAATCGTCATTCGAGCGATGTGATCAATTTTATGCCGGCCACCTTAACTTCCCAGGACTTTACCCAGTATCCATTTACTGCCTGGTCGACCTTGAAGCCAAGTCTGTATGACTTTCACATATACAGTATGAGGTCTGTGCCAGATCTGTGAAAACAGGGGGGGTTCCTGTGGGTGTTAGCTAACTGGTAACTATTTTGCTAGAACAGGGCTATTCAAGTGGCAGCCCGTGGGCCAAATCTGACCCACGAAAGCCTAACAGATGTATTGTATCAATGATCTGTCTATGCATGGCGATCCCCCATTTTCAAAATGTCTGCCCCTGAGTAAACTTAAATGACCCTGTTCTAGAATATTTAAAACCAACCTTGTCACGAAAGCCTTACAGAAAAACCCAGTTCCTACAGCATTTTCAAATGCTAGCACAATGAGGGTGTCCCTACAAGTCTGTTGTTATCATCATCACCCCCCAACCATCGAAGAAAGATGTCGGCACACGTACCTTTTCTCCATCCATAAATCGCTGCTTTTCTGTGAGATTAAGGATTTCTAGGGGCACATCAGTTTCAGACCTGGATTCAAACTGCACACCGTCGTTTGTGGACACCACCCGAGACTTCCGGCCCGTCATCTGGAAAAGGAGAGCAAAAAAGTCTTATTATTCTCTGCAAGTTCAAAGGAAAAGGCAAAAGATTATGACAAGATTGAATGCAGTAGACGGGCAAAAAAGAAAAAAGACAATTATTAAATTAGGTAATGAGGGGAATGATGTTAAAATGATAGGAAGATAAATGAGCAACAAGAACAATGCTTTGCACTAACATAAAGAAATCATATAGAATGAAACAATAAGAAAATGGCAATAATATGAGAACTATACACGGCTATAAGAAAGAAAGAAAGAAAGAAAGCAAACAACAAGAGGAAACAGCAAGATAATGACAAGAGGATATAACAGCTAATGGCAAGAGGGAATAACCAGGTAATGACAAGAGAAAATAACCAGGTAATGACAAGAGAAAATAACCAGGTAATGACAAGAGAAAATAACCAGGTAATGTCAAGAGAAAATAACCAGGTAATGACAAGAGAAAATAACCAGGTAATGACAAGAGAAAATAACCAGGTAATGACAAGAGAAAATAACCAGGTAATGACAAGAGAAAATAACCAGGTAATGACAAGAGAAAATAACCAGGTAATGACAAGAGAAAATAACCAGGTAATGTCAAGAGAAAATAACCAGGTAATGACAAGAGAAAATAACCAGGTAATGACAAGAGAAAATAACCAGGTAATGACAAGAGAAAATAACCAGGTAATGACAAGAGAAAATAACCAGGTAATGAAAACATTAAAAAGGCAACGAAAAGTAAGAACCCTTTTCCATGCCTGCAGACATATAGGGCTAGACAAGTTTTTTATAGACCAATCAGCACTCTGCGTGTGATGTGGTCTGCATGGACTTCATCTCAGAAACATGGGCGCCTAGGGCTAGGCTTTCTTTTTGTTTTCTGACATGAAACACACACTGACCAGCGTTATTAATGAAACATCCTATCGCTAAAATTCTGACATGAAGCACACACTGACCAGCGTTATTAATGAAACATCCTATCGCTAAAATTCTGACATGAAGCACACACTGACCAGCGGTATTAATGAAACATCCTACCGCTAAAATTCTGACATGAAGCACACACTGACCAGCGGTATTAATGAAACATCCTATCGCTAAAATTCTGACATGAAGCACACACTGACCTCAGCAACATTCTCTGGTCCACCCAGCTCATCTATCAACTGGTCCAGTGTGTTGGGTGGCAGCTTCTCCCCAAGGAACTCAATCCGGGACAGCAGCTCAGACTTCATGGCGCTGGCCTTCTCCCAGTTTCCAGAGACTGAAAACATAAGTCACAATTGTATATGATGTTTCTTTTATATTTGTGCCAGATTTACATCATCATTTGTACACTTTCTGTTTATCCTAACAGGCTGGTGCAACAATAAAACTAATAATTTAGTATAATTACTTCTGGTCATTAGTCAAGAAGGCTATACTTTTGGTCCCACAACCCAGTAGATTCAGGGTGTGTGTGATCATTAGAAACCATTCATTCTTGTTAAAATCCCTATTATCTATGTTGGGATTATTTCTCCTTCTTCCTCTGTTATTTGCCTTGAAGGGTGCAGTTATCATGTTGTGTTGTGGCTCACAGCTAGGCTGTGGTATCTGCACCTTTTGGCCCAAAACATCTAATTTCAGCAAACCCCTACTTAGACGTCTTTTACCTGCTGGGTTATACATGTGACAACTGAACTCAAAGAGCAGATGCCTGAAAACAACCTGCTAACTTATCAAGATTTAGATAGTCTGCAGATTTTTAGCCAAATCTGTGCTAAACACTTAAGCTCTTGCCTTCATTTCTAATATTTAAATTTAATTTAATCAGGAAAAAAGGTAACTACTGTATTTATAAGCAACTTTTTGTTGCCTCTTTCACTGGCTAGCATTCATTTCCCATGGTAAGACCCCAAAAGCATAAGACAGATATATATTGTCTGACAGCCAGAATACTTACGTCCATCCAGACCATTTGAAGCTGGCTTGTTCAACAGTCCAGCTTTAGCCAACGCCTTGTCAAACTGTTCATCATCATCATTGTCTTTCCTCTTGGAATCTTTCTTTTTCTTCTTCTCTTTCTTCTTCTTCTTTGGGCTGTCTTTCCTCTTCCTCTTTCTCTGCAACCACGGATCATCTGAAAGTAATTGAGCATGTCAAAACTCTTATTTACAGAACTTCCCCATAGACATTTATGTCTCTTGCGGAGCGCAGCTCCCCAGCCTGAAATGGGCCCCAGGTTAAGTCCTGGGAAGTAAGGGCAGGCAAGTGCTAAAAAAAATTACTTTACATATTTTACACCCAAAACACAGAGAGGATGAAGATCTAGCATACAGATTCATGCTTTGTAAGATCAAGATGTCAGTTCAGACAAAGGCAACATTTAACACAATTAATAACATAATTAATTAAACATCATCATTCTTTTCTTTTGCCAACACCTGCTTTGTACTACTGGACATCACAGATTAACAGATTGATATGCGAGCCCGGATGCGTTCTGTAGCTTGACACTGTAAAGTCTCAGGCTGTCAGTGACCCCTACGATCCAAGTTCTTCTAGGTCTCCCTCTGTCTCTTGGTATTTTCATTTTCAAGTTGTACGCTCTGACCTCCGGCATTACTGGATTCATTCTCATTAGGCTATGAAACTATTGTGAAGGCAGAAGTCCACCGCAGTAAAAGTTTAAAATGCAAAAGAAGCAGAAGACCTTATTTTGTATAGGCAAACTGTCTGTCTACTGCAGGCTGCTGAAGACTTAGTCTGCGATGAATGAGATGTTCAATATATGGAAGTGAGGTTAAACAGTCATGAGCAGGATGAGATGACTCCTTGGGTGAGCCCAGTACCAGAGCACCATGTACTGGCTCTACATTTATGAAAGTCTCCTTGAAGGATGGGGAATGCTCATGTCCTACCCTTCACTGCCCTCTCTTGAGGGTTGACCAGCATTATGTGGCTTCTCTGGACTGGCCAGATGTGGGGCACCACTTGTGAACTAGGAAACATAGATGACCACACAACAATGAGATTACATTGCCCCATGAAACTAACCAAGTAGGCTAGCCTGGGCAATATATGCCTGCAAAAGCTGGATGTGTCAGTCGTAAATGGAACAGCGCAGTTACATCTTCAGATGCACCCAGAAGATAAAGAAGATTCTCATTAGGCTGCCAAATCATTTCAGTCTCTGTTTCTCAGCGTATTTAACGATGGGTATTGTTCTGACACAATCTCTTCTAGTTTTGCTGGCAGCCCTTCTCAAATATCTAATTCCACAGGCATTTTAGTTTTCTGATAATTAAACATCACAACAATTATTACATCTACTGCAACAATTATCTCAGCAGATATTGTTATAGACAACACAACAGTTATCTCTAACAGTCAGCAGGGTATTTATCTCAACAGTAAACATGACAATTATCTCTACAGTCAAGATGAAAACTGTCAACAGCCAACACGACAATTATCTCAATAGTCAACACTTCAATTATCTCAATAGCCAACTCTTTAATGATCTCAAAAGACAACACAACAATGATTTCAATAGACAGCACAACAATTGTCTCAAAGGAAAATAATTATCTAAACAGTCAACACAACATTTAAATCAACAGTCGACACAGCAGTTATCTCAACAGTCAACGCACCAATTACCCAACAGTCAATTAAACAATTAACAGTTACACTGCTCCCTAGTCTATCAACACACCATCACAACAGAAACCACAAGTCCCTACCATCATCACTACTGCAGCCGTTGGCAAAAGGATTGTGGCCCTCATCGTTGCTGCCATTCTCACTCTCTGATGATGACATGAAGTCAATGTCACTGATGTCAGATGAGGACTCGTTGCTCTCAGGGTCACTGCTGTCATCTCCTTTTTTCTGGCGTTTATTTGCAGGTTGGTCTTCTGAAGAAGTCACTGTATGTTATTAATCATTTTAAACTGATATTAAACAGGGGTGAACTAAACTAGCAGAGAACATCAACATAAGAGCAAACAACATAAATCTACATTACCACTAAAAAGAACAGACAAAATTACTTACTCTGACAGAATTCACATTTCTGTCCAGCCAGTGGAAATCTGACATGTGACTGACCAGCAGTAATAAATACTGGCTAGAGAATTTTGACAGCGACAAGGGCCGTAAGATATTGGAAAAAACTGTATTGCATGTTATGTCCTTAGGTGAATTGGTGCCCATAAGATGGATAAGGTAATTCTCAGGAAACTTACAGAAGCCCTCAAGGTTTGGTAAAGGGCCTTGTATTTACAGAGGTCTGAGTCGTGTGCCCTCTTTCAAAACTATGGCTGTTCTTGCAGTGATAAACACTCTAGGCTTACAAACTAAGGACACACACTTCTTCTTCTTCTCTTCCACCACTTGTCTCAGCGAGGTGTTGCAGGGTTGATTTAAGGATCGTTTGTGCACTTTTCCAATGCTTTGTACAAGTTGGTGTTATTTCTTATAGGTTGCTCCCAATGTTGTCGCTCAATTTCTTGCATGGTCTTCCCCTTACTCTGTGTTCATATTTCTTTAGCGTGGTTCTCTGTGGCAATTGGTACCAGGGAATTCTCGTCAGGTGGCCAAACCATCTCAACTGTTGTTCTTTAATGAATTTGTATGACTGATTTTAGTCCTAGTCTTCATCTAATTTCTCCATACTTTATTTTATCTCTTCTTGTCACACCGGCAGAACTCCTAGGACATCTCAACTCTGTTTTTACGATCTTCCGCTCGTTGGTTGTAATAAGGGTCTATGTTTGGCACTGGTAGCAAAATATTAGCCAAAAACTGATCTTATGAGATTCGCTTTGGCTGACAGAGATATCTTTCTATACGTCAGAAGCTGTGTTAATTTTCCCATAACCTGATTTGCTTTCACAATCGAATGTTGATTTCTCTATCCATTCTTCCATCTGAGGTGAAAAATGACCCTAAATATTTGAATTTGCTCATTTGTTTTATTTCTGTGTTATTTACTTTTATTGATATGGTTTCTTCTTGTCTACCCATTACCATTGCTCTGTCTTATCAATGCTTATCCTCGTATTATATTTCTCACACTTAGTATTGACCTTTCTGTCTCTTTTCCCTTCTGCCAAACCTAAAATCTATAGTTCACGTTTCAGCATCAATAGTTCATGTTCCGCAGTCTCTCATCGTCTTCATCCTTTATTTTTTTCTTCTTATAATGCAGCTAAGAAATGATTAGAAGTGATAAGTTATCCCTGGATCTTAACCTCTCTACAAACATCTTGAATACTTATACTAAAAACTGTATACAAAGTTTTTCCACAAACCTTTTTTCCATGGGTCGGGGGAGTCCCGTTGTCTGTGGCTGTTGGTGATTTGTTTAATGAAGTTGTGAGCTATGCCTTTTCCAGAAGCGGGGAAGTGACGCTCAACCAGCGACTGGAACACACCTCTGTCAAAAACAAACAGGAGAACCTTGTTAGGAGAAAAAGGCATAAGCAACCAAGTGTGCCCTGGCTCATTTGAGAAATTTTCAACCATGGCATCTTAAAGAATAAATTACCAGCCAGAATTAAATATGCATGTGGTAATATCATCATTCATCATCATTGGCACCTTTCAGTCTTTCCAGACGATAGTGTTTTATTGCGCTATGAGGCATGAGACTCACAGCCCATGGCGATGACAAGTATGACTAGCAAGACCCGCCCGTGTCAAGAAAAGTCTTCCACAATGATGGCATGTGATTTCAGGACCATTGTTAACAACATTTGTGTTTAATCTGCTTCTTTTCAGATGCTCAGCTCTCATACTTTCTGTAATCATTTCCTCCTTCGGTCTCATTTCCTTCCTGATATGCACTTTCCACACAACACGGTCCATGGCATTTTGTTCCCAGAAGTCCACCTCAATACCTATATCATTCATGTCCCGCTTGCACACATCTTTATAACGTAGTAGAGGATGGCCACAACATCTTCCTGTTTTTAATTTCCCATAAAGGATGTCCTTAGGGAGATGAAGGCAAGGGATGAAGTTCCGTCTCTCCTTTCAACTACGGCCGGTAGACTGCCGGTTAGTCGGGGTTATGTCATCTGGCTGCAGTGCTATCACGGAGCGGAAAGGAGGGAACGAAACAAATGACATAATTACTGTGTGTTGGCGATAGACAGCGCGCACTGCCCTGCTATAATCATACAGTTACGTTTTTGGTTAGGGTTAGGTGTAGGGTTACTGTTAGTGTCGCCGCATCTCGTCCTCGCACAAACTCGTAGCAACGCTAACCCTAAACCTAACCCAAACCCTACCCGTATGATGACAGTAGGGCACTGCACGCTGTCTATCGCCAACACACAGTAACTATGTCACTTGTTTCGTTCCCTCTAGTCCACTCCGTAATGCGTCGCAAGAAGCGGTAATTGAACGGGGTCGCTAATGTGAGTCGCAGCGGGGGCTCTGCCAGGCATGTCGACGTCACTGTTTTTTTATTCGTGCCTTCTCCAGTCCGTAATAGCACTGCAGCCAGGGGACATAACTCTGACTAACCGGCCGTCTCCTGTTGTCTACCAGCCGTAGTTGAAAGGAGAGCCGAAGTTCCTTCTCTCTATAGCACAAAGCCTGGGCAGTATTGTAGAGACCATATGTTGCCCATGCATATTGATCCCTCTCTCGACCTGCCTTGTTTACTCCAAAGGAAAGGTAAAACCAGTATGTTTGGAACAAGGCAGGTTGCAGAAGCTGCCAGATCAGAAGAGCAGTGCTCTATCTGTCCGCCTGTCAGAGCTTCCCTCCTAGACCAGCGGCCAGCCAAGGTGAAGGGCCTGGTCTGCCCTGGGCATAACGCAAAGTTTTCAGGTTGCATTTCCTCTTCCAAGGATGAGGCTAGTATTCTCCCCAATGCGCTCCTCTGCCCGAAGCCGTTGGCACAATGTGGAATGTTGGGTTAGTATACGCCGCCCAACATTCAGCGTAACAGAAGACAGGTGGTACCGGCTACTGTTATACGGTAGCCCAGTCATATATGACCAAGACCTGACCTACATGTGGTAATATATTTAAACAAAATAGTTGAAGATCAATAGTTCACGACCAGGGTAAACAAGAATAGACCTACTGCCTCCTATCCTAACATGCATTTTGTATGAGTCGACTGTTTGGGGACTTCATTCGAAGTCGGAGTGCATCTACCCAAGCAGCAAGGAACAACAAACTGCACACAAACAAGCAAGTCAAATGGATGTACATGCAAAACTCATGCCTTGCAACAATGCCAAGTTCAAATGGACGAACAACCAGGACTTTCCACCAGAGCTTCCAGCCGGCGAAAGAAGTAGTTCAGTAATAACTTACTTGGCAGTTGAGACAAAGTCTGTGAGATCCCCACCAGCTTCTTCGACCTGCTCCAAGGTCCTGGCCTCACCAGTCGACTGAAGACCGATGACAACACACTGTGGAAGCAGCAACAACACACATTATCAATCCAACTGATTAAAAATGATACCAAGTTGTCACAACAATAACATGCCCTTCCCCTCGTAAATGACAATGGCTGCCTGTGTCCATTCACAAAATCTGTGCTTAAGATGTCCACCTTTAGGATCATTCTCAGCAGTACGGTCTTGAATAAGTAGCTTTAGAAGGATATACAGATCAGCATTTTCCATAACATACTAGAGCGGGCGCAAGAATACAAGACTCAAACAGTAATTCAGATTGTGAAAACAATTACCATAAATGGCGGTTAGAAGTCAACCTCAAGATATTTAGCTAAAAAATCAGATATAAGCCTTTGCCTACCTAACTACTTTTTTACCAGCACTACAGGTCGACCCATATCTGTGGGACAAAGATGAAGGTAACTCCACGCCTCAACCCATCAGATTATGTTCACAGTATCACTCAACACACACTTGGGAATAGCTCTGTGATTCCAACCACATGAAATCTTGTATGGCCGCCATCACCTCCATCGTCATGCTGCTGGTAGTCACGGAGAAAGGATTCTGCCTGCAGAGTGAGCTGTAAATGCCCAAGCTTTATACAACGGACCTATCTCTGTAGATCAGCAGATCTGCCTCACCTCCACTGCCACATGGACCTCGGAACTGACAGCTCTGCTCCCGACAAGTCCTATCCAGAATGATGGCACAGGAGAAGGTGCGACTGAGTGCTTCAGGCACAGGTATCCATTCCTCACCAGAGTGGATGTCTGTAAGACTGCTGACCTGCCTTGATATCCTGTGTCCGACCCAGCAATGATGGATGTCTGCGAGACTGTTGACCTGACTTGATATCCTGTGTCCGACCCGGCCATGATGGATGTCTGCAAGACTGTTGGCCTGTCTTGATATCTTGTGTCTGACCCAGCCATGATGGATGTCTGCGAGACTGTTGACCTGCCTGATATCCTCTGTCCGACCCAGTTAGATGGATGTCTGTGAGATTGTTAACCTGCCTTGATATAATGTGCATGGCCCATCCATGATGGATGTCTGCGAGACTGATGACCTGCCTGATATCCTCTGCTCGACCCACTCATGATGTACTTTTTTTTTAAAGTTCATCACCTTTTATATTGAAGAGCACCCAGGAATATCAAGTCTATTGATAATAAATATTATTTCTTTTTAAAAAATCACCCACCTTGCCGTTTTTAACCGCTTCCCTGGCCAGGTCAATACAGTGATTCACTTTGGAAGAGATACACAAATATTTGAAGAAGCGCTGGTGGGCTGACCAGAACTGACCCCACATGGTTTTCTTCATGCGATGTTCTGCGTCTATTAGTTCGGCCGCCTGCTGAAACATCTCTCTGGCTTCCACCCACTGAAAGACAAATGAACAGCAATGTTACAAGCAATCCTAGACAAAATTAATTAGACAGATATAAGATTATGTGAGAGAATTGTCTCCATCGTAATTCTGAAAGTATTTTTAAAAAGCCAGTTTCTTTTCCTTGGTATCAACCGTGAGTCATCTGCAAACCTAGTGGCACATCAATGATTTCTTCTCCTTCAGCATTCCCAGCCTTTGATTTTCACTCTGCAGATATCACCCCCCTCCACTCATCTCTCTGGCTGGCCTTCTCTTCCCAGTTGGTGACACGAAGTGTTTGCAGGTCTGTCTGGATATTATCTCTCCTTCAGCTTCTTGGTCTGCCTCATGGTCTACGGACATTCAACTCCTTTGTGTACAGTCTTCACCTCTCTATCACTAGACATTCTCTCAATATGCTTCAACCATTTAAGTCTATTAGCCTTCAAAATGCCAGTGATCCATGACTTATCTTTCTAATTATATTGTCATGGTTGTCTTTGATCTCCCCATGCTTCACTTTCTCTAATAATGTTGTCAAGGTTGTCTTTGATCCTTACAATTATATTAGCACTGCTTCTGCACCTCATTCACCAACAAGATGGCAGCCATCAATGTTCCAGACTAGTCACTATTCACATACAGGACCCACTGGTTCTTGACCTCATCTGAGAAAACTAGACAAATAATGTCAGTAACAAGACAAAGAATACACATTCTTGTTCTGTGTTTGCACTTAGAGGAGCTGTTAACATTTTGTGTTGTGGTTCACAGCTAGGCTGCAACATCTGCATCTTTTGCCACAAGATATCCGATTTCAGGAAATCCCTTCCATGAAACAACACGGAGCCCCAGAAACCACAAAGGGAAACAGAAAACAACAGAGGATAATTTGATATCACACTCACCATTTCCACTGCCAGATTGTAAATCTTGACAAAGTCTCGCTCCAGGGGAATTTCATCAATGCGGAATGTGACTCCGTGGAAGCTCAGCTGCCTGGCGATGTACATCCCTCTCAGTTTAGCATCCATGGCAACCAGCTCCATAGCACCAACACCTCTGTGAACGGGCGAGAAGATAGGTCAGGGCTGCTCAGTTCAGCATTAGAAGTGGAACGAATAAGTGTAGCAGACAAAAAGAAAATATACAAGATGTTTATAAGAGAACAAGAAGAAACAAACCATGCCGAGGACACTATTCGATAAAGCAGGTAATGAAGTGTGAGGGAAATCATGCTCTGAACAATAACTGACATCACTGCACTCTGGACATTCCCGCAAGTGCTCCGTCTCCCTCCCGAGTAGTGAACAAAAAGTCGACACACTAATAGTACCAGCTGCAACTTGATCAAAAGTCTGCCTCTTTTCCCCGGGGTGTTAAACATCTTTGATAACCTCTACTCATTCTTAATTCATCTTTCAGTACATGTATTCTCTGTTTGTTCTACTGCACTATCCATTTGATTCCAGAGATTCCATCAACACATCCACTTTATCATAAAGTAGCTGGCAGCCCAGAGGAGAGGCAGCTAAACTATCAGCCTATTGGTTATGTTACAAGTGATGCAAGCCACTCTACATGTAGGAAAGTGTTTCAATTTTCTATAGCGTGCTCTGTGAATCTAATCACAATGTGTCAGGCTCTGCTGCGCTCAGGCTATCAGAGAACTGTCACTGACTCCACCTTCATTATCATACTGGATGTCAGAACAGTACACTCCAGGCTGTCTGTTTTCAAACAGTTCACATTTAAAACCACACCAACTCATCTTACCTCTCATTACAGACCCATTCATATGTATAATGATGTCACCTGGACATGAATTTCTATTGATTGTATCTTGTAGCAGTGTCTCAATTTCACCAGCTATTCATTCACAGCAGCATCAGTCAACTGTAACTATCCACTATACACTAGTCTGTTTTGCTGGGCAACAGTAATCTAGAGCTAGAGTTAACACATAAGAATAACAAACACCAACCATTACACCTCCACATGTACACAGACACCGGACAATAATCACTACTTTTCACAAATACCCACCTCCGTTCCACAGTCTGATGACTCATTGAATTCCCTAAAGGGGCATTCCTTCCCCCAGAGGCCCAATCGAGTCATGTAAGCCATGTTTCTTTGGTTCAGGGACGCCCCGTAGCAGATGCGTAGATGACCCTGGCCTTCGGCAAAAACGGTTCTGCAGCTCCAGGACTGTCTGGGCCGGTTTTTGTGTGGGTTTGCTGGAGCCAGGGTGTGGCAGAGATTCTTGGCTTTGTGACACTCATCAAACACAATCTGTACAAGTGGGTTAAGAGACTTAACAATGAAGTGTTGGTTTAAAACCCCAGTTCCCGAACAAGTTCCGGAGCTCCCCTGTACGGGAAGAAATGAGGAGGAAGACCCATTACCCCATAATAAGCATGTCATAAGAGTAAACTAATTAGGGGTTTTCTTTTCACCAGAGAGGTGAGGAACCAACACTCTGCATACAAATAAACCAGATCTGTATAATGAATGTGCAGGCAAAACTCAAGCTATGAAATACTAGAGTCAAGAAGTGGATAAGACAACCAGAACATTCTTTCCTAGTTAGGCAAGATTCTGCTGACAGAGCAATAAAGGTCATGGGTTGCAATGTTTCCCCAGGACTAAGAACAACACTCTGAGGAATTGTGTGACAAGACTCAACATCTGGGTCAAATATTACGGGCACACCAAGATTTCCAGAACTGAACAATACCAGATTATACAGAAGCGGGGAAAATTAAATAATTTTGGCACATACAAATGTTGAATGCGTGGAAGATAATAATTCTTCTTCAGTGTTGTGACCGTTTATAGCATGGCTGGATATTTGCGGCTATCGGCCAACACATACAACTTTTGCGGGCATTTGATGCCTGGACTCAAGATGTGAAAAGTGACTCAGAAATGGAGCAACTGAAAGACACATGTAAAAATAATGTTGCAGTTATGGGGACAAACTTCTTTTTAAAAAAATTGCTTGAAGGTCAGAGGGTCAGAGTTTATCGAAGTCTGAAACTAAAGCTATCAAACTGACAGCATGGGACAAACGGCTTAACAATTAGAAAGAGGCAACACAACATTGACAGCATTTGTTATTTCTGCTCTTCCAAGAACAGACATCGCTGGAAACAGATCATACATGCACTCACGGAAATCAAAAGAAATGTTTCTGTTTACTAACAGTTTAAAGACTGCCTTCTAAGCTGTGACAAAAAACTGTTTCCGATGAACAACAAAAGGATACAACTCCTTCAAAGTCATGGCCAAGCCACTTGAGCAACTGTTTCAGGCGAGTGTTGTATTTGCCGCCTGCCTGGCTCTCACCAATCAGAGAGGAGTAAGTTGCAAAAATCACACCCTTCTTGCAGCTGTTGTTTTCCTTGCTGGAGAGCTTGGAATAATATTTGAACTGAAAAATAGAATATGGTTAAAAAATATGCCATTCAACTGAAAAAATATTTCATGTAAAAATGTCTTCCTTATCAACATCGTCTATTTTAGGTAGCAATTGTCCTGTGTCTACAGAAAGGCATCACAATTTGAGCCTTTCAGCCAATATATCTAACTTCAAGCCTTTGTTGCCTTCCTGGTTACAATCATCTGATTATAAAAGAAATTTCTGCATGACAATCATCATGTAGTGGGTACTTTGCAGAACATCACTCTCATCACAGACTGCTTGAAAGAAGCTAGGTCTCTCACCAGGTCTCCCGCCTCATGCACTTTCATATCCAAGAAGTCAATTTCCTGTGAGCATCTTCATGGTGATTGGCCCCTGTCCCTCCTTCCTGGTACCATGCCTTCTGATATTATTTATTCCAATCTGCCTCATCACTTTATATACTTTAACTTCCAAGACAAGATGCTGTTTATTTACTAATCCGATCTTTTAGAAAGTCAGTATTTATTTTCATCTTTGTCCGTTGTTTTCTGAGTATCTATCTACAGTATTTCTGCTCAAAAGCCCTATTTAATTCCTTAGGGACTGGAAGACAATCTGCAACTCACATAACCTACAGACAAGATCAGAAAAAAATTAAGTATAAAGGCCAAACTGTCTCCACTTTGTCCACTCCCCAGCAGACACAGACAGCGTAATCCAAGGAAAGGACAGACAATGATTACCAACCTTATTGAGTGGATACACATCGATGTGGCTAGCACCAATGTCCCGCAGATCTCTCTCAGCATCAACTTTTAAGTCATTGGACACACTCAACCTACACAGGCAAAACAACAAAACATTTGCTTGCAAAACAACCAGATCAACAATCATCGCATTAGCTTATGTTTTTCTTTAATGCCTTGTATCTCTTGAGTTGGGCATAAGTCATGACTTTATACTCAGGTAATGCCCTCAATCCTTTTTATCCTTATCTGTTGCTTGTAGTTCCCTCGTGCCTTTCCACAATCACTCAACTGTCTCTCTTCTGTCATTAAGGATTCCTCTGTTGACTATGCAAATAAAATCAGTTTCCACAGTGAAGGTTGCCTGCAATGAATCTCCAACACACCCTCTCTCTAGTCTTGGTGGCTCTCAGTGCTGTCTGTCAATCTCTTGATGTTGTCCCCCCACCTGTATCACTGTTTTCTCTTGCCTTCAACTTTTCCCTCCAGTATAGATTTTGTAAAGACTTGTTTTATTATGCCTGGAGGCGTTGTGAACGTACTTTGTAATTCCATGGTGTCGGTTTCAATCCCAGCTGCAGTCAGTGGTACTGACAGCCGACCGTTCAGTGGCAACAGCAAACAACTGAACGTAAAATTGCCTAGTGAAATAATGAACAGCTAAACAATGCAGGGGTTGGTTCTACAAAGTCTTGTAAAACTGGTATGCGAAAACTGAGTATCCCTTGAGGGGGTACGGGTCAAATTTTGTCGTCATAAGGAACACACGCTGTAACTAATTGGAGTTGTTTAATAAAAAGTATTGCAGAATATTTCATTTCTGGGGGCCACAGATGTGCCTGCAAAGGGCCGTAGGCCAGTTTGACATGCCTGCTGTAAAGGACAGGCAACTAGCCTTTTCCTTGAAAAGTTTTTTTTAATGTGGCCTAAATATTTCAAATGCCTTTTCTTGTTAGTTCCAGAAAAGGTAGTTTCCAGTTTATCTGGGACCCCGCTGTTAAAACTTTACACATTTGTCTACCTAATTTTCCTCTGGTTGATTTCACCTGAAATGTTTCATAACTTCTAAATGATCATGCATTTTACATTTACCAACAATGTCTCTATCTTGGTACAATCCAATTTTAGGGGAAGATGGTGAGGAGAGAGCTAAGCAACTTATGCACAATAACATAAGAACTTCAAAGTGAATCACAAGGCTCTCACCATAAGGCCCGTTTCCTTCGATGTACGTAATTTTCAAATATAACACCAGCAATAGTTCTGCCCTTTCCAACACCAGCACCATCACCTGAAAGGGTCGGGGTTCAAAACAAAACTGATCGTAAGACATGTTCTATGAGTAAGCAGGTGTCACATGTAACATTATTTTGTCTTCCCAGACGACAGTATCCTCTTGAGCTATGAAGAGGCATGGGACTCACAGCGTATGGCGATGGCGAATGTGACTAGCAAGACCTGCCTGTGTTAAGAAGTGTTCCACAATTATAGCATGAGATTTCAGGACCGTTGTCACATTTTTGTTTAGTCCGTTTTTTATCAGACGCCCGGATCTCATCCTTTCTGCAATCATTCTTATTTCCATCTGGTGTGCTCTCTACACACAACACATTTTGTTTGAGTTCACATCAATATTATTCATGTCCTGCTTTCTTTATATCGAGGTAGAGGTCAGCCTTGACATCTTCTACCTGTCTTAAATTCATCATAAAGGATGTGCTTAGGGATTTTGCCATCACCCATTCTCCAGGTGTGACCCAGCCACCTCAGCCTTCCTAGACTGAGCACTGAAAAGATTGTTTTAGTACCTGCTCTTTCCAATACCTCAGTGTTTGTGATCTTGTCCTGCCACTTTATGCTTAGTATTATTCTCAGGCACTGCATGTTAAAGCTATTTAGCCGTCTCTCCTGGTGCAAATAACATTAGAACTGTTAATAATTGTATAATATAATAATTGTCAAAAAAAAACCCGAAGGGAAAACATTCCATTTATAGACCAGAATATTATTAAATTCCAGATACTAAGAGAAGTCAGTCAGTCAGTCAAGATGACTGCAGCTGAGAATTAAGTAGACTTCTTAAATGTTTGCACAGGTGCAGATGGAACCAGTGATGTTAGCCAGACTTATCAACAAGCCACCAGCAGTGAAGTGTCGGTAAAGTGATATTTCCAGGGGATTGGACCAAACCAATTTGTGGCTAATGTCAACCTCTGATTAGTTGCTCTAGGTTTTTTTTTTTAACTATAAAATTAAATAACAGATATCTTAGAAGAATACTATATCCCCAATGGACGGATTTCAGATCCAGTATGCAAATAAGACAAGAGATGAAGCAAGATTAATGTATCCAATCTTATAAGAAAGTGCTCACAATGATTAAGACCAGACTCACATATCAAGACCTCATATGGACACCGGACGGGAAAAGAAAATGAGGAAGACCAAGAGAGACCCTGTATAGAACCATCATCAGGAAAGGCTCAACCATGGACCTAATGAACATCCAAGACCTAAAACAGGTGTCAATGAACCACCAGCCATGGAGAGCTATGACCTGTGCGGCACCCTAGGCTTAAGAAAAAATTACTAACTGATAAGTATGTGGATATTTTACATATGTTTATATATTTAGAACAAAATCTCTGTGTGAAATCAACAGTAATGATAACTAACCAATGAGATAACCAGCTCTCTGTCCATTAGGCAGAAATGTCATATGTTTCTGGCAAGCATAAGTTATAGCCTCCAGCTGCAGCGCGGACAGCCGACCACCCTCGTCAACTCCTTCGTCGAGAATTTTTAGCTGATAATTTACATCAGGCGGCTCCACACTGGACAACGAACTTGTTTCTACAACTGCATCCGGGTGTTTCTTGCCAAAATTCACTGTAGAAAATAAGAAGACATATACCCCTGTATTATTTTCATCCAGATAGATTCTAAATGTTTTAAAATACTGAACTTTTTTTTTTACCTAAAGAAGTCCAAGCCTTATAAATTCCTAATGTTGGGCTGTTTGTGTTGGCACTTCTGACAGTTACCATATGCATTTACTGCAAGTATGTTACTGGTTTTGCAAAGACTGCAGTCTGTACAAATTTCCATAAAGGACAGCAGTGTGCATTCTGTGTGGTTTCTGCTGTAGTAATTATGGGTAGGATGGCTCATTTACCTTACAGGTGAAACTATGACTGAAGACTTGTTCCAGATTTGGATTTTGTAGCTAAAGTTTTCAACAGAATTAGCTATCCAATTTTGTGCAACACCTCACTATACACCACTGACAACATGCAGGGTAGTTAGGTGTTCTTTACGAGCCCTGACAGTCGTCATTACTCAGTTGTGTGAGTTATGAGTTGGATTATCTTCACAGCACTCTGGACATATCTTAAGGTGCTCAGATTTTCCCTTCAACATATTCAATCCATTTAATAGTGTTAGTCCTATGCTTCTTGTGTGTCCAGCGTGCCTCTTATACTTGGCTATGCTGATCTTTACTCCCAGTTCTAATATTCTTAGCAACACCGCAAAATTAGGCTTAGTCTTACTACAGTTCGTTATGAGTCCTGACAATGGACATTTGTGCTTTGGTGTGGTGCCACAAATCGCACAAAAAAGAACCAACAGTGGCCAAACTGTAATTCCTGAGAATTTTTTTGCATTTAACAATTCTTCAAAATGAAAGCAGTATACTGCAAAAGAATGGATTAGGAGGAAGCAATTACTGACTTACAACCAAGTTTCATTTAGGTCTCAAATTTATATTTTTCAACACCATTTTAATTCTCATGAATAATGAACAAAATATAAAAATTTAATTTCTAAGTACAATCTGTTCCTGGAAAGTTTTGACAACACAAATCTTTATTTATATTTTATTTTTATTTATTTAATTATTTTCTGTGGTTGTAAGTGCAGACGGTAATAGGTCACTGCATTGATTGTCTGATTTTTACATAAACTGATGGAAGCAATGAGTTTCACACTACGCACAAATGAAACACTAATATAATTATAACTACTTTAAAATTGTCCACATGAAACAC
Source organism: Candidula unifasciata (assembly GCA_905116865.2). Taxonomy (NCBI): domain Eukaryota; kingdom Metazoa; phylum Mollusca; class Gastropoda; order Stylommatophora; family Geomitridae; genus Candidula; species Candidula unifasciata. The sequence goes on along the minus strand of CAJHNH020001817.1, from coordinate 110,428 downwards.
GTACATTTCATAGGCTTGTAGTCAGCGTATGTTTCAGCACGACCCAACTCCTCCACCTCCTCCTCTATCTCCTCTTCATCGTGCTGACAATCGTGCACAGGTCGCAGCAAACTCTGCAGAGACGAGACGGAGAGAAAAACCATGTAAAAGCATTATATTTAAACAGGACAAGCAACTTTGCCTACATACAGGATGCTTTGTGGGAGCATTTCATGTCGTTAATCCTGGCCACTTACAATTATCAACTGCAATAATAATGTTAATATTCTTTTTTTTTAAGCAAAATATAAATCATAGGTGATAAAGCTATACCTGATACACAAATAATCCAGGCAGATTAAGTGTTGTGTAACAGAAACAGGCCTTGAATACTTGTGGAGTTTCTGTGTACAACAAATCACACAGGCTTTGGAAAGCATTGAGTGCTTACTGGCTCTCATATTATTAACATAATAATTTTATATCCAAATTCCCTGTGTGGGCTACTGGGCCCCACTGAGGGGGAAACTGGAACAGATTCACTGTCTGCCGAAAAGAGTGTCACAAGAGTCCAACAGGGAGCTTTCTTCGAAGTTGGAGTTAATCTGCCTGAGAGCAACGAACCAAAGCTCTCAAAAACAAAAATTAATATCTGTAAAACAGATGTGCGCACAACACTGAGATTCTGGAACAGGACAACAGTGCAGAAGTGGACCAGAACATTCCACCCATTCTTTCAGTTTTATTTTACAGCCAGTGTACACAAATGAATGAATGAATGATCAAACAAACTGGGTTACAAATTGGGCACTCAGGCCCGTCTTACATTCTGCACTTTCAAGCACTCATATTTCCGACTGCAGTTGCATGTTATCAATAATGCAAGTTATGTTTATAAACAAGCATGTAATCATACACATTACCCATACAGTCACACACCCATACATACAGCCCTACATATGCAAGAACTTGTTCATATACAGTCACCCCAAAAGAAAACATATACTAACACCCCAACATGAACAAAAAGAAGAAACGATACTCAGTTAACACAATGAACCCTGAAATGTATGGACTGTGTTTAAGTCGACGCTTTTGTGCACATTTAATGTGCATAAATAAAACTACATACCAACTACAGTTCTGACATTTACAATGAAGTCTTTCATTATCCAAAAAAATTTGCAATAAAGTCGTCTTCTACTTCACCAGCTGTAAACTCTTCACCAGCTGTAAACTCTGGTGTAAAGTTCTGTTTGTAGCAACAGTAATTTTCCCAAAAATAAAATGCTTACCACTCAGGATTATAATTCTGATTGTTCATCAACTTCTGGACTTTTGTTCCTGAAGTTGAATTTAGCTTGTACTATGTTTTACCAATAGTTTATTTACAAATTTTGCAAGAAAATCAGCTTTTATGACATGCTTTTCCAGAGGCAGTGAGTATTATTCTATCCTCCTACAAAAGGAGTAAAGTCATCTTGATAAGAGCCAGAGAAATGTGTCAAACCACCCACCTGTGTACTGTGTATTCTCCTCAGGGTATTGTGATCAGTCCAGGCTTTGGATAAATCCTTGCTGGACATTGACATTCGTATATGGCCCATGTTTATGTCCTGCTGAAAAAAAACAACGTGCATACAAATCAATATTTTGGGTCAGAAAACGCTCAAGCAAATATGCAAATAATCCAACACATATTTTACAAGAAGATGTGAGGAAACGCGTTATGGAGAAGTGTTCAAGCTGAGGTGCAGGTCTTTCCTGAGATAAGTGTCTTTCCTTGGGGCACTCCATAATTCAAAACAACAATCTCTTCATATGCCATTAATTTTCTCACAAAGTTGGTGACTGTCCATGACTCACTTGAATACACCAGGATTGACCCTATGCAGCTAAGAGAATCTTTCGTTCATATAACTAGCTGACAAGGACATATTTGCTGAAGTTACAATCAAGAGCACCCAAACCATAGAAATACGAATTTGAAATGAATGTAATTTTGCTTCGAGCATGTACAGGGTGGGCCATATTTATGTTTATATACATGACAGCAAGCATGTTTTAGATACATCTTAATGGGAAGTGTAAGGATGGGAGGTACTGTTACATGTTTCTTTCATTGTTTCACTATCAATTAACTCAGGGACAACATCTGAAGGAAGAAACCTGGGAGCTAATGAGGTGAATCCCCACTCACTTTTGAAGTTGGAGAGGGGAAGGGTAGCTCTGCAGCATTCCTCAGAGAGTACACTTCAGCTCTTGACTGTGTGGGAAATCTCCGCTCCATTCTGAATGTAAATGACATTTTCTGGGGTCAATGTATCAGATTTAACTTAAGACTTCCGTGTTTTATGCCGAAAGTAGTTAAACAAAAGTTCTGTAAATAACACTTCATAAAATGTGCCTTTCACCCCTTCTTTTACATTGTGCACTTTCACATGTCACCCTGAGTGTATCGACATCAATTTAAGCTTGTTTACATCTTTATGGTTCCCCCTCAAAAAGTGCTCATTTGCATTAGGTGAACACTGTCACAGCAAATGTTTACCCTTCCTTTTACCAGCTATAATAACAACCATCTTCCACCTGTAGTTAAGCAAACAAGTGGCATTTCAACTAGGTACATATTTTGCAGATCAAAAAGCTGGATAATATGACTTGTCTTTCTGATGTCCTAGATGCTATTATTTTTATTTACACCTGGAAGACTAGACTTCAAAGAGGTTCACAAACATAGTAGATTTCCTGGATTCCCTGTCTCCTATCTCTTTAGGATGCATTCAAACAAGCTGACAAATATACTATACATACCCCGTCTCCTATCTCAATCTATAAGACATATTTAAACAAGCTGACAAATATACTATAGATGCCCAGTCTCCTATCTCAATCTACAAGATCAGCTTTCAAACAAGTACACAAAATACTACAATGTCAACACCTACCATGTCTGTGATTGTGGGAATGCTGCTGTAAGACTGCAGACTTGGCAGTGTGCACATCTGAGCCACCTTGTGGAACGGGGAGTAAGGCAAGCGTGAGATCTTGGTTTGGTGGGAGGGGATGGTCACCACCTGGGTGGGCATCTGCTGGGCTGTGGTCTTGAGGGTGCTGATGATGGAGTTGGTGGAGCTTGGCAGTGCTGGTGTGGTTAGAACTGTGCCACCGTGAAACCCTGAAGTGCCGGGTTTAGACACCAGCTGAACAGAAGACTGTAACAACAGCATGGTCGTTCGTTAGATATTCATTAAATATTTCCTTAAAAAATAATTATTTTTAGAGGGAAAAAAGTGTAACGGGAATTTTTCCTTTACCCATATGGTGCATCTCCTTAGCGTTCTCCTGATGAAACATTTGACAGGAAGTTCTAGTCATTATGTACTTCTGTACTTAAATGTCATCTTTTACAGCATGCTTGTTGGGGTAGTGCTCCCCCCCCCCCCCCCAAAAAAAAACTCGCATATACTGCTTCAGCCACATGATGCTACTCATAAATAAACTAATAAAGTGGTCAGCATCAGTTGTGACCTTGAATTCCCAGGACTTCAATTGGTACCCACTTTAGGCTGGGATGACCTGGAAGTTAGCGCCGGTTTTAGAAAAAAATTGGTTATGTGAGGATTTAAACACCAGACCTATGGGCAGACAGGCAAGGCTATTAAAAGAATATATGCTTAGCTTCAAATAGAACTATGAGTATATTTAAACCTAAGTGGCTTTGTGGTTAGTGCACCTTACTAGCTAGGAAGTAGTCCCAGTTCAATCTTCAGAAACACAATTTCTTTTTCTGACAAGTACAGCTCTAACCCAGCTTTGGTTATTTCCTGAAAATTGCAGAGGAAGGGTAGTGAACAACTCATCTCCAATGCTACGGTCTAGAAAAAAAGGCCCCAGTGGCTCTTAAACAGACTTCCCAGACCCCAGTGGCTGTAAATGGCAGTGGCTGCCATGGACCCCAGTGGCCGTACGACCCCAGTGTCACAGACAGACCCCAGTCTCTGGCAGACCCCAGTGGCTGTACATACACAGACCTGTCATGGAACTACCTTTACATAAATTTATTGAGGAAATTTGCAAATGTTTTTTTTTTACTGTAGTATCCGAATGAGATAAACAACAAAAAAGAAGAAGAAATACCTCAGCTCTTTTGTACATAACCAGAACACAAACATCAACAGTTTGATTATTCAATACTGTAGGAAAATGGAAGAAGATACTTTTTATAAAAAAAAGACGTGAATTTGATGAACACAGGAAAGCAGAACATAAAGACAAATCAGTAGCTTCTATTCCTACTGACAAACCCACCTTTGGATCCATCAAGTGACCTGTAGTTGTGTTGACTATAATCCTAGACCCACTCTTAAGATTTGGCAATGAGCTGACAATTTTGGTGATATCCTCTGTCGTGACGGCTTTCCCCCCTCTTGCTGTCACTTTCAAGACCTGACCTGAACCTAAACCACCGCCGTTACTGGACTGGATAAAAACCTGGCCAAAAAAAAATAAAAAAAATTTATACAAACTATTCATCTAATGTCCGCGGATAAAACTACATGTCAATGAAACATCACCAACAATACTTCCAAGAAACTGGAGTTATCATGAACATGAATGCTTTGGCTCTACAGCTAAAACATGCTGCGAATGTACCAGACTTTAAAAGTAACTGCTCTTTGTCTATCCAGGTCTAAACATGAGTTGTGTGATGTTACTGTTGAACTTACAATTATGTGCCTGTCAGTTCTGGAATACTCAAAAGAATTATGAGCTGGATTATATTTGCAGCGCTCCGGACACATCCACAGGTGCTTAGTCCCCCCTCTCCTCAACATATTCATCAGTGTCGAGCAGTTAATAGTGCCAGTTCTATGCTGGTTGACAAGATTTAGTGTGCGTCCAGTGTGCTTCTCATGCTTGGCTGTGCCGATCTTTACTTACAATTGTATTCTTAGCAATGATGTGGACAAAATCCAAAATCCCTGATTGTCCTATCGGGCATTGACAATGTCTGCAAGATCCATCGGACCGCCATCTTTAAATAATGCAGCACCCCCTAGTCTATCAGCTCTTTCATTACCAACAATACCCTGGGACAAATATGAAGGTAACTTTACACACAGGAGAGTTTTGCAATGACTCAATCCACTGTTTGCGTAACCAGCCTGCCTGTGATTTTAGCCATAATGAAAGTTGTGTCACCGCCAATACCTCCATCGTCATGCTGCTCGCAGTCATGGAGAAAGTGCCGCTGGCTTCTTGAACTGTTCTGCCTGAAGAGCGAGCTGTAAATGCCCAGGCACTCTTATGTCCTTGTATAACTGACCTATCTGTGAAAATCAGCACATTTGTCTCATCTGACTTATCATTGATAAGCGCGCATACCTCGGCATTGACAGCTCCTGAAACTATCAAGCGTGACAACACATGAGAATGTGAGATCAGGCACTTTAGGCGCTGGTATCCATTCCTCACCTGGATGGATATCTTTTAGCTGCAGACCTGCAGGATGTCATCCTCTGCCCTACCCAGCCATGATTTGCCCCTATTCCTGAAAAGCATGTGGTGCAAAGGGTGCTTCAGATCTGAGCTTATCTTGAGGTATGCACAAGCCCTCCAGATCTTGATCTTGTAGTTCATGGTTGGGAAGTTGAAAAGTTCTCTGACTGCTACACAAGAGGTGTCTCCAGTGCACCCCAGAATAATGCACATTGCTTCATTTTGCACCTTTAATCTGAATATGGCTGACAGTGAGAATGGCAAGAGAATATTCTACGGGAAAAGAACAAGTCCCTGGAACAGAAGAAGTATCTGCTCAGTATTAGCGGTTGCCAGGACCCTCATTGCTGACAGGCATTTGCGTGTTCTTGTTATAACATGGTCAACATGTTCTTTGAAGTATAGGCTGCAATCAAACCAATTAAACTTCACTCCGAGGTATGTCATCAGATTTGTACTTGTCAAAATTTCCTCGCATCTTTCCACTGCTTTTAAGTCTGCCTTTTTCTCTTGATGATGTACTGGCCAGATCCAAAGCCTCGGTTATTATTTAATACAATTTTACTACATTTTTAAAAAATGTAGCAAAAAACGTCTTGCATTCTCACATACGTCCCGCTTACCTGGGTCTGCTGTAAATTCCCATTCAAGGAGGCGGGAATACAGATGATGTTTTTGTTGCCAGATGATATCACAGAAGAGCCATTGGTCAGCAGCGAAGAACTCATAACCTGGAGACATCATAATCCATAAATTATTTCTTTCTACACACACATACAAAGCAGTGCAAAGATTAAACAGCATTAAAAGTATTTGGTTAAGCACTAACAAAGAAATCAACTTTGACAGTCTGAATTGTCACTGTAGAAACAAAGCCCTGGAATCCACAAGATGAGTCAAGCAAACACTTTGTTGTCATAAATTTAAACTACTGACAAATAAATGGATTAGATCTTCATTTAAAAGGGTAGTGGTTGGCACAGCTAGGCTGCAAAGTCTGTGCCTTTAATCAAGCACATCTATTAGCTAATTCCTAATTTGTCCCACAACATCACGTGCTTCTTAAAAATAATAGGTCTATCCTGATATCCCAGAAACGGGGCCCTAGAGCCCACACAGGGTAAAAAGATGATTTCATCATCATCATTACTTATGTGTACAGATGGTGACATATGATTACATGGGGCAGGCACAGTCAAACTGCCCATCTAAAGTGACGAACATATGGTGACACATGATTACATGGGGCAGGCACAGTCAAACTGCCCATCTAAAGTGACGAACAAATGGTGACACATGATTACATGGGGCAGGCACAGTCAAACTGACCATATAAAACAACAAACAGAAGGTGACACATGATTACATGGGGCAGGCACAGTCAAACTGACCATCTAAAGTGACGAACAAACAGGTGACACATGATTACATGGGGCAGGCACAGTCAAACTGCCCATCTAAAGTGACGAACAGATATTGACATATGATTACATGAGGAAGCACAGTCAAACTGGTCATTTTAAATGACGAACAGATGATTACATGGGGCAGGCACAGTCAAACTGACCATCTAAAGTGACGAACATATGGTGACACATGGGGCAGGCACAGTCAAATTGACCATATAAAACAACAAACAGAAGGTGACACATGATTACATGGGGCAGGCACAGTCAAACTGCCCATCTAAAGTGACGAACAGATATTGACATATGATTACATGGGGAAGCACAGTCAAACTGGTCATTTAAAATGACGAACAGATGATGACATGATTACATGGGGCAGGTACAGTCAAACTGGCCATCTAAAGTGACGAACAGATGGCGACAAACATACACAGGTATTCCAATGATAAAGACTTCTGTAGAAATGTTCTGTTGTATTGGTATGCCTCTTTGGCATTCCCACCGGTGAGCTCTTTATTTGCATTTTACATTGTGCTTCAGATTTTCAACATAAGTAACAAAGAGAGATGCAAATAATCTGACTGCCATTTTCCTTAGGCTATGAGAGGGTACAAGACACATTCAAGTTACCTGAGGAGATGTGGTCTGGACTATATGTCTATTTGCTGCCTGGCCCCGAATCGTTGATTGTTGTAGCGATGGCTGTAAAATTTGAGTGTGAGTGCGGGCAGTACTTGTAGGAGTCCTTATAATACGAAATGACTGTACGCCTTGAGGGACAGCCTGGGTCATTATTTGACCCTGTTGTGTTTGAGATATTGTCCGCACCACACCTGGTAATGTGACGTTTGATGTAACAATGTTTTGCTGTCGGGCATTAGGGGGGTTGATTATTGTCATTGGCTGTATGGTTTGCATCGACGGACGCATTTGCTGTTGGGCGTGGCTAGCAAGTTGCCGCATAATGTTGGCTGAGCTGCTGCTATCAACAACTGCCTGAACTGGAGTCGGCTGCAGTACTTGTGTGGCAGACATCTGAGATTCGTCCTGGAATTGTGAAAACAAAACGCTAAATTAAACATTAAATCTAAAATCCTTCCTCCCAAATCAATTGCTTATCAATTTTTTTTGTGCAGTCCAGAGAACCACTAGTGCAGTACTGAGCATGCACTATTCAGTAGTAACCAGTTTAAATCCCAATATTCCTGTATGAGTTCTAGGCATTAAAGAGCCACTGTACCCCCCCCCCCCCCCCAACAGGTAATAAAAGCAGGTTAATTAAGGCTTGCTAAAAATCAGATGTGTTGGACCAAAAGACACAGATATCACAGTCTACCTGTAAACCACACTACATGCCGACCAACAGAGTGAATGCAGAAAGTAGTTTTAACTGATCAGAGTTCCCAGGTCAACTCAGCCTAAAATTGGCATTATGAAAGTAGAATAACACGTAGGATACAAACCACCTTCCCCATTAAGTGTGACAGGTCCATAAACATTGCACATACATCTAATACGGTACAATTTGAAGAAATGGGATATGTGCTTTCATTCTAGCAGTCTCAAGCAACACAAAGCGCATGATTCACCCTAGACATAGTATCTATCATGTGTCTAGCTTTTTGAATGTGGTTAATGTGATGCTTTCTTGGGTTTGCAACTGACTTCTATTCTGCAACACATGTGATATGAACTAGCTGGTCTGCTTAAAAATTTTCTAATGTAAATGGAATCTAATTTAGCAAAGAATCCCTTTGTGGGCTACTAGACCCTATGGGGATGGGGGGTGACAGGACCCACTGCCACCCTACCAAAACATGTAAAACGAACAACCTGCATGCAAGCCAGATCTGTAAATTGGAGCAGCAATAGACAGACAGGGACATGAAAGTCAGCCAGGATAGGATGGTATGAAAGTAGACTACTAGGTAACAAAGCAAGAAACAAGCGGCCAGTATCAAAGACAGACAGGGACATGAAAGGTAAGTAGTCAGCCAGGTTAGGATGGTATGAAAGTAGACTGCTAGGTAACAAAGCAAGAAACAAGCGGCCAGTATTAAAGACAGACAGGGACATGACAGGTAAGTAGTCAGCCAGGTTAGGATGGTAAGAAAGTAGACTGCTAGGTAACAAAGCAAGAAAGAAGCGGCCAGTATCAAAGACAGACAGGGACATGACAGGTAAGTAGTCAGCCAGGTTAGGATGGTAAGAAAGTAGACTGCTAGGTAACAAAGCAAGAAACAAGCGGCCAGTATCAAAGACAGACAGGGACATGACAGGTAAGTAGTCAGCCAGGTTAGGATGGTAAGAAAGTAGACTGCTAGGTAACAAAGCAAGAAACAAGCGGCCAGTATCAACGACAGACGGGGACATGACAGGTAAGTAGTCAGCCAGGTTAGGATGGTATGAAACTAGACTACTAGGTAAAAAAGCATGTGTGCAGGTAGGTAGGCAGTTAATACCTTGATGTAAGATATCCCATTCAGAGCTGTTGCCTCTGTAGTGTCCTGGAAATCACTCAGGTCAAAATCAAATGCTAAGTCGTCACCTGAAATACCAGCTCCATGAAGGGCAGCAGATATCAAGTCTGGAAATGCTTCAGTAGACTGAAAAAGTACATTTTAAAAAATTAGTTGTGTTCGCAATATACCAGCAAAAAGCATTTTTGTGTTTAATGTAATAAGTGAAGGTAGGAAAATTAACTCACACATTGTGATGAGCCAAAATTTGACTTGAGAAGCTCGACAAAATGAAAGATACGCACCCCCGTTTGGGTTCCGGGGCCCCACTGTGGGGAAAACAAGAATAGACCCACTGCCTCCCCAAAAGCATGTCGTAAGAGTCGACTAATTGGGGAGCTTCCTTTGAAGTCGGAGTGCATCTGCCGGAGAGGCAAGGAACCAACCGTCTGTATTCAAGAGAATGATATCTGTAAAACTGATGCACACGCAACACTCAGGTTCTGGAGCAGGACTGCAGTTCAGTAGTGGACGAGCAACCAGAACTTTCCGCCAGAGTGTACAGCTGGTGAATGCGAAGAAGAAGAAAGATACGCACATACATTCATGCCAACATTGGAAAGTATGTATGAGCAAACAAAATAATTAGTAGTGAAAAACTTAGGTGTAACAATAACAAATAATCTGGAAGGAATAACACACACAAACACAAAATAATTTTAGGGGTGAAAATGATTTGTTAAAAAAAACGAACATTTAAAAAGCAACTAAGCCTGTGTTTCAAACTGGGAGAACTGCACAAACTATTATGAGGTAAAAATATGAAAAATAGCAAAAAATTAATAATTTAGTAAGTATAGTTTCCAATAACATCTTATAAATAACCATAAGGAGACTTCAAAGCCAACCTGGTCATAAATTATTTATAAACTCTACCAACTTTCTAGTGTAGCAGACATTCCTGCCTTAAAATCTGGCTTTTAAATCTGAACCACATATTCTGGAAATAATTGCAGCATCATTCACAGTATAGATGGTCAATAAATTTGCTTCTTGTGTCCTACTGCTTACGTTGCAATGTGTCTCAAGGAGTTACATGTAGTTTCATGTTTTTTGCTAAATGCATAGTTTGTGTTAATGAATGTCAATTATTACTGGGATTCTGTAGTGGCAGTGCACCTTTTACCCCAGCCAAACTTTATCCACCCATATCTTTCTAAGAAAGTTTCTTGGTCAGCCCCAAGTCTCGTAGCCTGCTGTTCTCATGTTATTCGCTCTAGCTGCTGAGTTGGCTGATATATTTAATTCTAAATTGTTCTTTGCAACTGTGTGTAGCAACACAACTTACTACTTACTTGTGCTTTTCATTTTTGTTTACGTTATTTCACTAAGATATGCAATTACAATTTCCTGCTATTCCATCTAATTATTTCTAAATTTTCTTGGTTTTGATCATTGATAAACACGGGAACAAATTATCATTAATTCATCTGGTGTATTTAATGACTATTTTTTCATTTATTTTATGAATCAAGCTATGCTATCCAATTATTTTCATATTTATCAAAGTTGATTCTATTATTCAAGTTAAAGAAAAAGACAATAAATTTAAAAATAAAATGATAATTTCACTCATAGTGACAGCCCATGTTTTACCGTCTTTGAAGACATCTATCTTATATTATGTCAACACTAATAGGTTGAACTGATGCTCCTATCTAAATAATCTCATCCAGAATCGGCATCTAACAAACTAACATCCCAGAGAGGCAAGGAACCAACAGTCTGTATTCAAGAGAATGAGATCTGTAAAACTGGATGCACACGCAACACTCAGGTTCTGGAGCAGGACTGCAGTTCAGTAGTGGACGAGCAACCAGAACCTTCCGCCAGAGTTTACCTGGTGAACGCGAAGAAGAAGAAGAAGAAGAAGCATCTAACAAAAGAATTTGGTCCTTTTAAATTTACTGTTTTTTTTTTTTTTTTAAAATTAAGGCACAAGAATAAATGTAATTTTAAAAGTTAAACAATATCCAATATCAGTCTAACAACACAATCAGCCCAGTCCGTTTAGAATTGTATTTTTGATTTTATAGTGTGACAGTGTTACTACTGTTACTAAGTTCAGCCGTCACATTTGTTCTCATTCATGTCTGGTGTTCAGCGCGATGTTTTTATTTTATAATATTTTAAAAAAATATATAAGACTCGTCAACAACCGAGGGATAATAGTGGTATGTGAAGCATAAATAATGCAGCACTTTTATAAATCAATTATTACACAATAATCAGTCTCTAACAGACACAGGCTACCTTCATTGGTCACAGACCGATGTCAACAAAAGCACATGTGAGGTAGTTATCCCAAGTCCTGCACACTAAAGAAAACACTAAACCACACCAGAAATTAAATAATGAAACACCAAATGTATTCTACGCTGCTATCTCCTCCTTTAATAGACTACATTAACATTTTAACTGCATCCAACTATGCCTTCTAGACCAGGAAATAAACATAAACAATGATTACTTTGGTTTCTGTATCCATTTTTGCGGGGACGGGTGTCAGTATCTGCGTCTCCTGACTTCTGACGGCCATTATCTATATTTACCCATGAGTCAACGGGGTTTTATCCTTCACCGTTGTCCAGATTTCTCGCCATTATCATTTCAAACTCAATAATGTTTCCATCTTCTCTTTCACCTTGTACGTCATCGAAGTGTCGGGGGAAGATGTAACATTCGTTGATGAGCTCTGTCAAGAGAACTATTAAGACTGATGTTCATTATAGTGTTTACATTATGCTATTACAATTATTTAAAACTGAAGCTTCGGTTGAGCTAAACCGATAATTCCCTTGAGCATTTCATCTTTATCTTAACACGGCCGCCTCCAGCTGCAAGTTTTAATTATGATAACACTGTTATGGCACCTTTCCTTCTTTTCAGACGATATTTCTATGTTGTGGCATACGAAGGCAAATGAATCGCACCCAACAAAGATGTCGAATCTGACTTGATCGTGTTGCAATATATATATATATATATATATATATATAGATATATATATATATATATATATATATATATATATATATATAAAACACAATTAGTGCATGTAGTTTCAGGGCCACTTTTACAACTCCATGTATATCATAGCACGAAGACCGTATTATTGTATAGACAGGTATGGCATATCTCGCTGGGGCGCCCTGTCTGGTGCCAATCTTGTCACATGGCCAAGATTACCAGATTAAGATCAAGGTTAAGATCAAAGGCATCCTTGGACTATGCTATACTTAATAATTACTGAAACTGCAAGTTGAAATTGCTTATGCCAAGATAATAGAAGACACCAGTTCTAATCGCCAGAAACAAAATTTGTACACTATTTACTATACTGCAAGAAATTTGAACTACACCGAATTCTCCTTCATGAGTACATTTTGTGCTGCACACACACACACACACATACACACATATACACACAATTTTGACAATAGAAAACATGCTACGAAAAAAAAAAGCTCTTGAGAACCACAAAGGGGGTGGGGGGGGGATAAACAGCACATCGCAAGCACATAGGTTGGCATATTAAGTGTTAATATGTAGTAAGACAGAATAGTGATACCCCAGATCACTTGTTGTATATTAAGTGTGGTCGCAAACTGATCTCTTTCATTGCTATCGCCATTTCCAGTCAGCACATGTTCTAATTGCATGTTCGACGTCATAAATACCAATGTTCCTAACACAAACACAGACAGCACAATGCGTCTTTAAATGGAAATTAAATAAAATTCTTCTTTATCTTTTCTCTAATCCTAGAATGCCTCGCTGTGTCATGGCAGGAATATATCTCTAGAACGAGCCCTTCTGGTAGCCACTTTTCAGTGCCTCTGATATTTATGCGGTCCATATTCTGCGTGGTCGACCTCTGGTTCTGTTGTCGCTGTACCTGTATACTTATAGCATATCTCGCTGTGGTGCCCTGTCTGCTGCCAATCTTGTTACATGGCCAAACCATTTCTTTTGTTGTGTGCCAGTAAAGTTCATTATTGGTTCTGTGCCAACTCTCCTCCTAAAAAAAAAACCGTTCCTAAGTCGATCGTTTCTCGTTTCACCTAGCATAGAACGTAAACATTTCATTTCTGTCGTGACTTTTCCTTCTGTCTTCTGAAGACAATGTCCATGTTTGACAATGATAGCAAAGCATTGGTAACAATGTTAAGTTTAACAGTGCTATTTAGTGTTCATATTCACATGATTGCATTTCAAATAATTGGTGCGAAACTATTATATATATATATATATATATAATGAAACTGAACTATTTAGCTATGTATGCAAGATTAAATTGACAAAGTGTGATTGACAATCCGATACTGAAATTTAAAAAAAAAGGCTATTATTCTATTATTGAAAAAGATATTGTTGCATAAATTACCACAGACTGCATAGAATTTCACAAAGAAAGCTAATTAAATTTCACAGTTGAAGATTAAATTATTTCTCTTAAAATGATTGTATAATTTAGTAGTAGTAGTAGTAGTAGTAGTAGTAGTAGTAGTAGTTGCAGCAGCAGTGGTACTAGCAGTTGTAGTTGTGGTTGTAGTGGTGGTCGTAGTCGTCGTAGTATTAGTAGTAGTATTAGTAGTAGTAGTAGTAGTAGTAGTAGTAGTAGTAGTAGTAGTAGTAGTAGTAGTAGTAGTAGTAGTAGTAGTAGTAGTAGTAGTAGTAGAAGTAGTAGTAGTAGTAGTTAGAACAGTATCTTATTTCAACATGTATAATTGGGATATATAGCAGTTTTGAATCTTTTAATAATGAAATTGTGCTGATAAATAATTTACGTAATGTGATATTGCATTGCTTATATTATATATAGCTTGCCATGGTATATATAAGTTATATAATTTGATATCGTAATAATCGTGTTATCCGAATATAATGCACCATGGCAAGCTGGCAGATAGAATATATCTATAAATAGCATAATCTCTCCGGAGAATGGTGAAGGTTTTCCAACAGCAACCAGACATTTCTAATAAAATATTTCTGGTTTATAATTCTTCCTGCGAAACAGATGCTAGTAACACATCCCGCGACTTGTTTATAATATGTTCTTCGTGAAGTAAAACATATTATTTTTATAAAATCCAGCTATTTATCGCTTAATGTTGATCCTGTTGCAGTTTACCCTATTATATGCCAACCAGGCAAATTGGTTATAATCACATGTTATTCGTTTGGGAAGGTGTGGTGACCTCGCTACACCACATTAACCTTCCTTCTCTTATTTTCTGTCCTTTCTATATGTACCCTTGATAACAATTCCTTGTTTTGGCTGCTTTAGGTAATACTTTAACTTCAGTACTGATTTAGGATGTTCATTTCAAATTTTGCGATGCGAACATAGTCATCATCATCATGTGCATTAGCAGATCTCCGTGTCAATTCTAAAATGTGCCAGTTGGTTTATAATTCTGCTGACTTCTCAGTGAGTTGCGTGGAAGTAATTTAGTAATTAAGATAAACTAAAAGATCCGGGAACGGAAGGAATCAATCAGGAAAAGGAGAAACTCCCTGGACGATGGGCGGGGTATGTATATAAACTCCATAGAGTGGACACTAAATAAAAGAAGTGCCGTGGAAATTATGTGTTAAACGTTGAAAATAATCAAACATTTTGCTATAAATGGCGTTTTGAATATATGAGACACAACGCAGAAAATTCGGACAGTTGTCATAAAGCAACTTTACAAAGTATCAGTTTGAACATTCGAGAATGAAAAAAAAATAATAATTGCTTGCCGTCTCGACATGGCTGGTTGGCTACAGTGCCTACTATTGTCTTTGAAAATATTCAGTCACACTTCTTCCATTGTATGACTCTCCTACAGTCTTCAAAAAAACTCGATGCTTTGAAATAAACTGTCCACTGTGGTATTTGAGGATTATGAAATTGTTAAACTCACCTCAGCCACAAAGTTTAACTAGAGAATCAATCAGACCCTAAAAATGGTGCATAAAAATAGGAGATCATTAATTTGGGATTGTGGAAAGGTAGCAGAAATGCTATTTTTGTTAATCCCAGGGCTATCACTGTGTACCTAATAGATCCACCAGACAGGTGTTAACATTTGAAATAAACGTACAAGAAGCGGGGAAGTCCAAAGTTCTCATAAAACGAGCGTTGATGGGAGAAGCCAAGGGTGTTGAATTGAATCCCATCCATAATATCAAAAGAACTACACAGAATAGAGTAGGATGAGGGAACAGACTGTGAGCCCCATGTGATATATAAGGACATAACCGAACAATGATTATTCATATACCTAGACAACCTAAAATGCACTGAAATGAAACACTGATGGAATAAGATGAGGTACCCGGTGGGGCTTTTGAGCTGAAATGCTATAGAAAGATTCTCAGAATATCTTAGACAAAGAAGAGGAGAAATACTGACATCTTGAAAGATCTGAACATCAAGGAAGATTGTCTAATAAACAGCATCCTGTCTCGGAAGCTGAAATATCTTGGTCAATAGAAGCGACACGACGGATTGGAAAAAAATATAGCAGAAGGCATGATACCAGGAAGGAGGGGCAGGGGCCGACCGACACGAAGATGGGCACGGGATATAAGTGACTCCTTGAGTATGAAAGTGCATAAGTCAGGAGAACTGGCGAGAGATCGAGTTTCTTTCAGGCAGACTGTGATGAGAGCGACGTTCTGCAAAGGACCTGCTACATGATGATGATGACCCAGTGTTCTTTATACTATGGATACTTCATTCCTTTCATATTAATAGCTTCTCGGTGACTCCCAAACCACAAATGCCTTTTTGAAAATATTTCACCACATGAGTTTTGTTTTAACAGATTTAACTGCCGATGTAATAGAACAGTGACAGGTCTCATTGCAAACATTGTTGCTTTACAGTCGGGACAGTTTTCATCTTATAAATCACAGAAATGAGTTATATATATATATATATATATATATATATATATATATATATATATATATATATATATATATATATATATAGTTTCGTCTGGATTACTGAATTTCTTGATATAAATGTGTTAATTTAGCCCATAGTACATGAATGTTCCGGATCAGTTCTTCAGATAACATACTTCTATGACATAATCTTGGACCATCAAACAATATTTCTCTTGGTCTGTCTCTGCTACAGTTAATCATTTCAGTTGTCGCAGTTTTTTTTTTCCAGAGACCACATTTGAACATTCTCCCCCCCCCCTCTCTCTCTCTCTCTCTCTCTCTCTCTCTCTCTCTCTCTCTCTCTCTCTCTCTCTCTCTCTCTCTCTCTCTCTCTCTCTCTCTCTCTCTCTTATAGGTGTGTCTTCTTCTTCTTTGCGTTAAACGGCGGTAAACTCTTGAGGAAAATATTAGTTATTCATCCACATCTGGATCCTCATCTTGCTCCAAAACTTGTTGAGTTTTGTGTGCACATCCGTTTCTTTGTTCTTTTCTGGGTAAGCTTATTGGTATATAGACTGTTGGTGCCACGCCTCACAGGCAGATGCTTACTGACTTCAAAGAAAACACCCATAATTCATACTTTTGTGACACTCTGGTTGGGGTACCCACAAGGGGCTTACAATTGTTTAATATTGTACTTTCATAAGTTGTGTTCTCCTGAATTATTCGCAACACTCGTCATAAAACCCATACCTCAGCGTTTTTAAGGTTATTCCAAATTTGTTATGTAACATTTCCTTTTTTTTTTTTTTCTGTTTTCAATATATAGGCCAGATTTTTCAAATAGGACACAGAGGAGCCGTTTCCGTACCTTAAAGTCACGGGGACTCCCAGTGCAAATGAGAATACAGAACGACTTGCCAAATAATCCCCAGTCAACCCCCTTCTCTCCCACCCCCCCCCCCCCAACCAGTATCAGTTGGACGAACTCTAAAGTGTCAGAATAGAATAATATAGAGCTGTCTTCTTCTTCTTTGTGTTCAAAGGCTATAATCTCCGGCAAAAAGTTATGGATGTTCGTTCACCTCTAGACTTTAGTCTCGCTCCAGAACTTTAGTGCTGCGTGCACATTCGCTTCGCAGATCTGGATTATTTGTATGGAGACTCTCGAATCCTTGCCTCTGAGGCAGATGCACTCATTCTAAGGATGTCGCAATCAGTTGACTTCTACGACATGCTTGATGGGAAAGCTGTCCATTCTTGTTTTCCCCCACATCGGGAGCCTGGAACTCACACGCGGATATTGTGCCTTCCAAACTTTTCATTTTGATGAGAATTAATAAAATTTCGCTAGAAAGTAATTCAGTTGGCAAACTAGAAAGCAGAATATCTCCCTATAAAAGGGACGAACAAATAAATAAACTGTTAAAACAAAATATTTCATGACAAAGCCAGTCTCTAAAACCCTTTGGATTTCTTAGCAAAAGTTAATGGTCGACGTTTAGTGCAGGAGAGCCTAGAATATGATATCACAACATCCAGCAAGAATATGGAGGTGGAGGAGGTCACTGCGGCTTTCCGCTGGCTATAGAACACGACAAACACACACATTGTGATTGAACTGACTCAGAAAGCATGCTGGGGAAGATCAGGACAGGCATGTTTCGTGCAGTGGCATGCCTCGCTGCGGAAGAGGTGTATTATCTGGATTTTTTCACCAGGGAATGCCGTTATTCCTTACTTACGTCATCTTCAGGACGTAATTTTTTCTTATTTGAAGCCTCACTCTGGCTTTTGCCAGGGGCCGCAATATAGGCAGGCCATACATATGGCCAAATGTCTGAACGCGGTTTCTGGGACCTCTCCACGGCGATCCTCATCCGCATGGTGGCACTTTGTGTCATCGGGTGTTTATCGCTTGTGTGATGTCCTGGTGGGGTAGAAAGTCAGTCAGTCAGTCAGGGAATGCCGGTGTGTTGGGAAATGAACAGGCGGACAGACTGGCTGGCTCTGCACAGCTTGGTGGAATACTGATCAGTGTTGCCACTTTGGATGTTTTACATCCAGATTTAGCTGTTTTTCCCTTGCATTTAGATAGTGTTTTTGACATTTAGATGGTAGATGTTTTTCTAGAATTTTTTCATTTGGATTTAGATATTGTAAAGATTTTTTTCTTCCGTGTCAGTTAAATATTTACTGTGTAAAATAGTTGCTACAATATTTTTGTATATACATTGTGACAATTGCGATTACTTAAACTTTGAACTCTTAGGGTCAAATATCTGGCAGCCCCGTAAAGCGCCCGTAAATCATACTAACTTTGTTTCAACCGTATCCTCACTGTGCTGACTTTTTGTTTCTTTTTTCGTGTGATTTAAAAAAAAAAATGATTGTTTACCTTCATATGTGGCTTTCACTTTTAAAACAGCTTTTAACATGCCAAAAGTAAAGTATGAGCAAAAATTTTCGGAAAGAGGGGTTGCATGATAACAAAATTAAAGACTGAGTGATGGCAGTTCCTGGGGATATGACCAAGGCTCGTTGTAAATACTGCAAGTGTGAAATTATTGTAAAAATACAAGACTAAAAGAGTCATGCCGAAACTAAAAAGCAGAAAACTGCAGTTTCATTCAAAGATATTACACCGCTGACATCTGTTTTCAGAACTTTACTGATAAATGAATCATCAAAAGTTGAAGGATCGGTTGCAATGTTTTTAAGTTGTCATTGTGCAATTTCAAACAGTGACCATTTGATTGATTTGTTTAAAAATACTATTTCTGACAGTAAAGTTATGGATGATGTGAAAATGCATCGCAGCAAGTGTACACATATTATAAGAAATACTTTATTTTCTCACTTCGAAAAAGATTTGATCAGTGATATTTCTACAAAAAATTATTTAGTTTATTTTTAGACTCATCAAATGATATTTCGGTACTGAAAGTGCTTGGTGTGTGTATTATGTGTTACAGCAACGATACAGACAAAGTAGTTTCGACATATCTTGGACTAGTTCAACTAGAAATGTGTGATGCAGAAAGTATAGTTCAGGAACTGAAGAATCTTTTAAACAGTAAACAGTTAGACGAAGAGTTTGGCTGCAGTTGGTACCGATAATGCCTCTATGATGGTTGGTATAAACAACGGCGTTTATGCCAAGTTGAAGGAAGCTATCCCATCGTTAATACTTATAAAATGTATGTGTCATTCATTGCAGCTAGCATTATCACATGCTTCATCTGAATGTTTACCAAGGAATTTCGAATACCTTATTGCTGAAACACATAACTGGTTTTCCAAATCATTTGTCAGTTAACAGCAATACAATACATTATATACAGCCTTGAATGATGGTTCCCCACCACTGACAGTTCTGATACTACCCCACTCAAATGCCGACGTAGAAATAATTTTCAGTGCTATGAATTATATCAAATCTTGACAATAAAATTCGGCCTGATGACAGTAGGAAAATGCTGTTCCACTTATCAGCTTCCTGATGGTGTATTAAAATAATTGGAACAGCTAAAGCTTCCAGTCATTTTGGATCTGAAGCTTCAACTTTATCATCCAAGCTAAGTTTATCCTGTGGATTGTGTGAGGCAGACATCAATGAAGATGAGGACATGATTCTATAGGATAAGTCATATCAATAACTATGCAATTTGTGACTCTTTCCATTTGAATGTTTTTTCTAGACGTTGTCCACGCACATTTAGATGTTTTTAGATATTTTTTGACTCCGTTTTGGATGTTTTTTGTCAAAGAAAAGTGGCAACACTGATACTGATGCACGATAAGGCAGACGTGGTTAGTGCCTTGTGGGAGAGCTTGTACAGTTCGGAGGAGCAGATTGATAACCACAGTCTGGTGAGATTGATGCAGTTGTTGGTAACGAGAGGTTCTGGCAGATGCTTGAGGCTCAGAGGAAAGGCAAGACGGACGTTTAATCAGAATGCTAATGGCACCATTAGTATCGGAACTCTTCACTGGCTGCTGAAGATGGGGACGGAGAGATTATGGGAATGCCCCGAGTGCTGTGATGTCGGTTCTTGAATCAAATCAAATCAAATCAAACCCTTCATTTCACAAATTCATAATATTTCCAAGGTTTATCTCATTGTTATAATTTATAAGTGACAATAATAAAACAAACTGAATAACACCAATCACTGCCTTCTTTCCATAACCGACGTACTAATGAGCCAACAGACGGTTTCGAAAGCTCTAGTCTAATAGATAGATTCCCATACACAATACAAAAGAAGATGCACTGCAGACATGAAAACACAAATGTAGTGGCTTTGGACATAAAAAGATGGTTGGGGGGGGAGGGGGGGGGGGGTATATAAGGGTTTGGATGAAGAAGCAACAACTGGAAACACCAACAACGAATTAAAAACAAGAAATAAGAGACAACCATCTTCAAAAACAAATATTTTCGGCCACCGTGATTTGTTACAATATAAAATGGTTTGTAGTATATCGACACTTGCAGACGATCACGCATGATTTACTGTAGAAGATAGAGAAGGAGAACAAAGAGTAGCTATGGGATGCATGGATGACTTTCAGGAGTACGACCAAGCTAGGTAGATTTTATGGGTATGGTATGTTGTTTGGACATGATAGCGCCCGTGCTTGCTAATCTGACATTTTGGCTGAAAATTACGTGGAAGCTCTGTGGCCAAACCGTTTGCCTCGGTCTCTGAAGGTTGTGGGCTCAGTTCATGGGTCAAATTTTTACAGTTTTTAAGGATCTGTGCTGAAGTTACAGAGTTCGTACTTTGTGTGAGCATTACAGAGTCATATGGGATAAAACCTGGTGCAATGAGGTCGATCCTCTTGTCTTCAACTTTATGGGAATTACAGCCCCGCTCGCATTAAAAAGTCTTCCACAATTTGAGTATGGCAATCCTTATTAATTGTGTTGCCACCTGCAGTCAGTTTTTCTCTTATATCCTACACCATAAACTGATTTATGACAGGCTGGATGTTGTCAGGGCTCTTTGGTAGCAAGTGAACAGTGCCAAGGAACAGACAGATCATAACGGTCTGAGGTGAATGACACTGCGAGGAGTTAAAGGGGATCTGGACGACGCTCGACACTCAGGGGTAAGGCGAGACGGATATACAATCAGACAGTTACTAGTACCATCGGAATGTTCAACTCTTCGCTTGCTGCTGAAGATGGGAATGGAGCGCTTATGGGGGTGTCTCGAGTGCTGTGATGTCGATTATTAATTCAACATTCTACTCCATTCCACATTTCTCATGTCCAGACAGCAAGGTACATATCATTCTGTTCCCACGAATTTTCCTCATTTTCTGTCTCATTTCTGTCCCGCTTGCTCATATCATTACACATTAGTTGAAGTCGGCCTCAGCATATAGACACCTGTAATTCTAATTCGCTTTAGAGTATGTCTCCTGTGATACTACAATCCCTTATTTTCCAAGTGTGTCCAGGGCATCTTAGTCTTCGAAAAACCACTGTGCCTCTGGCCCTAACTTCTACCAGCAGTTAGTGCAGTTTCGTCCTTTTTAGGACGAAATTTTTTGTCATTTGAAGCCCTACTCTGGCTTTTGCCAGGGGCCGCAATATAGGCAGGCCATACAAATGGCCAAATGTCTGAACGCGGTTTCTGGGACCTCTCCATGGCGATCCTCATCCGCATGGTGGCACTTTGTGTCATCGGGTGTTTGTCGCTTGTGTGATGTCCTGGTGGGGTAGAAAGTCAGTCAGTCAGTCTACCAGCAAAGACTGTGGATCTGGCCGAAAGGAGCTACATTGCAAGAGAAACTATAGGCGATCGGAGGCGACCTTAAACGCACAATCCTATTTGTGATCTAGACGGGACTCAATGTTTAGTTCGGCTTATATATTAGTCGCCCCCATGTGGGATGCAATAGTTCGTTATTTAAAACCCCACCCTGGCTTTTTGCCGGGGGCCATGAATATAGCCGGGCCATAAATATATGGCCTCACAGCTGAAAGGGGTTTCTGGGACCTCTCCACGGGGATCCTCATCCGCATGGTGGCACTTTGTGTCACCGGGAGTTTATCGCTTGTGTGATGTCCTATTGGGGGAGAACTACCTACCTACCTACCTCAATGTTTAGCATGACTGATGTCGAACGAAGAAGAAGAAGAAGAAGAAACAGAAGAAGAAGAAGAGGAAGAAGAAGAAGAACTGTGCCTTTTACAATAGCAAACGCAGTGTTTGAAAGACGCAGTCATTAAAGCTTGTCCTATTTCCTGGTACAACTTACAGACAATCTGAGCCCTATGCAATTTTTATCTTAAGATAAAGCGACATCTGGCAAAATGGATAAGCCAAACAGCTGCGGCCAAACCAACGGGAGGGTTAAGGGAGTATGCAGATGAGACAAAAGTGTGAGCTTAACTCCAGATAGTAATGTTACTGAACTCTACGCGAAAAGGTAATATGTATTGACACACATATCATAGACAATAATGCAGTATATGAGAAAAGACGTAAATAACTATCCTTGACTTATTTTTTCTACGTCTATGAGTGCTATCTGCACTCTCATCTTTTTGGTGTCCACTGGCTGTAAACTCTGGTAGAACGTTGTGGTTGTTCGTCCACTTCTAAACTTTGGACATGTTCCAGAACTCAGACTTCGAAGAAAACAATCCTTATTACTAACCTTTTCCAAAATGTTTGATAGTGGGGCGGGAGGAGATTGAGGTGGGGAGGGGGGGGGGGGAGGGGGTGTCGTGCTGTTTTCTTGATCTGAAAAATGGTACCCCGGAACCTACACGGGGATATGAATGCTATTAATATATGTGCATTTATTTAGTTTACTGCGTCTGTCTGTCTGTCTGTCTGTCTGTCTGTCTGTCTGTCTGTCTGT
>CAJHNH020001817.1:34746-84746 GCA_905116865.2 Candidula unifasciata | reverse complement strand
ATAGATAGATAGATAGATAGATAGATAGATAGATAGATAGATAGATAGATAGATAGATAGATAGATAGATAGATAGATAGATAGATAGATAGATAGATAGATAGATAGATAGATAGATAGATAGATAGATAGATAGATAGATAGATAGATAGATAGATAGATAGATAGATAGATAGATAGATAGATAGATAGATAGATAGATAGATAGATAGATAGATAGATAGATAGATAGATAGATAGATAGATAGATAGATAGATAGATAGATAGATAGATAGATAGATAGATAGATAGATAGATAGATAGATAGATAGATAGATAGATAGATAGATAGATAGATAGATAGATAGATAGATAGATAGATAGATAGATAGATAGATAGATAGATAGATAGATAGATAGATAGATAGATAGATAGATAGATAGATAGATAGATAGATAGATAGATAGATAGATAGATAGATAGATAGATAGATAGATAGATAGATAGATAGATAGATAGATAGATAGATACTCGTAGAGAGACAGACAGCAGGAAGGCAGCTTTATAGAAAGCATTCGGAAATCGCACTTAACTTCCGTAACCTGGATCTACACACCGGGTAATGCCGGCGTGAAGGGAAATAGGCAAGCGGACCAAATGGCAAGCACTGCACTAATGACTGCGGGAAAAAGTATGGACAGAGCAGATATCGGCAACGCTGTACGAACTGGGCTAGTGGAGAATGAGGAATCCCTGACACTAACACGATTGCGTGACATGGGAGTTAAGCATGGTGATGCACGTCTTTGCCGTCTTCGAGTTCGAGAAAGGAGACAATATAACCAGCTTCTCATGGGGACAATTAGTAAAAGTACTTTGGAGTGGCTGCTGCTTCGGAGAACTGAGCACGCATGGGTACGCCTAATGTGCAGTGACATCACTTGTGATAACAAAACATAAAATAACATCTTGTAGGGAGTCGGCAGTCCGAAACCCAAGTTCAAGGTGTCTCCTTCGTGCCAAAGAACTGCATGGCTGTTGGGTGAACAGTCGTTAACGAAGGCAGGCAGGTCGTTGTAGGGGGCGACGCCTGCTGGTGGATGTAATGTCCTAAGTCCCTTCCCCAGCTAATAATGAGGGTACTGCTGAGGTGACCGTTTATTAACCCTCATATAAATCTTCTGGTCAAAATGGACGCTAGGCACGGCCACCTTTTTTTTTAAATTATTTTTTTTTCTTTAGCTGTGGCAAATGTTTTTTTCCCTTCCAGACGGCGGCCGTCACATTTTTGCTCCATTTGTAGACTGGAAGGATATAGTTTCGTCGCCCAGCTTCTGAGTTAAGTGCATGGTGTGACACTGTGAGCTACGTATGTTTTTCGTTGGTACAGGGGTAACCCGTTTGCTATGAAGCTGAAACTAGGATTACCAGATTACCTTTACTACACATGTAAATGGGCCTCAAGAGGTATATGCCTTGCTGAAATGCTTTCAAATAATGCGCAGGGTGGAAAAATACAAATAACAAACGTGTAGAATAATTTGAAATTCCCAGAATATGTGACATGATGAACATATATATTTAGGCTCGTTAGCCCTGTCCTAACCTACCCCACCTCCCAATTTGTTAAGGGGTGTAATGGACTGTCACCCTCCCTAAAATTGTTAGGAGCCTAAGAGGCCCTCTTAACCATATATATATATGACTCAGTCCATTACACCTCTTTAAAAAATGGGAGGTTGGGGAGGGGGGGGGAGAGGTTAAGGCAGGGCTAACGAGTCTAAATCCACAGGTTCAGGAACCTCTTATAGATTGAATACTCCAAAATCACTTGGACTTGAGCGCCTAAGTGCACCAAGACTTACCCACACTGGACTGCAGGTTACTTCCTAACTGTTTTGTGGTGCCCCAATATAACAGTGCTGTATGGTTGAACGTGTGGGTTCTGAGGCCCAAATGTGAAGAGAATAAGAATAGAGCCACTGCATTTCTAACAAGCATTTTGTAAAAGGCGACTAATTAGGGATGTTTTTTTTCCCGTAGTATGAATGCATTTGCCAAAAGGATGAGGAGCCAACAGTTTGCATGAATGGATGGATGCAGGGAAACGTCTGCATACAAATAAGCCTGATTTGTTCACGCAAGACGCAGGCCCTAGAACAAGACCAAATTCCAGAAGTGGACGAACAACTAGAAATTTGCGCTGGAACGCTAAGCAGAACAAAAATAAGTACCTGTTGTATTCTCATCTTTAAAATGTGAGTCCAACTACAGTAATCCCGATGGTAGAAAACCCCAAAAATAACAACAATAATTATGACAATATTCCTAATTATTAAATGGTACAGTTCAGTCCTAGGGAAGTATAGGCGGCCGACGCGATGCTGACCACATTACCCTTTGGTCTATAAAATATAGGTCTAGCCCTATATACCCAACACGCCTGAAAGCGTGGAAAAGGGTCTTTTACTTACTTTCTTATTATTTATTATTCATAAATAAATAGCCGAGTTTGGCTACATGGCAAGTCTACAGCCAACATCTGGCCACCCCGATTTGAAAGACACAAACATACTCCATAAGTCACCGCGGTGTCCCGCCTGGTAATTTTCTATATTTTCATCAAATTACAATCTTTCAAATTCACGGGATGGCTGAGATATCTTCTCTAATCTGTGATGATGTTACTTGTGACTTGTGTCGGATTATATCAAACGCTGTTCTCTGTTGTGAGGTGTAAGAATGGGAAAGCGTCGGACGGAGGTACATTTCAAATCATGGGTGACCGTGCTGAGCTGATGTGGCAGTGAGACTAAACACACGCTACATGTTATTGTAGGGACACGATGGCGTTGTCGGGGTGTTTAGGGAGAATAGTTTGATTTTGCTCTTTATGCTAAGCGTTTGTGAAATTTGTGAACTTTTTTAAATTGCTGTAGAAATTATTTTTGCATCGTTCAGGCGTTCAGTTAGAGTTTGACTTTGACGATACTGATAGGGCCGGGATAGTCACTGGAAAAAGTAAGCTAAATGCTAAGTAAATAAGTAATTTAAATGGATAAACACGTCCTCATACATGCACAGAAGCTTTTGAATAGGGGCAGTTGGCGTTGTGGAAATATTACGTAAAATAAGGGGAAGTTCAGTTCTTTCTTCTGCTGGCTCTCCTCCGAACTTCTACCCCTGCAGTATATTGCGGCCTGAAATACGTTCGGGGCACAGTCCAATTAAAAGTACGGACTTGTCAGAGTTCCCACCGAGGAACAAATTGCGGCAAAACTAAGAGTACCTTACAATGTCACGAGACGCAACATTGCTGACGATAGTAGTAGACGATAAAAGCGACCGGAGACAAATGTCGAGCGTTTTCTGCAGACGATACTAGCAGACGATAAAAGCGACCTTTGACAATTTTGAGACATTAAAGACGATGAAAGCGATATGGCGGGTAGGCCACGCGCTCCCATGCAGATTAGCAATACTGTTCTTCCTTGAGGATTTAGCAGCGGTAGATGTCAGACTTGTTGGCATGCGCAAAACGCGATTAAACTCACCGCCGAGGCTAAACTAAACTAGGTGCCTGGGACTCAGGAGCAAAGTAATTGGAGGAAGTTGCAGGAGATGCGGTAGCTGCCGCTCTTGAGTCTCAGCCATCTAGTTTAGCCCCTATCGGCGCGGGGGATACGCTCGGCGGTGAGGCATAGTCACATAAACAGGTCTGCAAGTAACATATCGCTGAGACCCTGTTAGAGCATTTGTTTCGTAATAAGGAACCGGCATATTTTTAATTGGACTGCGCCCCGAACGGAATATTTTAGGCCGCAATACTGCGGGGGTAGAAGTTCGGAGGAGAGCTCTTCTGCTTCATCGTTGGTCCGGGTGCTGCAAATGGGTTGTGCCTGTTTACTACAGCATAGCTGCGATCGGTAGTCATAGTCCCGCAGGTCAGACACATCTCATCTGGTTCACTAGTGCGGCTCTATCAGTAAGAAAACTGAGGGGAGGGTGTGTGGTGGAAGTTACCTTTTCTTCATGCCTATAGCTGAAATCACAGTATGATTTCCTTTTTTTTAAATACATTTTTTGTGGAATTAGCAAACTATGTTAGTAATCACCGTAGCATTTAATTTCTTTAAAAAAATTTAAGTTTGACGGTGAGGTGATGAAGAGAATATACACACTGTTCTTGTATGGGTGTGGTGATTCTGGCTTTGGAGGGTGCACGGTTGCAGTAAAGTATTAATATTTAACCCTTTTGTCCCACTAACCTAAAAAAAAAAACCCAGTGACACTGACCCATATTTGGGAATTCCCTTACTAAAAAATCCTTTAAAAAAACTTTGATTTCATTTAACAATAACAATTTTAACAGTTCTGTTAAAATATAGGGGACCAAGACCCCCCCCCCCCCCCCCCAAATCATTTTCTATGCAAAATAAGAAGAGTTATCAATAGACATAAATGCAGCAGATAATGAAATGACTTACACCTCTGTTTAAAAAAATGTATACAGTGACTCATATTTGACCTGCTAAACCTGTCACATAACTTCTAGTGTTAACGAGAAATTATGGCACCATAACTTCTAGTGTTAACGAGAAATTATGGCACCATAACTTTTAGTGTTAATGAGAAATTATGGCACCATAACTCCTACGCCTAGTGTTAACGAGAAATTATGGCACCATAAGTTCTAGTGTTAATGAGAAATTATGGCACCATAACTTCTAGTGTTAACGAGAAATTATGGCACCATAACTTCTATTTTAAAAGGCCATTTCTTCATAAGCCCTGATTTGAGCCTGACCTCCCCCCCCCCCAAAAAAAAAATTAACATTGACCTCCAGGTCAACCCAGCCTTGAGTGGGTGCCAGGTCAGTCCTGAGAAATAAAGGTGGCCGGCCTGATGCTGACCACATCGTTCACAAAGTGCCCATTGGTCTATAAAATAAAGGTCTAGTCCTTTATGGCCAGTACACCTGAAGGCGTTCAGAAGTGTCCATTACTTGACCTGTTTGCTCCTCAGGACATTTGCCCCAACCCACAGATGCTGCTTTTAGTAAATATAATTGATTGTGGTTTCCCTAAAATTTTGAGCGGCTGCATACAATGCCCATGCTGTTAGCCACAGCCTCCTGTAGCTATTTTTCCTGCTGCAGCCCGGCCGTGTTGTTAACTGTAAGTAATGTAATAGGACCCTTTTCTACGCCTTTCATTAACAGACCACTATAGACAAGTATGAAAAGTGGCATTTATGGGGTATTTATTGTACACAACCAAAAATGTTGATCTTGCGACTTTTCATGTTAACAGAGTCAAATTTATTCAGTTTGATTTCTCTTCTTATACTTTGTTTTTACGGAGTTGGTAAATCATGTTGTTAAAGCAAAATAGGTTTTGTTGTTGAAACAAATTTTTGCTTTTGTTTTATTTGAAATATATGTGGTATGGGTGTGGCACAACAGCAAGTTACTGTTTGATGAATGAACATCACGGTGACATAATGATAATAATCTAGGTGATTTGTGTGTATTATCTGTGTGAAAATGTGAGTTTTCAGTTCATATACTTTAAGAATTAAATTTTGTTGTGAACAAAGCCAGTATTTCAGACTTTCATCAATCATGGCAACCCAAAAAAGATCTTATTTTATTTAGCAAGTCAGTCAAAGTGTTGAACAAAATATCACCACCAGCCTAGGGTCTTGACTTGAGCTGATGAAATTCCTGTGTGGGTTCTAGGGCCTCATCTTGGGGAGAACAAGAATACACCGAAGTTGGAATTCATTCGCCTGAAAGGTGAGGAACCAGCAATCTGCTTTCAAATAAGTCAGATCTGTAAAACAGATCTGCACGCAAAACTCAAGTTCTGTAACAAGGCCAGCATCCTGAATTGGACAAAACCAGAACTTCCACCAGTGTTTACAGCCGGTGAATGTGAAGAAAAAGATTGGATAACAATAATTAAATATACACCATACGTTTTGTAATTTATTTGGTCTTGCACTTTGTTTAATGTCTGATTGTGAATAATGGGAATTTAGCTCTGGGGTTTATCGTCTAGTTTTGTCTCGTCTTTTTTTCTGCCTGTTCCATAATGCCAGACTGGCATGTGAGTGTCCTATTTGTTTGTCATACAAATAATAACAGCATCTTATTTGTTTCGTCAGATTGATTTTAACTTCTAAACATGGAGACTACAAAAAAAGGTTCTGTGGCAGTCGATGCTCTGTCTCCCTCGAGAATTACTGACTATTTTAATAGTTCAAGGACGAAAAGTAAAGGTACAGTATTTCTTAACTTAACTATATTTTTTATCGCAGTTTTTTTGGGCGTCTGGCAAACCTTGTACCATGCACTGACTTGCTCTTGAGTAGCTAGAGCATGTTGGTTTGAATAGAATCAATCTAGAAATGCATGCTGAAGCTGGACACTGACCTCCGAACAAGAGAAATGTGTAGCTGTGTGTGGTGATGCCTTTAGTTGTAGATTGGAGACATGATCATAAAGACGTAGATTAGAGACATGATCATAAAGACGTAGATTGGAGACATGATCATAAAGACGTAGATAGGAGACATGATCATAAAGACGTAGATAGGAGTCATGATCATAAAGACATAGATTGGAGGCATGATCATAAAGACGTAGATTAGAGACATGATCATAAAGACGTAGATAGGAGTCATGATCATAAAGACGTAGATTGGAGACATGATCATAAAGATGTAGATTGGAGACATGATCATAAAGACGTAGATAGGAGGCATGATCATAAAGACGTAGATTAGAGACATGATCATAAAGATGGATATAGGAGACATGATCATAAAGATGTAGATTGGAGACATGATCATAAAGATGTAGATAGGAGACATCATAAAGATGTAGATTAGAGACATGATCATAAAGACACGATTTATTAAATTTAAATCTGTCTACCAACAAATGAATATGGCTACATTTGTGAATACCAGCTATTGTAAAATATATATTCTAATAAATTTTAATGTAGCACCCGTAAAAACACTTTTTAGAGTATCTAAAAAAAAGCACTCATTTTTTATGTGAATTGCATGGTTTTTTTTTAAAGTAAAAAGAACCTAATTAACCTAAGTAAATTGAATATTTATAATATTATTGGAAAACTGCAAATGTCACAGCGGCTGTGTCTTCCTTGTCATCATGGAGAGTGTGAATTTATAGCAGTTGACATATATTTCTATGAGCAGGCGGAGAGAAATGAAAGACTTCTTACAGCCAGATGAAAACTACTAGTGCATCTGCCGGAGTCATGCCCAACCTTGTAAAGAATATGAGATATTTTCCAGAATTATCTGGGCAAGGAAGGGAACTGGCTACCCCACCTCATGTTTTGAAGCTTAGCATGAGTGAAGGCAGCTGAAATAAAACATGGAGAACAGCTAAAACAGTTATTAATAAATTACGATTAATTAACAGGTTACTGTACAGAAAAGAGGGCATTAAATGGCAGGACAGAATCACTAATGTGAAGCTTAAGGAGATAATTAACCGAATAGCATTGAACCAAAGAATAGGGCTTGGCCTGAGCTGGTTGAAGGCCTATGCTGCAATTGGGATACAGGGAAGAAAAAAGAAGAAGAGTTGAGGATTCATACCCCAATAACAGTATTTTCTTTCAACTACTTTTAGATTTGTACTAGAACCATTCTTTTGTTTGCATGTAGGTCAACGTGTCAGCACCAAGCAGCTTCAGCAGATATCGGCGGCCTCCATCTACTTGACCCCAGAATCGTCACCCAGCGGTGACTTTGGCTCAGATCCTCCAAGAGAAGGGGACGAGACTTCATCCACGATAAGTGTCAGCTCAACCCAGGATCCTTGTCCTAGTTCAGACATTCAAACAGTTGATAATACACCGGTGCCAGCTGGTAGTGTACCTGTTGTTTCCAATCTGCCAGATAGCACATACATAACTAATTCTCACCAAAATTAGCGCAAGCTCAAATAAAAGCAATGAAGACTTAAATCTTCATTGTGGATGTGAAGATGTGAATACTGACAGTTCACAAGTGCTTGTACAACTTGCTGAAAAGCCACCAGTGCACTTACAAAGCACAGAAAGTTTGAATTCAAAGCCCTCAAAATCCAGGCATGCCAAAGGAAGAAATCCGGACACTGTCTCAGAAACCAGTGAGTTGCAGGCAACATCCCCTTCAGTTCCAAGACCAAAACTTAGGAAAAGTACAAAATCCAACTCACAGGCTGATGCTTTGTCACCTGCCAGTAATGTACCAGCGAAACCCAAGCCTGTTCGCAGAAAGTGAGTAGATCATTCGTCTGATGTTTTTGTAACAGCGTTATTAAAACTCTTGTTCCTCGTGTGGATTCCAGGACCTTATTCTGTTTGTAAGGGGAGGAAGGCAGCAAATAATACACCCACTGCCTTGCCACCCACCACCAAGCATGTCATGAAGGGTATTTCAATTGGGAGTGGCTCTGCTTAAGAGATGAAGAACCAAAGTCTGCATTCAAGCAGGTCTTTAAAAGAGAGATGCATACAGAACTCAAGTTCTGGAGTAAGGCCAAAGTCCAGAAGTGGATGAACAACCAGAGTTTACAGCTAGTGAAGAAGACGATAAAACTCTTCTGCCGATTTGCCTGCATTTTATTTTAGTGTGTTTTATTCGATCTAGATGTGAATTGATCTAATCAACCAAAAAAATTGTAATTATCTGCGAGGTAAACTTAATATATCTAAAAGGATTGGATGCCTTTTGGCGAGACAGTTTAGACAGATTTAAGAAGCGTTACAGAGTAAACGTCCTGATCAATTTAGAAGTGACACCCTAGTTTATGGCCCATTGGATTAAGGAACCAGAGATCTTTGAAGAAGAAACAGGTTTAAAAGAATTCCCCCCTCATATACAACAAATGGGGATTTGTTGGCATCTTTCTGTTTTTCCAGACGATAGTTTTAAATTGTGCCAAGGAAAAGTAAATGAAGAAAGTACCCGCTCTCCCTAGCACAAAGCCCGGGCAGTATTGTAGAGATTATGTGTTGCCAGTGCATCACAATCCCTCACTTGGCACGCCTTGTTTACTCCAAAGGAAAGATAACACAAAGCACGCTGTAGAAGCTGCCGGATCAGAAGAGCAGTGCTTAGTCTGTCCGCATGTCGGAGCTTCCCTCCTAGACCAACTTCCAGCCAAGGCTAAGGGCCTGGTCTGCCCTGACATAACACAAAGTTTTCAGGTTGCATTTCCTCTTCCTAGGATAAGACTAGTATCCTCGCCCAGTGAGCTGCTACACTTGAAGTTGCTGGCACAGTGTGGAATGTCAGGTTTGGTATTCACCACCTTACACTCGGCACTAACAGAAGACAGGTAGTGCCAGCTACTGTTATATGGTAGCTTACTCACATCTGACCAGGGCCTGACCAAAACTGGGGACTAATAATCATAATAATAATTCCGTGCTGTGACCAACATTGTTTGTTTATGGTAACTGAGTGTTCTTAAGCATGTTTGTGTTAAATCGGTTTTAATGTGTTTTATTTTGCTTTTATATCATTATTATATTTTAAAATGATTTGTTTTGTTTTTTGGGTAATTTATTTCAAACAGAACTTTTCTTATTTCATGCATCATTTGTTTTTCTTTCTTATAAAAATTGTTCTCCATGTGATTTTCTTTATGTTACAGTTTCATGTCATGTAACCTCTTCTAATTCATGACAGGAAATGTGGTCTGTTTGACTGCCTGCCCTGTACATGACAGTTAAGAACTGATCCATGCCTTGCCACATTGTTCTGTATCATCACCATTTATTTTACAGAAAAAAGGAGCCTGAACCAGTACAGAAGAATGTAATCACAGATTTCTTCCCCGTGAGGCGCAGCGGGCGAATCACTAAGTCTGAAATTGAGGTACAGTAACATTTTTAGTTTAGACAAGATTTGGCAAATGGAAGTGAAAATATCCAGAAACAACAAACTAAATAAACTGGTTTTCTTTTAAGAACCATACAAAATTGTGCTGTCTTCACAGTGAATGTTGGGTGCTGTTTATCCACTGCTGTGGGGAAAGCGGGGGGGTTATGTGGTGCTGCTTGACCCAGTCTCTTCCATGGTGAGACTCTTGTACTGCTCTCCACAAATAAATTGAATGCAAAAAAACACGAGCTATAAAAATATATGCAACATATTTCAGTGCCAAGTTTTTGTGTGTGTGGTTTTGTTTGGTCCTTAAAATGTTTTGTGTGGCACATGTGAACTGAAATTTTCTTGTAATTTCAGAAAGAGAAACACCACCAGCTGGAACAAATGATTTTAAGTAAATGTGAAGATGGATTAAAGGTTTGTTATATTTATTCTTTGTAATTGCTCTTTGTTCAGGTTTAACAATAGTTTTTATGATGTTGCTGTTGCCACTACAGCTGTGTGCTTGTGAGTCATGGAATACTCAACAGAGTAGATCTAACCGGAGGACACAGGGAGACGTCTGTAGAGTGCTGAAGATTTCAAGAACAGTTAAGATGACTATCCAAAACTTCAGAGATACAATTGATACCTGAGCCACGACCGCAGTCTGTAACTGTAGTTTGTGATGCCTTTAATGTGTCATTGCCCAAGAATTTAAACAAATTTTTGTTGTTGCTAAAGTGGATCTCCAACACACCTTGACTTTTGTCTTAATTGAACACTTTCAGATTGCTGTTTGTCCATCTCTTCATTGTGTTCTCCCATTTGTTGTCAGCCACTTGCCTTGTTCTTTTTCCTTCAGCGCGGTTCAAAAAGAAATTAATCTATCCCATGAGCTTTACTGTTACCATTTATGGATCACACAGTGGCAAGATGTTTGACTTACTGAAGGTCCCGGCTTTAAGGCAGTTTTCATCAGTGACCCAGGCTACCAGGTCAACCAGCCTAAATTAGGTACCATGTGTCCTGGCTCAAGCAGACATGAATGATACAGGTATTGATGTTGAATCAAAACAGTATGCAGTGTGCCGTGCATCATATTGCATAAAGAAGTGAGCAGATTAGAAAGGCAATAGGGATTTTTTAAAAAAAAGAAAGATTATAAGGCAGGTAAAGAGTTGAGTGTCCGAGAAGAAACATGTCAGAAGCAGGTGACGGCAACATCGGTCCTGAAATCTCCTGCACTGTTTGTGAACAATTCTTTTTTCTAGTCACACTCAACGTCGCCATGGGTTGTTACTCCCCTCCCTCATTATTGCACAATGGAACACTCATCTGAAAAGATAGAAAGATGGCAACAGTGTCCTGGGTTGTAAATGTGCCAGCCATCATGTTAACCTCATCATGCACTGTCTTGATTAGTCTGTAGTAATATGGACCAGTGCACCTGTGGCATCTTTCTGTTTTGTTTTCTTTTAGGTGACATCCTAGAGCTGCAGCTATGTGTGCTGTAGTCACATTTGAGCATTTCTAATGTAGAGAATGCATATTACTACAGCTAGAACTGTATGACCATAGCAGGCTGTACTACCTGTAGCTGTGGGTACTTTAGCTGGGGTACTGTCACAGCTGTGAGTACTGTCTCAGTACTTCCTGATTCCACAGTTGTCAATAACTGACTTATTGTGGTATGTGTGTCACCACTACATCCATGTGTATAATTGTGGTATGTACATCACCACTACAGCCATGTGTATAACTGTGGTATGTACATCACCACTACATCTATGTGTATAACTGTGGTATGTACGTTACCACTACATCCATGTGTATAATTGTGGTATGTACATCACCACTACAGCCATGTGTATAACTGTGGTATGTATGTTACCACTACATCCATGTGTACAGTTGAATGTACGTCACCACTTCATCCATGTGTATAATTGTGGTATGTACGTCACCACTACATTCATGTGTATAATTGTGGTATGTACATCACCACTACATCCATGTGTACAGTTGAATGTACGTCACCACTACATCCATGTGTATAATTGTATGTACGTCACCACTACATCCATGTGTACAGTTGAATGTACGTCACCACTGCATCCATGTGTACAGTTGAATGTACGTCACCACTACAGCCATGTGTATAACTGTGGTATGTATGTTACCACTACATCCATGTGTACAGTTGAATGTACGTCACCACTACATCCATGTGTATAATTGTGGTATGTACGTCACCACTACATCCATGTGTATAATTGTGGTATGTACATCACCACTACATCCATGTGTACAGTTGAATGTACATCACCACTGCATCCATGTGTACAGTTGAATGTACGTCACCACTACATCCATGTGTATAATTGTATGTACGTCACCACTACATCCATGTGTACAGTTGAATGTACGTCACCACTACATCCATGTGTATAATTGCGGTATTTACGTCACCACTACATCCATGTGTATAATTGTGGTATGTACATCACCACTACATCCATGTGTACAGTTGAATGTACGTCACCACTACATCCATGTGTATAATTGTGGTATGTACGTCACCACTACATCCATGTGTACAGTTGAATGTACGTCACCACTACATCCATGTGTATAATTGTGTTATGTACGTCACCACTACATCCATGTGTATAATTGTGGTTATGTATGTCACCACTACATCCATGTGTATAATTGTGGTATGTACATCACCACTACATCTATGTGTACAGTTGAATGTACGTCACCACTACATCCATGTGTATAATTGTGTTATGTACGTCACCACTACATCCATGTGTATAATTGTGGTTATGTACATCATCACTACATCCATGTGTATAATTGTGGTTATGTACATCACCACTACATCCATGTGTACAGTTGAATGTACGTCACCACTACATCCATGTGTATAATTGTGGTATGTACGTAACCACTACATCCATGTGTACAGTTGAATGTACGTCACCACTACATCCATGTGTATAATTGTGTTATGTACGTCACCACTACATCCATGTGTATAATTGTGGTTATGTACATCATCACTACATCCATGTGTATAATTGTGGTTATGTACATCACCACTACATCCATGTGTACAGTTGAATGTACGTCACCACTACATCCATGTGTATAATTGTGGTATGTACGTCACCACTACAGCCATGTGTATATGGTGATAGTATCACAACTATAGCTGTGTGTAAAACTACCACATGTCAGATATTCTACTGGTCAGACAGAAATATCATTTCTGTCAGAGACAAATCACTGAAGTAATTTTGTGTTTATCGTTCTTGTAGTTTTGTAGATTTATGTAACGTGCTGATGAAGGCTATCTAGCTGAAATGTTCACTGGTTGTGTATCTGTGAGATTGTGAAGCTGACAGTTTCTACTGTTTGCGTTTGGTTTGATATCTTTTCACCAGTGGCATTAAATTCTGTATTTATTATGGCTTTTTTTTACAAAAAAATTACTTTTTTGACAAGCATGTCTTTTTGCAGGTAACAGACTTTGACAACAAAGGCAGAGGTGTGGTAGCTACCAAAGAGTTTGAGAAAGGTGACTTTATAGTTGAGTATGCTGGAGAACTGATCGACACTGCTACTGCTAAACAGCGGGAGAAGGACTACGCTGCTAATCCAGAGATAGGCTGCTATATGTACTTCTTTAACTTGGGGCCCAAGAGTTACTGGTAAATACTGTTTTCTGGCACATTTTTTAGTTTCTTCTGCTATTTATTTCTTTGGCACGTTTTGTTAAAATTGATCTATCTTTTTCTATCCTTTTTTTAATTTACTCTCTTTTTTTCTACTTTCTCTCTCTCTCTCTCTCTCTCTCTCTCCTCTCTCTCTCTCTCTCTCCCTCCCTCTTCCCACTTTTTTTTTTTTTAAACAAAATTTTTTTTTCCTACTAAACCGTCCGCTGTCATATTTTTTGTCATCTTCTGGAGTTCTGTCCATGTTTTCGCCCTGTTATTCCTTTCTCTCATTTCATCTGTGTTACATTTGCTTTTCTGTCTCCCTGTTTTTCTTTTGGATTCTAGTTTTAAAAAAAAAACATTCTCGTTTTACTATACTTTATATTCATATCAAACTCCAGTGGAAAGTTCTGGTTGTTCATCCACTTCTGGACTTTGTTCATGGTTTAGGACTTGAGTTTTGCACCACACTCATTTTAAAGATATGGCTTATGTGTATGCAGCCTGTTGGTTCCTCAGCTCTCAGATGGATGCAGACAGACTTGATAAGACTAAAATCAGGAGCATACCGTGGACTTTCTGTCCAAGATATTCAGGTGTGCAAGGTAATGAGCTGGCTGATAGATTGGCTGCTGTTGCTGCTCTGGACGATGAGCTGTTTTGTGATTAAGTGGAAGTATTGAAGGCTTTCTGGCATCAAGTAGACCAAAAACAAAAATGAAACAAAGAGTTCCATTCATTAAAAGACTTATTCATCACTGGGTGTGCAGAGGTTCTGAAAGATATACAGTAGTGAGTAGGGAAACATGGGTAGATGTTTAATCAGGTTGCAACTGGTACTATTAGCACCTCAGCTCTTCGTTGGCTACTGAAGAAGGGGACGGAGCACACGTGGAAATGTCCCTGATTGCAGTGATGTCCATTCTTGGTTCATTTATTTCATACGGGTATATTCCTGGGAAAAATGTATTGTCATTTGTTTGCTGTCAAATAATTATACATTTTGTCTGTATCCCCAGTGTGGATGCCACTGCTGAATCTGGCCGCCTCGGCAGATTAATAAATCACAGCAGAGAGGGTAACTGCTGCACAAAATCTGTTATCGTGAACAGTAGACCTCGTCTCATTCTCTTGGCCAATAAGAACATCAGGTGTGGAGAGGAGCTGAGTTACGACTATGGCGACCGCAGTAAAGCTGCTATTGAGGCTCATCCTTGGTTAAAATTGTGATTTTTGCTTTTTGGAGCTGTGTGGTCTTGCTGTTTTGTCCAGATTTTTCACCATTTTCAGTTTAAAGATAATTTACTATAAAAAGATGACAGTAAAAACTGTCATTTCATTATAATGCATTTAGATACCTTTAGCAGCATTACCTTGGATAATGTACGGACAAGAAAAGGCACGTGGCAATCTTTAACTTTATAATCATGAATTATGCAAATTGAGTTGTGAAGGTTGCTTCTGTATTTTAAGATGTTACCAGAAATCAGGTGACATTGTGAATGTTTAAGTATGCCTTAGATCCTCAAATACTCCCTGTGCAAGCGCTTATGCTTACATTTGTGTCTTATTTTAATAATATTTGTGGTACTTCTGCATGAGCACTTTACACAGGATATTTTTTCTTCTTCGCCTTTTGCCCTTGAAAGGGTGGTTGGAACGTTGTCTTGGGTTTACAGCTAGGCATCTGTGCCAACACATCAAGTTTCAGCAAATCCCTAATTTACCTTTTGCAACATGCTTTTTAAGGTGCAGTGGACCGTCTTCTTTTCTCTGTGCCCAGAAATGAGCTCCCAGAACACACACACTGGAACGACAGGAGTGTCAGGGTGATTGAATCGACTTCATTGTGCCAGGTTTTATTTCAGGTGACTGTAACTCTCTCTGCAAAACAGGTAGCACACATGCTGGAAGTATCTCATAAAGCTCTGTAGCTTCCATGATAAAATGTTTCAAACATCCACACTCAAGAACAGACTAACCAACACCTAAACCATGACCTCGAGAGCATATGGAAAATGTTGTAACCACATTATCATGGATATTATCTTATTTGCTTCTCTTTATCCTCGATATTATCTCATTTGCTTCTCTTTATCATGGATATTATCTCATTCGCTTCTCTTTATCTTGGATATTTTTAATTTGCTTCTCTTTATCATGGATATTATCTCATTTGCTTCTCTTTATCAGGGATATTATCTTATTTGCTTCTTTTTTATAAGGGATATTATCTCATTTGCTTCTTTTTATAAGGGATATTATCTCATTTGTTTCTCTTTATCAGGGATATTATCTCATTTGCTCCTCTTTATCAGGGATATTATCTTATTTGCTTCTCTTTATCCTGGATATTATCTCATTTGTTTCTCTTTATCATGGATATTATCTTATTTGCTTCTCTTTATCTTGGATATTATTTCATTTGCTTCTCTTTATCTTGGATATTATCTCATTTGCTTCTCTTTATCATGTATATTATCTCATTTGCTTCTCTTTATCATGGATATTATCTCATTTGCTTCTCTTTATCATAGATATTATCTCATTTGCTTCTCTTTATCTTGGATATTATCTCATTTGCTTCTCTTTATCATGGATATTATCTCATTTGCTTCTCTTTATCATGGATATTATCTCATCTGCTTCTCTTTATCATGGATATTTTTCATTTGTTTCTCTTTATCCTGGATATATTTTATTTGCTTCTCTTAATAGAGCATGGGTTTGGCTTAGAAATTAGTGATTGTGTTTAATCGTCCATTGATCCTTGTGTTCTAGGGTCTTTCTGCGGTGGACATTTTGTTTAAACCACATCTGTTGTAATTTTCGGGCAGTGCTACAGTAGTTAGTTAGTGTTGCGGGAGTATGGCCGTAGCACAAAACTTGCACCATGGAAGAGATAGGGCCTTACCAGGTATTTCAAAGTATTTCAAACAGTGGTACACCGAAGCCAGTCATCTTGGGAAGATGCCACACAATTTACAGTGTTTTAGGAGCATGAGAGCCAGATCAGGTTGTCCACCCCTGCAACAGTTACCTGGCATGGTGTAGTCAGGAAAGGCTTGCTTCCCTTTGAAGGATCTCATTCAAAGTAATGCTAACTACATAGCCATGGGTGAAGTCTTTCTCCCATTTGGCAGGGTACTTCCTTTTCAACATTTTTCTTTCCCATTCTTGTGGAGTTTTTAACTACACACAATTTACACGAAAGGCATTCATCATTTGCTCATATTCAAGATGGTAAGTTGTTCCAATCTCATTACCAAATGACATACTTAGAACATTTTACATAATTGAAAACCATTGTTTTATTTTACATCACCCATCTTTGTGCCCATTGGTCTATAAAAATATAGGTCTAGCCCTATATGCCCTCTACTCCTAAGGCGTTGGAAAAGTGTCCTTTACTAATGTTTTATTTCTCAGCAATTGCCAGCCTTTTTGTGGGATTGAACCGGGTGGCTGGTAAGAACTATATTGGTACTGAAATCTACCTCTCAGTCGTATTTCTTAGTGTGTGTTTGTTTGTGTGCAATACTTTGTGCGATTCCATTTCATGGCAGCGTTTTATGCATTTTGATTTGGTCACTGCAATGCCATGTTATCTGTCCGTTTGCTCCACGTTGATTCTGAGAAGATTCCTAAGCTGCGGTCATCCCCAGGGTGAACCCTATATACCATTCATGTCATAATGTTATGAGAACTGTCAGGGCGATGGATAAATTTGTTGTCAACTAGCAACTGGAAATGTAAAAAAGCATATGCTTGCAGACAGTTTTGGCCTTGTTTCAAAATGAGATTTTGAATGAGGCAAATGACCATAGAATACCATAAAAGCAAATTCAGTTCAATTTTTGGCATTTTGTATTAAAGATATCAATTATAGGTACTGCTGTTTGAAATACTACTTGGCAACTCAGAGTTGTTAACACTGTTCTGCTGAAACTTGCACCAAATGTGGGAGAGTATAAATGAGTGCTGTACCGAACATTCGCTTCGGGTCCGAATAGTGGACCTAATAAGTATTCAGTATTCGGCCGAAATACTTGCGGCCAAGCCGCAAAAATGGTTACGTTACACCCGCTTCTGCATACACGGTGGCTGCTGCAGCCACTGCGAATTACTTATTATAATACTTAGAATACTTTCATTTCTAGTTATTGGTTACAACAAACTGACTGAAGGAGGCAAACCATAAAATGTCTTGAAAAGTTTACTATTCTTTACTGCATTTTTGTGTTTAGCGTACATTTGACATTATGAATTTTTTTTTTTAGTTCTCTTTTTTACCCAAGACACTTTGTATTTGGCTGATTAGTTAGTCCCGTTATTCGAATTTGGCTCACTAGTGATAATCACCTGCACTGTACAGCTCTTGTATAAATTTCATTTGGTGTTTGGGAAATGGATAAAGCTTTGCAAGTTTTCTCATTGTTTCATTTACTTTTTTTCTTGACACCGTATTTATTACATACATATAAACACATTATTTTGGTGGGGGGGGGGGGGGATTTCTGTTTCCACCAGGGCAGTTGGCATCTGTGAATTTATGAATCCACTGCTGTTGTGGAGAACATTATCTGGTGGGACTGTGATCCTTTTCATAGTGTGACTCTCGTACCATTTTCCAGCAGCCACGAGATGGTGTGTTGCAGAGACAGAAAATGTTTCAATTATCAAGTAATAGAGAAGATCAACTTTTTGTTCAATATGGCACAATCTCTCAGTTCCCAGAGATCCCTATAAACATTGCACCTGTAAGCTGAATGACGCAGCCGTGAAATGAACCCACAACTTCATCGCGCAAGGAAGCAGCTTGACCACTTTGCCACAGAGTATGTCCTAGTATGTTTAAATAATTCCTTTCCCCTCCCCGGCTGCTCCTTTTTTGGAGAAAAGAATTGACACCCCCCCCCACAAGAATGTAGTAAAAGTTCACTGTAGGAGCAGTTCCTTTGGTCGGTGTGCACCTGCCTAAATGGCGAGGAACCAACAGTCTGCATATAAATAAGCTAGATCTGCAAAACTCAAGTTCTAGAACAAGCTGAAAGTCCAGAGATTATGAACAACCGGAATTTACAGCCGGTGATCACAAAGAAGAAACAGTGACCACACACCAGTTTTTTCTATAGCACACTCTCTATTCCATCCTCTGTTTTGGAATTTTATATTGTGTGTTTATTTTAATGTATTCTTCTTCTTTGCATTCCCCGTTTGCTCTGTTCACTCTGATGGAAAGTTCTGGTTGTTCATACCACTTCTGGACTCTGGTCCTGTTCCAGAACCTGTGTTGCCTGCACATCCGTTTCACAGATCTGACTCATTGTATGCAGATTGTTGGTTCCTTGCCTTTCAGAGGGATGCGCACTCCGACTTTAAAGGAAGCTCCCAATTAGTCAACTTATACACATACTTTTTGGTAGGCAGTTTGTCTAATCTTGCTTTTCCCCACAATTAGGCCCTATAACCCGCACGGGGATAATGTACCATTGAAATGTATTTGTGTGTGTTGGCG
Source organism: Candidula unifasciata (assembly GCA_905116865.2). Classification (NCBI taxonomy): domain Eukaryota; kingdom Metazoa; phylum Mollusca; class Gastropoda; order Stylommatophora; family Geomitridae; genus Candidula; species Candidula unifasciata. The sequence continues at coordinate 65,618 of CAJHNH020001817.1, read as the reverse complement.
TATCCTATTGAAATGTATTTGTGTGTGTTGGCGTATCCTATTGAAATGTATTTGTGTGTGTTGGCGTATCCTATTGAAATGTATTTGTGTGTGTTGGCGTATCCTATTGAAATGTATGTGTGTGTATGTTTAATTAAATTCTTGTATTCTTCATTTGTGTGTACATACTTTAAATACCTTATATTATGTATATGTGTACATAATATTACAGTTTAAGAATGTGTGTGTATGTGTATACTCATGTGTGTGCTTGTCAAGTATTTTAATCTGTTCATGTTTGTAGTACTGTATATTTATAAAAAAAGATGGGATTTAGATCTCCTTAGTGATCACTCTAAATGGGGTGAAGTGATCAGGAGATAGGGTGAAGATGTTTGGAATGACAATGGCAAGCCACTTCTCAGATTCTGTAGAGAACAGATTTTTATCATTGCAAACATAGTTTCCCCACAAACGCTGTCATTTATACACCACATGTAAATCATTTAAAGAATGAAAAATCCATTATTGAAGGAAAAGTTGGTTCAAGTTTGAGAGAGATGTCAGTGGATCTGTCACAGTTACGACGGTTTGAACATGTCCAAGCGGAATGGGTGAGATTCGGCCACCTTGGCAGACCTACAAGGCCAAGAACCCGGACGAGCCAGATTTTGCTGGGAAGACAACATCTGAATGTCGTCGACTGACAGAGGACTCTAATGGAACACAGGCAAAAGAAAACTGCTGATAGAGAAGTCTGGCAATCTGTCAGGCAAATCTCTACCCCCCAAGGTAGAAAAGAAGTGACTAAGTAAGTTGATGCACCTGTCTTGAACATTTATTTAATTGCACATGATTGAGGAGAAGAAATCATGTCTTTTTTTTTTTTTTGTCATTGACAATGACTGAATGACAAATCTCACTCATTATTGTTATTAGTAATGATTGATTGACATTATTCTAGAATGTTTTTGCTGTTGATGTAGTTGTTGCTTGTCTTTATCATTGACAATGACTGACTGACTGACAATGTCGGCAGAAAACAGGGACGGGGAAAAGATCTGCATTTCCTTGTTTATTTGGCTGGCAGAGCAGTTAGAGGACTGGGCTTTCATGCAGTAGATCAAGTTCCATCCTCAGTAAGGGATGGAGATGTTTCTGTCATTGCAAAAATACAAATCCTAACCTGTATAGTTTAAGGTGACTGTACTGTCCATGTTGCCATAAATCCCCAGGCTGATGACCTGTCCTGCAACGTTACTAATACAGACATTTCTCTCGTTGATTTTTTAGACAGTTTAAACGACAGAGTAGAATCGGGGGCATCTCCATTAGTTTTTTAGACAGTCTAAATAGTGGGTCTTCTCTACCTACGACAGAGTTCTGATCTGAATCTTACACAGGGAGCAAAGACATTTCTCTCATTGGTTTTTTAGACAGTCTAAATAGCGGATCTCCTCGACCTACGACAGATTTCTGATCTGAATCTTACACAGGGAGCAAAGCATTTCTCTCATTGGTTTTTTAGACAGTCTAAATAGCGGATCTCCTCGACCTACGACAGAGTTCTGATCCGATACTTATACAGGGAGCAGCAGCTTGGTCTGAAAATCCATAAAGGAAAGACAAAGATATTGAGAATAAATCAGGCAAATAGTAATGTGGTTTCTCTTAATGGCACCCCACTCCAAGACGTGGAGTCATACACCTATTTAGGCAGTAATGTAGATAAAGATGGAGGAACTGATAGAAATATTAAAATAAGAGTACAAAAAGCAAGAAGAGCTTTCATAGCACTAGGCAATTTGTGGAGGTCAAAAGAAATTACAAGAAATACTAAACACAAATTTTTTAATTCTAATGTCAAATCAGTACTATTGTATGGGGCAGAAACATGGTGAACAACTAAGGCAATTACTAATAAATTACAGACATTCATTAACTGGTGCCTGCGCAGAATAGAAGGAATTAAATGGTGTGATAGAATAACTAATGTAGAACTTTGGGAGAGAACTAAACAGGCTCCAGTGACTTATTTTTCTGTGTGCTGTATGTGCAGATGGTCATAAGATGAGGAGAAGGTTAAAGGCCATAGGTTGTAAGTCAAGGAGGAGGTGTAAATCGAGGAGAAACTGTACATCCAGGAGAATGTGCATAAGTATTTAATTTTCCAGAAACTTTTGTATAGTTTTGTTTGGTGAAATGTGGTTAGTTTACAATGCTTTTGAATGTAGTAGTAGTAGTAGTATTTGTCAAAGAAATATCCTGTTGATCCCTCAGGGTTATCACTGGGATATTATGTGAATGTTTGCTGTGTAGGCTGAATTAATGCAATTTTGTGGTCAGTAAGGCAATAAATATCTAAATCTGATTTATTTTTAGTTGTTTTTAAGGTCAGTCAAAAAACGTGTGTTTTGTATGAGGTACATTAATCAGCTGCTGACATCACAAAGAAAGAGAACATTTAAAACAAAGGGGATCAGGACTTAAACCAAAATTCATTAAGGAATAGATTAGATGATAACAGTTACCAGCGATATCCTAAATAATCTGAAAATCTATGAGAACTGGCCCAACATCCTGTCCCGAAAGCTGAGGATTTTTTTGGGGCCATATTTAAAGTATGGTGGCCTCGAAGTAGGCCCAGTTTTAAGGTCGTATCCAGGGTCCCCCTATGGTTAAATCTACCATTTTCATTGGGGGAGGGGAAGAAGCATGTTGTAAAATGAGACTAATTGGGGATTAGCTAAAATCTGATGTGTTTGGCTGAAAGGCACAGAAATCACAACCTAGCTGTAAACAGCATCGTATTTGCCAACCACCATGATAAGGCTGAGCGCAGAGGAACTAAAATATCCAAGACTGAATCATCATTATTAATGTACCACCCACTGGTTATTACACCTAGAACTTTTTTTTTTGGCGGTATGCAATACCGGCACTTTTTCTTCTCCATCATTTATCCCAGCACTACTCTAACAGACATTCTGAAGGTGAGTACCGGCACCATTTTTGATACTTTATGGTGAGCACCAGCATATTTTTAAGACGCTTTATGGCAATTATCGGTACTTTTTTTCCCCTAGGAAAAAAAAACAACCTGCAACCTCATGCATGTTTCAGTTTGCGTACCTACACCTTTCAGTGACTTAGGGAAACATCAGAAGCCTTCTCTCAAGCTGAATCATGATTTAGGTTATCTTCCTGGCACTCCAGACATGTCCACAGGTGCTCAGATTCCCCCTAAACATATACATCAGTGTCCTGCGGTTAACACTACCACTCCTGTGCTGGTTAACAAGACATCTTGTGCCTCCTGTGCGCCTCTCATGCCTGGCTGAGCGATCTGTACTCTCTTTTGTTGCATTTATAGCGCTGATTTGGATACATGGCTCCCAGAATTTTCCAATCATACTATGTCTCCAAGGGCATTAACAATGTTAGCGCTAACCATCTGCAACTAAAGCTAAACCGGCCAATCTATCAGTTTTCTTATGCTGAAGAACACTCGCATATCCTGGGATAAAGATGAAGATAATTTGATGCATTGTGGAGTTTTTCTTATTTTCCTCTGACTTGCTGACCTCCCCCCACCCCCTCCCCCCACCCCAAACAAAACTATTACTGCTTGTGTTTACCACTTGTGCGATGTAGGCAGGTGGCTCACAGGGTCGGGGGATTTAAAGCCGCATAGGGCTGGTGTTGTCGCCATGAACTGTGCAAGTTGTAATTTTATTTTTACCGCCGACAGAAAAAAATTCCAAACCTTACTGAGGATGCGATCTAGGGTTTTCTGGCGGAGAGCCCTGTGTTCTTTTCTGGTCGACTCAGCTCATGGTCGACTCAGCTCATGAATAGATGCTCTTCCTGTCCCACCAAGCATGTCGTAACAGTCTGCTAATTAAGAGCTCTCTTCAGATGAGTGCATCTGTCCGAGTGCAAAAAACCAACAGTCTGCTAAAAAAAAGGGATAGATCTGTAAAACAGATGTGCACATAACATAGGTTCTGAGAGAAGACTCCAGAGGTGGACAAACAACCAGAACTTTCTGCAGGATTCAACAGAGGGTGAACAAGAAGAATATGAGACTGCTGGAGATCCACCCAGTGCAGTTCCTGCAGATCCACCCAAAGCAGGTCCTGGAGATCCACCCAGTGCAGGTCCTGGAGATCCACCCAGTGCAGTTTATTCCATGTTCTGCTAAAAGTCTTTGAGAAAAAGGACCCTTATGCACGCCTTCAGGTGTAGTGGGCATATAGGGCTAGACTTATCTTCTTCTTCACGTTCACGAGCTGTAAACTCTGGTGGACATTTTTTGTTGTTTGTCCACTTATGGACTTTATTCTTCTTCCTAAATGTTGCATGCACATCCGTCTTACAGATGTGACTCGTTTGTATGCAGATTGTTGGTTCTTGCCTGTCAGGCAGATGCACTCCGACTTTGAAAGAAGTCTCCAGTTAGTTGACTCTTACGACATGCTTGTTGGGAAGGTAGTGGGTCTATTCTTGTTTTCTCCACAATGGCGCCCCAGAACCCACACGGTGAGGCTAGACTGAAATTAGATACAACAATCGGGTAATGATGTGGTCATTATCACACTAGCCACCTTTACTTTCCAGGACTTTACCTAGCACCCATTTAAGGTTGAGTTAACCTGAAAGCCAGGGTGGTTTTTGAAAAAAAGTGGCTTCATTAGAACTCGAACCCAGAACCTTCAGATATGCTGGCTAGCGTCTAGCTGCTACATCTTGGCGACTCCCAGAGTCTCTAAGTATCTTTCTGGTTATCACAATGTATTAAATTTCCCTTTTCTCACAATCTTCTTTTGTTGTACTGCTCGTGTCGTAAACCGTCACAGAGTGGATTTTGATGTAGTTTTCTTTCCTTTGCTAGTCGTGTAGCTTTTGTTAATGTCAAACTGCCTTTCTGTCTTTACATGTCTCTTTTACTCCCTCTACCCATATCTCTGATCCGCTCAAAATTGGTGTCAACCCTATTCCAGTACTTCGCTACGCTCAAAATTGGCGTCAATCCTAATCCAGTACTTCACTACGCAGATGACACAGTCCTCCTTTCGAACAGCGTAAAGGAAATAGAAAATTTAATATTGTCTGTCCACAAGCACAGTGAAGATCAAAATCTGTTCTTGAATTTAAAGAAAACGAAAATAATGTCCACAGATACAACTGGCTGTCACCCAAAAATAACAATAAATGACGAAGAAATTGAAAATGTCACTTAACTTTGAATATCTAGGCTCTATAATAAACAGCAATGGAGACTGACATATATTAAAAGGAGGATGGCCATAGCAATGTTAAGATTGAACAGCCTTAAAAAAAGTCTATGGGTGAATACCAGCAAGGAGATGAAAATTAGAATTTTGAGAGCATGCATCTTCCTTGTGTCTACATACGGATGTGAGTCCTTAAGAAAGAGAATAGGGGCTTTTGAGCTGAAATGCTATAGAAAGATTCTCAGAATATCTTGGGCAAAGAACAGGAGAAATACTGACGTCTTGAAAGATATGAACATCAAGGAAGATTGGCTAATAAACAGCACCCTGTCTCGGAAGCTGAAATATTTTGGCCGGATCACGTGCCACGATGGACTGGAAAAAATATAGCAGAAGGCATGGTACCAGGAAGGAGGGGCAGGGGCCGACCGACACGAAGATGGGCACAGGATATAAGTGACTCCTTGAGTATGAGAGTACATGAGGGGGGAGAACTGACGAGAGACCGAGTTTCTTTCAGGCAGACCGTGATGAGATCGAGGTGGGGGGGGGGGGGGGGGGGGGGGGGGGGGGGGGGGGGGGGGGGGGGGGTGGTGGGGGGGGGGGGGGGGGGGGGGGGGGGGGGGGGGGGGGGGGTAAAATAACTCCGGTTCTAGTAGCGAAGTCGGGCCCAGCTACACACTAACTGATCTTTCAATCATGCTTGCTCAGGCTGGTCTATGTGATAGGTCTGTCATGTCCGGTTCTATCACCGGTGACCGACGCGATATCTAGAACTGGCCCAACCCCCTACCCCACAGCCCCGGCCTATGTCCCATGAGAGACTGCAGCCTATGACCGTGGAAGCAACGCTTTTCTGCTTATGAGTGAAAACGTAAATGTCACCGGCCGTAGCTCGCACAACAACTATTAACACGCAACGCAGAAAGCTCTTTCCGAAAAGTACACCGTGACACCCCTCTAGCGTAGACCAGCATGGGCAAGCTTGAATGAAAGGTCAGCTAGTGTGCAGCCAGGCCCGACTTCGTTACTAAACTATGACTTGCTTGGGATGTCCCGTTTTCACTTCACCATATCATTGAGGTTTTGAGTTCAATATATTACGGCCACCATACCCATGGGACACTGGTATAAGAGTCCTTTACCAGAAGAAGAAATATAAACCTGCGTAGAGATGGTAAACATCATCAGCATGTGTTGACCGATATACTCGAACCACCATATTCTCAAATCGGGTCTGTGTCCTTGACTCGGATTATGCCAGTTGGCCGTGACAAACGCCGAGTCCTCGGCCCTTCCGTTCAGCGAGAAATTAAAATATTCCAGGCGAGTATGACATCAGATTTTATTCAAAATGCACATACTGCGGCCTACAGTGGGCACTTCGCTTTGATTCGTTTCGGAATTTTGTTCTGCGGAAAAACTTGTTAAATATATGGGTTCTAATTCTGTAGCCCACAGTCGCCGTAGCTTGTCAGAGTATACCGGGGTGTACTAAGGAGAGGGAAAGGGGGGGGGGGGGGGGGGGGAGGGGGTCATTGACTTTTATATATGAAAGTCGATCATAATATAACTCATTATCTTCTTGATTTTTTCAGTTCTGTGCAACGTGTAATACATAATAGACTTTTTTTCCCCCACGTGAATCCCAGCATCGAGTAATGTATTTACACCCATTTTACTACTGGTCACAGAATACTAAATAAATCTGGCTTCAATTTTAGCTACCTTCGCTGCGTAATTTGCCTGTATGAATGTTATTCATTCCTGACATTTCTTAGTTGTCATTCATTCTTTTGGGCCTTTGCTGAGAGAATCCCCTTAGAATTGAAAGAGTTACATTTTCTTATTCTTCTAATTATCTGACGCCACTAATTCGGCCATATGCCACAGCGAAACAAGGGTATGCAGGTGTTGTCTAAATCAGGTTTTGTTTTGTCGATGTTTCCATTTCCTCACAGCATGAATAATATCCCCAGGTCCGTCCAACCATCTTCTGAAGCTTTAATTCTCTGAACCCAACTACCGGTGGTGCTCTTATCGAATGCACTTCTAAACATAGGGGGGGGGGGGGGGACGTTTATAAATGTTGACTAGTTTCTCTTTCTGCAGAAATACTATAACGATTAGCTATTTGCAAATACGCACGCTCCTTTAACCAATTATGACAGAAGTATTGTACATTTTTCCTGCCAGAATGTGAAGCTGTTTCGTATGCACAATACATATATTTCCAATTTAAACTGTGCAACAATGCTAACTAAAGCTGTTGATTGTTTTGTTGTCTAGTGTGGCATATCTCTATTCCTTTTCTTTATACACGCGAGAGCTGATCAGTGCATGTCGATCTGCTTACCGTGCACCTATGATTGCATTATTTCAGAGGTCAGTGAAATGGCAACCGTTTAAGAACCGCTGCGATGGTGTAAGAGTAATTCTACTGTATGACATGTCGTCTGGCTTGATTCCAGCGCTTAGACGTATAGTTCTATTCGTAGTTGTACCCGCAGTCAGTCGTCTATGGAGCACTTTTGGAAATGTAACATACAATGTCCATTGTGTTTTCTCTGACATTATTACGCACTATTGACTGGGATTACATCTGTGATTGCATGCGTGACTTTAACGGTTTTAATATTTAAAGAACAAAAAGTCGTTTGTGTTCAGAAAAAGTGCACCGGAGGATGTTCGCTTCTGTAGGATTTTGTGTTACAATTTTGTAAAATCTTAGTTTTAAAGAAAATAAGTGTGTGTGTTTTTTTTTTTTTTTTTAAAGCAAGAGACATACTCACTTAGCAATAGGAAATGATTGGCGTTCAAAGGACATAATTACATATCAGACAGCATACTAAACAATATTAAAATTGAGAGCTGTAGGCACACTGGGCATCTTCTTCTTCATCTACATTCACCCTAAAGGGCAGCTGGTACGTTATATTGTGGTTCACAGCTAGGCGTCGACATTTGTGACTTAGGCATTGCCTGAGTGATTTGGCAGCAGACCACCTTGTGCTGATTGTAACAGGGGTATTGAGAGTCGACCTTTCAGTAGGTGGCAACCTGCTGAACGTAAAATTGCCTTGTAAAATCATAAAAAGCCACCCCCCTTCCATTTCCTCCTCTGCCAAATGCTGTAGTTGGTTCTGCAACATTCTGTAGAGGATACTCAACTAACTTTACTCTGTTTTTTTTTTTTTACAGCTAGGCAAAGATCTCTGTGCGTTTCGGCCTAAAACATACACGTCAGATTACCGCAAATCCTTAATGCGTCGTGCATTACGACATGCTTGTTAATTAGCAGCTGGTCTACCCCCCCCCCCACAGTCCGCCCTTCCCACCAAAAGCCTGGAACGGGGGAAACACTGAAGCTTAGACACTGTCTTACCGGGTTGCCATTTCTCTTAGCCGCTGATGTTATTTTTATTCAAAGTTAGGGTTGCTAACATTTTTTAAAATGTGGCTGATAAGCAGAATTCCAAGGTCCTTGTAAACAAAGTTAGATGATTAATTAATTCATTCATTCTTCTTCTCATCGTTCACCGGCTCTAAACTCCGGCGGACAGTTCTAGTTTCTCCTCCATTTCTGGAATTTGGTCTAGTTCCAGACCTTTAGTGTTGTGTGCATATCCATTTTACAGATCTGGCTTATTTGCGAGCAGACTGTTGGCTTCTCGTCTCTCAGGCAAATGCACTCTGACTTCGAAGGAAATACCGCTAATTAGTCGCCTTTTACGACATACTCGTTGAGCCGCAGTGGGTACATTCTTTCAAATAATTAGCTAACCGCAGTCCCCAAGTTCACAGTGAAAGGTCACCCCCATAGATGGCACCGTTTCTGTGCCAACGAAAATCCCCACAATATGACTATCACAGACTGCACGATGTACTCCATATTTCTTCTCTTGGTGATATGACTAAACTACTGAACGTAAACTTGCCTAGATAAACCTCAAGAGCCACACAAACACCAAATGCTTGGGTTGGTTCTGCAATTTCCTGTAAAGGATACGCAACTAACTAACTAGGTCATGATAAAACAATCTAGATTGTCACCTTCTTTTGTGGGCAATTAGTTCTCTTGTGGAATCAAGGACATTTTAATTTCGTTTTTTTTTTTAAATTTGCCTAGGGTATTCACGTCATTCTTCTATAAAAGTACATCTAGGCCGCTTCCAGACAATGTTTCACCAAGCGATCAACTGTCCATGATTAATTTCCGTATATCTTGGATAGGATTTATATAGCTTTTAAGAATTATATTTCTCGTCTCAACTGACAAAGAAAGATCGCTTAGAGTATTCTCCATTGTGTAGAATGCTGCCTTTGCTTGAGCCATTCTACACTTAAGTTCTTTAACACATGTTCCATGTGTTGTTTTCAGGGTACCCAAGTACTTAAACACATCAGCTAACTTCAGGTTTGTCCCATTTACTTTGATGTTGCATTTCAAAAGGTCCATTTTCTTTGTAATTACTATTACTTCTGTTTTTCTGCTATTCAAACTAAGACCCTTATTTTGACTCTCTGTTACAATTATATCCATCATTTCTCGCAGTCGTATTCCATTTTCAGCAATCACAACTATATCGTCAGCATATCGCAGGTTGTTAACAATATACCCATCAACCCCTGTTAGTGGCATACCATGTATAGATCTAATTATTGTTTAGCTGTTCAAACTGAATAAATCTCCGTATGGGTTCCAGGGCCCCATTGTGGGGAAAACAAGAAAAGACCCCATGCAGCCCAACAAGCATGTCGTAGGCGTCAACTAATTAGAGATCTTTCATCTGAAGTCGAAGCGCATCTTTCCGAGAGGCACGGAACCAACAGTCTGCATACAAATAAGTCAGATCTGTAAAACGGATGGGAGCCACTATGGTAAAGCGTCTTGACGCTCGACTGCGGATTAGAAAGTCGTGGGTTAGGGCCCTGACGAAGGCGGACTTTAAAAAAAAATTTCATTGGCTTCCATGTCCACCCAACCTTAAATGGGTACTAGATACAATCCTGGGAAGTAAAGACGACCGGCGGGATGTGGACCACATCACCAATTAAGCACCGATTGATTTGTTCAAAATATAGGACTATTCCTAGACGCCGAAAACGTCTGAAGGCGTGCACAAAAAGGCCTTTTACTTACTTACTAAAACGGATGTGTATGCAACACTCAGATTCTGGAACAAGACTAAAACCCAAATGTGGACTAACATTCAGAACTTTCTGCCGGAGTTTACAGCCGTTGATCGCGAAGAAGGAGAGGAAGACATTGAAGTAATAAGCTGATAGTATCGATCCCTGTCTAGTTTAGTGTTTTGAAAATGATCTTCTTTTTTAACATAATTTTTATTTTCTATTCAGAATATTGTTATTATTATTATTAAACACTTAAACACGGCTTGCGTATAACATTTCTGGCAGGACTGAAAATGCACCATTCTATGTGTCGTCGCCCCTGCTCTATAGGTACTGGAAACAAGTTCAATAGTTCGCTAGTTGGCATAAGTTCGGAATATCTCAATCTGCAATCATGTGACAAATAATCAACGGCTCACGTGATTTTAAAAAAAAACGTGAACTTGAAAATGCCAGCTCGTTAGGATGTCAGCAATCTGCAATATAGATATTTCTAACGTCATAATAGCTGCAATTTTATCTTTTTTTTTTTTATGAATGATAGCTAAAATCTAGTTAATTTTTGACCTGTCAATGACATTGTTTCGTGCCGCACTTGTTCAGTAAAAAACATAACTGTATAAAGACATACACATGTATAGTGTCTTATGTTGTATCGGTGAGACAGTAGGGCATTGCGTAATGGAATTGTAAAGGTCAATATATAAGGATCACTGGTATTGCTTCTTATACGGATGTAAGAGCTGTACTTTCACCGCTGAGATGGGAAGAAGTTTTTAGGCTTTCGAGCATAACTGTTATATACACATTTTACGAAATAGTTATTTAGAACATAAAAACTAAAATAGGGGCCGCGTTAGCGCAGTCGATAAGAAGCTAGCTTTCAAATCCAGCTGCGACTCGCTGCAGCCCACGGTCGGTGTTCGAAACCGGGGTTCACTCAGACTCTAGGAAATGGGTACCAGAGTGATACTCTGGGGTAAATGGAGGAACGTCGCTGTAGCTACAGAGTTACGTGCGAACGGCGACACAGGCGGACAATTCTTATCAGCTGTCCGTACTGGTGGCAGAGCACTTATTGTTTATAACCGTGTGCAGTGATGCTGGTTCACATCTCCCGACTTTACCTTTACCTTTTTATAAAAACTAACAAATATGTCAGAGAAAAAAATACATTTGCAAAACATCAAAGAGCTTCTCTTGGCAGTGGTTAAACGTCAAAGGTAGCGTGGTTCGGGCACGAGGTGAGACATGATTCGATTGCGAAGACTGTACTTCAAGGAACATTGGGGGTTAATCGAAGAAGAGGAGGGCAAAGACGAAACTGGAATGACAACATTAAGAAACGGACAGGACTCAATTATTATATACGTGTTTAACAAGTGGAAGGTTAGTTGCGTATCCTTTACAGGACGCTGCAGAATCAAACCCAACAGCCCCTGGCTGTTGTGTGGGTTTTCTAGGTAAATTTACGACCAGTAGTTCGCCATTGCTTTCTTGATACCACTGTCGAAACAAACGCAAGGCGCATGGCCCGCAGCTGGGATCGAACCCAGCATCCCCGCATTACGAAGCGTTCGCATCGACTTAGCCACACAGCCGACAACAAGCGGAAGACATGAGAAGTTTGATTCTTTTTATTTGCCAGTGCTTTAATCGATAAACCTCCATGACCCTAATGGGTCAAAGGTTATATTATGTTTATGGATTGGGAAGAAAGCAGACGTAGAGGAGATGTGTTTCTTCAGAATGAATGCGGAAGCTGTACCACACGAAATGGCACACTTGGACCAGACGTATGCTGGTCGAGACGAAACTACATCTCTCCACGATCATCCTAGAAACCGGTTTTCAACCAGAGGCCTGGTAAACGTAGACATGATTTACGTTTCCCTCGAAGGTAGAACCCACCTGCCTAAAAGGCGAGGAACCAACAGTCTGCACACACATAAGTCAGATTTGTGAAACGGATAGGCAGGCAACTCTCAAGTCCTGAAACGAGACCAAAGTTCGGAAATTGAGGAGCAGCCAGGACATTCATGCAGAGTTTTGGTTTCATAGAAATAGTAATTTCCCCTAGTTTCTAGCACGCCCTTCTCTAAATCTGGAGCTGGCCGTGGTTTCTAGGTAGTATGATCGGACGCCCGTGTTTATCGTTGGGCACGTAAAAAATACTTTGGCAGTTGGAAAAGATTATCCTAACGGAGCTATGCGGGCTAATTTTAGAGGTAAAAATCTACCCGAAGTATTTTAAGATCCTCCTCGCCTGTGCTACGCAGTTCGCGCACTGGGCTGAGATTATTCAGACTTAGGCTTGAGTCAGTAGTAGAATGAAGAACTTTTTGGTTACCCTTTGTGCCATGAACAACCTAAACCTAAACCTATTTTTTTTTTTTTTTTTAAATCGCCATTGTCATTAAAAAAAATATCCCATATGCTCTGTAAAAACACAGATGAATATAATTGTTACAGTAATGTATTAAAAATATACTATTTTTTTTAAATTAGAGAAATCATTAGAAGATTGATCAATGCATTAGTAAAAAAAAAAAAAAAACTGCATGACAGAAATGAGTACTATCACATGTACGAGATTCGATTACACAGTTAAAATTATTCTTCTGGGAGATCATAACGTCGGTAAAAGTTCTTTCTTGGCTGATCTGGCTTCGGGATCGAAAGAGTTCGAGTGCCATTGCATAGATTACAGACCTAACGGCCATGTCGATTTGGATATGTGGAAGCACGGGAAAAGAATTCTGACCAAAATTGTGGACACTGGAGGTAAGTGGGATTTTCCTAACTGTTTGTGAATTAAACGTCACCGTTTGTCTTTTATTCTTTTTGTTGGCGTTCACAAGCTGTTAACTCCGGCGGAAAGTTTTAGTTGTTCATCCATTTTTGGACTTTAGTCTTGTTCCAGAATTTGTGATTTCCGTACACAATTCTGGCTTACCCTTATGCAGACTGTTGGTTCCTCGCCTCTCAGATGCACTCTAACTTCAAAGAAACATCCTTAATTAGATGTTTCTTACGACATGCTTGTTGGGGTCAGAGGGGTTATTATTTTTTATCCCCACAATGGGGACCCAGAACTCATACGTGAAGTTTTTCTTTTAACTCGATTATCTGTTGATTAGGTTCGTAAATCCAGGATATCCGGTTTTATTTCAGCTACGGGCGATTTGGCAGTAGAAATCTTTTCTTTGTTTTCAATAATGCTATTGAGTAATGCCTTTTCAGAAAGCAAGGGCAAACTAATGCGCTTTAAATTGCCTAGCAATCTCACAAACAGCTGAAAAAAGGCTGGGGTTGATTCTGCATAGTCCTGAAAGGAAAAGACAACTAAGATGTTTTGGGGCGCTTGAATTTATGCGTCGACTGGCGAGGTCGATGACCGTCTCTCCACAACTCATTTCGTCAATATTGTGCCAGGGAACAGTATTGTGTTAGGGAACAGTATTGTGCCAGGGAACAGTATTGTGCCAGGGAACAGTATTGCGTCAGGGAACAGTATTGTGTCAGGGAACAGTATTGTGCCAGGGAACGAGTATTGTGTCAGGGAACAGTATTGTGCCAGGGAACAGTATTGTGCCAGGGAACAGTATTGTGCCAGGGAACAGTATTGTGTCAGGGAACAGTATTGTGTCAGGGAACAGTATTGTGTCAGGGAACAGTATTGTGTCAGGGAACAGTATTGTGTCAGGGAACAGTATTGTGTCAGGGAACGCTTGACCTCGAAATGCTCGAACAAGACATGCATATTCAGTAAATACAAAATATAAAGGACACCTTTTTCACGGCTTTAGAAGTATTGGGCATATAAGGGCTAGACCTATATTTAATAGAGCAATCGACACTCGGTGTGTGATATGGTCAATATCACACCGGCTGCCTTATTTTCCCAGGATTTCACCTGCTACCAGTTCAAAGCTGAGTTGACCGAGGAGTGAAGATCATATCTGGAGAAAGCCCGGTACCGGTACCCACGACCTGGGATCCGTAGTCGATCGTCTAGCCGCTACATCAAGACAGCTCCTGTCCTAGAAAGTAGCCCTCCTATAATTGTATTTGTAACCGCCCTCTAACTATGTGTAAACTCCTTATGGTATACTGGATGAAGAAATTAACAACCGATATAGTATGAGAAGAGGGAAAATGGAACATGCTGTGACCACTGGAAAGATCTGTGGAAGGAGGGATAGAGGAAGACAACAAGAGAAGATTCTTGACAGTCATGTTGCATTGCATGGAGGTGTGTCGGCACACGAACTGATACATGCTGCAGAAGACCGCGGATTGTGGGGAGGCATGATCACCCACGCCAGTCGGCAAGGCACCTGATGTTGATAGCTATTCCCCCCCCCCCCCCCCCCCCCCCCCCCCCCCCCCATTACCGCTTCAGGCAATCCCAGTCAACACAAAGAGACTTCTCATACAAAGCAAATTCATCGCTACGTTATGATACCAGGGCCAGAGATGGTCATTCACAACAAACCATAAAAGACAATTGGAAAAGATAAAATCAGGAATAATTTCATAAGATAAGCGCAGAATCAGTTCGAAACACCTACAAATACAATACATTCCCACTTAAAAAGAATATTTTGGGATGCCATGCCGTACAAGGCATACAAACTAAAAGAGGAGAAGGACGTAGAGTACAAGGTAGACAAAAAACAAGATGGATAGATAACATCAGAGAAACTCTACAACATCAAGATATGTCAATGGTCAAGGCGATCAGAAGAGCAAGAAGCAGAACATTTCATGTCTCTCTCAAAACCGGAAGTGGTAACACAGAAAGTGAGGAAAAAGAAGAACCAAAAAAAAAAAGAAAAAAGAAGAAGAAGTAGCAGCAGCAGTAGCAGCAGCAGTACTACTAGTAGTAGTAATATTAGTAGTAGTGATGGTGGTGGTAGTAGTAGTGGTACCGAATACCTGAAGTCCCCCTGTGGGTTCTGGGGACCCATTTGGGGTAAAAAGAATAGATTCACTGACACCCTAACAAGCATGTCGTATAAGGCCACTGATTATGGTTTTGTTCTAACTTGCTGTGTTGGAACCGCAGATATCGCACCCTAGTTGTAGACCACTAAATTACGTGATGATTGCCCTTTAAAGGAGAACACAAAAGAAGAAGAAGAAGAAGAAGAAGAAGAAGAAGAAGAAGAAGAAGAAGAAGAAGAAGAAGAAGAAGAAGAAGAAGAAGAAGAAGAAGAAGAAGAAGAAGAAGAAGAAGAAGAAGAAGAAGAAGAAGAAGAAGAATGTTCATTAATATGTGCATTAACATGTTGGTTATATGTCTTTCTAAAACATCATCATGTAGCAGGTCGTTTGCAGAACGTCGCTCTCATCACTGTCTGCCAGAGAGAAACTCGGTCTCTCGCCAGCTCTCCCTCTTCGTACACTTTCGAATTCAAGGAGTCATGTGCCCAACTTCGTGTTTCTGCCACTGCCCCTCCTTCCTGGTACCATGCCTACTGCTATTTCTTTCTCAGAAAGCCGTGGTGCTTGACATGACCAACATATTTCAGCTTCTGAGACAAGATGCTGTTTATTAGCCAATCTTCCTTGATGGTGGAAACTTTAAGAATGTCAGCTTTTCTTCTCTTCTACGCCCATGGTATTCTAAGAATCTTTCTATAGCATTTCACACCAAAAGCCATTATTTTCTTTCTTAAGGACAATGAGATAGTCTACGTCTCACATTCGTATGTTGCTGCTGGAAGATGCATGCTCTAAAAATTGTAATCTTGATTTCCTTGCTGGTGCTTAGCCATAGACTTTTATTGCTGTTTAATCTCTAAAACCAGAAGCTACAAATTACTGTTACCAGTCACGACCTGAATTGTACTCTCCAAAAATACCAGCGGAAGTCAATAAGTAAGTCACAAATGGTTGTTAAAACAAGAAAACAATTAAAGGCGATAACAATTTGAAAACAATTTATTATTACACATACACTGTTCCTTTATTTTTCAACATAATCTCCACCAACACTGATGCATCTGTACTATCATTTTATTGGTCCTCACAAGCCTGCTGCATACAAAAGGCGTGCTCTGTTTTCTAAACCACATTTTCACTTCACATTTAACTTCCCCGAAATGTCTCCCGCCAAGATTGGCTTTCAGTGGACCAAAACAGTGGAAATCGCTAGGGGCTAATTCGGGGGCTGTAAGGTGGATGTTCCATTAGTCCCCACTTAACCGAGTCGTATGTGGTCTGGCATCGTCATGAAGCAGCAGTACACTTCTCTAGTCAGCAGACTTGGGCGTTTTCCTGAAATTGCATCATTAAGCATGGATAGAACTTTAGAGTATGAATCGGCATTCACATTGTCACCCTTTGAAAAAAAAAAAAAATCGGTTAAAAAGCAATCCCAGAACACTGTCAGCATAACCTTCCCTGCTGATGGCGTAACCTCGAAATTTCGAACACAAGGCGAAGACGATGTTTCTATTGCATGGAAGCACGCTTTGATTCTAGCTGGTAGTAATGTACCCATGTTTCGCCCCAGTAATAATCCTGTTCAGCATGCCTTCTCCTCCATTTGCGTATCGACAGAGATGCTGCAAGGACAGGCCTTATCGGTTCATTCTGTGTTCATCCGTCAGTTGTCTAGGTACCCACCTTGGGCACACATTCTTAAATTGCAATCGATCATGCATTATGTTATATGCTTAACCATGTGAGCACCCAATCGCAGCTGCTACAGAGTCAACCGTTACTTGCCTGTCACTTCTAATTATCTCGTCCATCCGCTGCATGGATGCGTCTGTTGCAATCTCACCAGGACGACCAGATTGGACTTCATCAACAGCTTTAGAGCGTCCTTGAGAATTTTATTTTAATCCAGCTATGCACCGCTTTACAGGATCAACATTTTTCAGCATAAACAGGAATCATTTCCTTGAGAATAATCTATCAGACAGCCTTCTCCCCGGACCTATAGAAAAACACATAACAGCACGCTGTTCTTTAAGGGTACACCCCATAAGTACAGTCGTCATTTTGTTTATGTGTTGCCAAAGCTCATGCAATACCAAGCGCCACCTAACGAGCGGAGACATACCTTTCGACGATACTGTCACCTGATGACGTCTTTAGAAACTACCAACTACATTTTCCTTCCATCCCATAACCTTTTGTGGCTTACTTATTAACTTTCCCTAGTATTATTTTAACAATGTTTATCTTGGTGCGAAGAATCGAAAAGGAAACTTGACCTTAGACCCCTTCTAGCACTTGGGTTCTGCTGTGACGTTGTGAATAGACGCTTATCTAGCATCCCGAAGATCGTTGGTTCGAACACGCATCGAGACGGATGCATTCTCAAAAGTGACCCAGGTCGACCGAGTCTGGAATAGATAGGTAATGTCATGGGAGGTAAAGGCTGCCGACGTGACGTCACATCAGCCGTCGATTAGTCTATACAAATGAGTCTAGCACAATGCCGGATTTAGGCATGAACTAAATAGGTAAGAGCTTAGCTAAGCTACAATTTTTTTTTCAAACTCATGCAGTTTTCTTTTAATATATATATATATACATTGGTTAGTTCGACGTTAGTCTCCCCAAATAGAGTCGGACCTTTTCATTTACAAGTTTGTTGAGGCTGGCCGACTTTCCTGAAGGTTACGGGTGTGTCCCGCTCTGTTAATTGGTTTCTTGATGTCTTGCATTTACGTTTTAATTCCGAGAAAGATTGCCTATGACATAGCTTGCAACACTAAGAGGGAGGGGGGGGGGGGACGGGTGTTGTTAGACCCAGTTTCTTCATGTTTTTGGAGTGTTAAAAGCGCTGGCGTGCTGAAATATACAACATAAGATATCAACGGCATTGCGAACCACAAATGGTCAACCGCACCAGGGCTGCACAACGAGCGACAAACACTTGGTGACACAAAGTATCACCATTCGGAAGAGAATCACCTGGGCGAAAGTCCCAGAAACTCCGTTCAACTGTTAGGTTATATTTAAGGCTTCCGACAAAGCCGGGATGGGTCCTCAAAAATACCCCCCCCCCCCCCCGCCAGCTAAAAAAATGCGTTCTATATTGGAGTAGGCTGACTTATTTTGGCTACATAATTTAAGGCTATTCTTATTAGTCGCTATGTTTTCACTTGTTATAACCTATTTAAATTGAATAAAATAATCAGCTTATGTTTCAACTTCTATCTTTTATTAACTTACAAACTTCAAGTTTTCTGAGATTAACAGGTCTAATTTAAAACGAAAGGGGCCTCAGGGCCTATGTGGATGAGGGCCTCACCATGTCTTAATCCCGCCCTTGTCTACCATCATATGCCAAATTCCGCACTGGCGTAAAAATGGTCATTGTTTTAACAATTAAAACATTGAGGGAGGGGAAATAATTAGCTACAGTTCTGACATAAGTTTCGTCCCTTTGAATATAGGACAAGAGAGGTTTCGCAGCATCACGGCATCGTTCTACAGGGGAGCCCAGGGTTGTCTGCTCCTGTTTGATGCCGAGAAACCGGAATCGTTTAGCCACATCTATAACTGGTATTTGTGATTATCTGTCTATCTGATGTCTGGCTGTACGTATTTCTGTATCTGATGTCTGGCTGTATGTCTGCGTGTGTCTGTCGACATCACGGCACATGTGCATTCCCATGCGGGCTGAGGTCTCCAATGCAGCAACCACTTCAAGGTGCCTCAACTGATTGTTCCCATGAGAAGGTGAAATAGTGTCTTACAATGTCTTTGTCTGAAAGACGGCATAGCCATGCTTCACCAAGCTTTACCCCCAGGTCACGAAATCATGTTAATGTCAGAAGCAGCCAGAAGCAGGCAGCAGCCAGGAGCCGGCAGCAACCAGAAGCAGGTAGCAGCCAGGAGCAGGAAGCAGCCAGGAGCAGGTAGCAGCCAGGAGCAGGTAGCAGACAGGAGCAGGTAGCAGCCAGGAGCAGGCAGCAGCCAGGAGCAGGCAGCAGCCAGGAGCAGGCAGCAGCCAGGAGCAGGTAGCAGCCAGGAGCAGGTAGCAGCCAGGAGCAGGCAGCAGCCAGGAGCAGGCAGCAGCCAGGAGCAGGTAGCAGACATGAGCAGGCAGCAGCCAGGAGCAGGTAGCAGCCAGGAGCAGGTAGCAGCCAGGAACAGGCAGCAGCCAGGAGCAGGTAGCAGGCAGGAGCAGGTAGCAGACATGAGCACGCAGCAGCCATGAGCAGGTAGCAGCCAGGAGCAGGCAGCAGCTATGAGCAGGGAGCAGGTAGCAGACAGGAGTAGGTGGTAGACAGGAGCAGGTAGCAGACAGGAGCAGGTAGCAGACAGGAGTAGGTGGTAGACAGGAGCAGGTAGCAGACAGGAGCAGGTAGCAGCCATGAGCAGGTAGCAGAAAAGAGAAGGTAGCAACAAGGAGCAGATAGCAGACTTGAGTAGGTAGCAGATAGCAGCATAGATCAGGTAGCAGACAGGATCAGGTAGCAGTCAGGAGCTGGCAGCAGCCAGGAGCAGGAAGCAGCCTATTGTGATGACACCCCAACCATAGTGAATGTGTGTTTTACGATGGTCTTAGGCGACCCATGTGAAAGGGTCGCTCGACCCGAACAGGGGTCGCGACTCAAAGGTTGAGAGCCGCCGGTGTAGGCAAACCTACACTAGATGAACGTTTAGCATCGACCAGAGTTTTCAGTTCGAACCAACCTCAAATAGATACCAGGAAATTTCCTTGAAAGTAAAGGCGGCCGACGTGATACAGGTCACATCAGCCACGGTATGCAGATTTGTTTATAAAGTACAGGGTTAGTCCCATAGGCTGTATGCCTTAAAAGGGAAAGGTTAAAGGTTAAAGTTTATTGCACCGGGTTTTACCCTATATGTCTCAGCGTCTCTTTAGCCGCCTGCTGAGAGCGGCACACAAAGCACTAACTCCGTAGCTCATGCGACGTTCCCAGAGGATTGTGAAAATTACGCCCATGAACTGAACGGGGCAGCCATGACACGAACATACGACCTTCAGAACACGAAGCAGATGGCTTAAACCCTTCACCACAGAGACGCGCTTTTACCCCCCCCCCCCCCCCCCCCCCCTCCCCCCACGCCCCCAATCACTTGAAAGAACTGACCAGCTGCCACATTATGCACCCAATGCAAACGGGAAGACGCTTGGACAGAGTTGATATCATCAACGCTGTACGGACTAGGTTTAGAGATAACGATAAGTCTCTGATGGGATTGGGTCACTCAGCATTTCGCGAATGGCTGGCTTAACCTTTATTTTTGAGCCGGGTCATATGGTGTTCGATGCAACGAGCGTGCAGATAATATTGCGGTTGCTATAGCTGATCAAGTACTGAACCTAATCGAGGCTATCAATTCTTGCGCAGCAATTACCCCGATGACGGATACGGCAAAGGGCATAAAGCCGTATCCCTGTCTAGGCCGATGGACCCGAGGGGAGCGGGATGCAGTATGGAGCTGTAGGAAATTAACATTTCACCAAGGGGACGTTTCATAAATAATCGACACAGAACAGGCGTCATCAGTTGTTTAACTTGTGGAGAGTTTGGGGAGGAGACTGGAATACCTTTGGGCCTGTCCGGAGCGCTGTGAAGATAATATTTACTAATAACACTACCAAAAAAAAGACTTGGTGTACCCATGCCGATTCTAAGTACAATTGGTTACGTAAGATATTATTTGCACAACGAACGACTCAATAAATGATTGATTGTGGGTTGTACAATTTCAGGTACAACGATTTGGAGATGTATACAAACAAACAGCCAATGTCCAGCTTTCTGGTGGGAATCAACATGCAATCAAATCAGCGACAGGTAAATTAGACAGCAAGTTCCGTTGCGATATGGGCCACCAGCAGAATTAAGCCCACCTACATAAGATAACAGGTTCCTTCCTGCCTGACCATACACTACACCGCCCTCGTCCACCCAAATGGAATACTTGTTACTTCGTAAACATTCATGACATACTCCCCCTCCACACACACACACACACACACACACACACACACACACACACACACACACACACACACACATACACACACATACTAGACTACATGTTACTTGGTAAACTTACACGACAACCCAGCCACACAAGACTATACTTACTTGGTAAACATACATACACAACAACCCAGCCACGCTAGACTACATGTTACTTGGTAAAATTACATAACCCAGACACACTTGACTACAAGTTACTTGGCAAACATACACGACAACCCAGCCACACTAGACTACAAGTTACTAGGTAAACTTACACGACAACCCAGCCACACCAGATTACAAGTTACTTGGTAAACTTACACGACAACCCAGCCAAACTAGACTACAAGTTACTAGGTAAACTTACACTACAACCCAGCCACACTAGATTACAAGTTACTTGGTAAACATACACGACAACCCAGCCACACTAGAATACACGTTACTTGGTAAACATACACGACAACCCAGCCACACTGGACTACAAGTTACTTAGTAAACATACACGACAACCCAGCCACACTGGACTACAAGTTACTTGGTAAACATACACGACAACCCAGCCACATTAGACTAAAGGTTACCCGGTAACTGTGTTTCTGTGCCCCAATATATCTGTTATACAGTTGAACGGGATGAGATGAGATTTCTTCTCTCTGTAAATTTATGTAACCAATGGTGCCATTTCAATGGTTTGAAATGAATTCTGTCCGTATTCCATAGTTGTGGATTTCAAGCTGTACGATAGACATGGCCAATAAAGTGGGGGTGGGGGGGGGGTGGGGGGGGGGGTGCCTAGTTGACCATGTTCTTTGTACACTTGTATCCACACGCCGTCTGGAGGTGACAGGTTTTTTCCTGGCACGGCAACTGTAGCTTTCGACTTTTATGTTGTCTAATGTGTTCTTCTATCTTTCTACTTCTTTCTAAAAGTGTCGATCAATACATTGTTATTTTATTAATATATGATATTTAACGACCTTAAGGGTTCCCCCTCTGTTTATTTATAGCAAAATCTTAGCAGTATCGCCTGGTTGATTTTGCACCTTGTTGTCTGGTGTCTCTTTTAATATGTATTTTTTTTTTAAATATATAAGACAACCAGTTATTGTCTATAATGTTTTTAATGTAAATATTATTCTCACAGGTGTGGAAGTCAGGTGAAAACCACTGCACTTATTTCTGGAAGAGGCGAAAAAAAGGTTTAGGAGCCTTGATATAATTAGATCAGTGGTTCTCAACCTATGTGGGGAACGACTCTTGCACAGGGGTCACATAAGACCATCAGAAAATTTATTTGCAAAAAATAATTTTATGGTTAGGGTCACCACAACACGAGGAACTGTATTACATTGTCGCTGCATCAGAAAGTCTGAGAATCACGATAATGAAATGTTTAAACATGTATACTAACTAATATAACACGCATATTACATACTAAGAGACTGGCCAGCTGATTGAAATAATACTAAACTCTAATCCGGGTTATCGGGGTACTGCTCCCACAACAATGACGTCATAAAAGGCTTTTTAGAGGTTTGCTAAAGTTGGATTGTTTGAGCTAAAAAAGCGCAAATATCGCAGCCTTCTTGTAAACCACAACAGAGCCTGCCAACTATTTTTCTAATGGAGAACATAGCAGAAGAAGGTCATCGCACAGCTCACTCAGACTAGACTTTAGTAACCGTTCTGTGGTGGCCCAGTACAACTGTGATATAAGATTTTACGGTTGAAAACGGTTTCCAGAATGTATAGTTGTTTGAGTCTCATCGTTGAGATGTAACAAAGCCTGGCATATGATATCACAACATCTAGTTTGCGAATGGAGGTGGAGGCAGTCACTGGTGACTTCCGCAGGATTGAGAGTCAGCTGTACATACATGCCGTCATTGTAACTGACTCACAGAGTACGTTGAGCAAGGTGAAAACAAGCATGCCCCGTTCACAGTGGCAGGCCTTGCTTACGGGGTCCTGGGTAGTTAGTTTGGATATTTTCTCCAAGTAATGCTGGTGTGTTGAGAAACGAGCAGACAGATATACTGGCAGGTTCTGCACCACTCGGTGGTGAACTGATGTATGAAAAGCTTAATGTTGTGAGGGCCCTTTGAGAGCGAGTGAGCAGTGCGATGGCACAAATTGATCACTACGGTCTGAGAAGAATGGCGCTGCGGGGAATTACCAGGAAATCTGGCCAACGCTCAACACGTAAAGGAAAAGCGAGACGAATATACAATCAGACAACAGTCACTGGAACCATCAGAATTGAAACTCTTCGCTTGCTGCTGAAGATGGGGACATAGTGTTTAAGGGAGTGCCCCTAGTGCTATGATATCGATTCGTAATTGAACATTTAACAATCAACATCTTTGAGATGTTAGTTCTACAGAACGCAGAAGAAAAAAGAAGAAGAAGGTATTGTCAAGACACACCGAGCAGAGTGATATGTTATACTTCTGGTGAGAAGTGATCTCTAGCTGGTTGACCTGCCAGCACACATCCAATCAGGAATGCACGCGTGTCTGTGTGTGTGTGTGCATAATTGTGTAGCGAGTGTGTAAGACACAGCACAATGGGTGGATAAGACTATAGGTTGTGTGCATGTTTGTTACAGTCAGTCGTCAAATTAGTTCCAGTTAGTCTGGTTTCTAGTTGGTTCTGTATAATTGTCTACCAAAAAAAAAGGGACATGGCGAGAGAGAGAGAGAGAGAGAGAGAGAGAGAGAGAGAGAGAGAGAGAGAGAGAGAGAGAGAGAGAGAGAGAGAGAGAGAGAGAGAGAGAGAGAGAGAGAAGGGGGGGGGGGGAAGGGGTTGGCCGTCTAATTCCGAAAACAAAAGGCTGTCATCAATATGGGAAAGGGGCGGGCTGTCCCTAAATTTGTGAGGTAGTCTGTGCGGCACACCCCCCCCCCCCCAACTCACTTTCAAAACCATTTTCTTTGTCAACCATGTAGAGAAGATCCCCGTTTAGGTCTGTGTTAATGCATTTAACACATTTGTTTTATATAATGCATTTTTAATTTATGTACTCCTCATTCAACACATTATGGGTTATTATTGTTATTATTAATAACTTAAACAAGGCTTAAGACCCTTGAGTGCTCACCCCTAGACATTTTGCCAGGGACGTTTTCTTTGTATTGGCTCCCTTGGTTAATATACAAGGTCCGACAATTAAGTAATGAGACTGATTTTATTGTGGCTGAGACAAAAATGCCATCTATGAAGCAAAGCATGGAATCTAAAGAGGCAACATTCATCTATGATCTAGCAACTTCTCAAAGCCGCTTGATAAGCAGAAAACAAACAAACCGTCATTTTGTTGACCAAGAGGTGCATTGTTACGTAATCAACACGGAGCAAAAAAACTAACAATAAATTCTTTTTAAAACTCAGAAAAAAGCGCCATGAAACGGTACATCCAAACAAAACGTTTATGGAGATACTTGTTGCACAAATGTTCAGGTGGTATTCAGGATTCAAAAGTGGTGTGAAAAGAAAGTTCTGACACGCAACTAGATCTGGACGTCAAATCTCTGTTCGTAATGATGAACTCATTGCAAAAGTCAGAGAAACGGATACAAGATCATTGTTTTACTGTGAGGATGATGGCAGATGAATCTGGTGTTAATAGAGAGACCATTCATAAGATTTTAGTGCAAGATTTTGGCAAGAAAAAAGTTGCTTGTCGGTTTGTACCACATTCGCTGTCCTGATGACCAAAAACATCAGCGGTTGAGTACCCAAGAGACTTCATCAAAACAAGAATGTTTGGCTCAAAAACAAGTGCGTGTTCTCAGCCTTCCACCCTATTCCTAGATTTTTCACCCTGTGATTATTTTCTTTTCCCTAAATTGAAGTTATGATTAAAAGGACGCTTCTTTAACGATATTGATGACATCCAAAGGGCTGTAACATCGACTTGAAGGGCCATAACAACAGAAGGACTACAGCGGTCGTTCCAGTGTTTCTTAGTGCCACTTGCTGTATCAATGCACAAGGGCTTACTTTGAATCAGATACAAGTTAGATCTTCAACTGTTGATTATTTTAATTTGTATGGAATTAGTCTCATTACTTAATTGTCGGACCTTGTAGTATGATAAATCTTAACTGACAAAACGATAAAACATTTCTCAAACTGTTTTCTGCCAGGTACTTCCAGAACAAGCCGAGAAACTAGCCACCCAGCTAGAGATGCAGCTACACGAACTTAACCTTCGAAAAAAATCCAGCTCCCTAGAAATAATCCACGCCCTGTTGGATAAAATCATCATCCACGCGTCCCGTTTGCCATCCTTGACCATCGACATCATGCCCTATCAGATCCGGCAACACCTGGCCGAGATAAGGCTCAACAGCGCAATAGATGAAGATGACGAAGAACGGGGGAAATTCCATTGTGCTTGTTGATTTGTTTGCTCTAAACAAAATTATAGCTATTCTTTATCTTCTTCCTACGGGACCTCTGGTCATCCGTTTAATCCACCATGGGCCATAAACTGGGATGTCATCTCAAGGTCTCTTAGGTTTCCCCAAAGCCTAGTTGTAATGTCTTTAGGGTGTGGCCACATGCTGCTTCACAGCTCCACCAGGAGAAGACAGTATAGCTATTCAAAATGACGGTGACATAATGTTGAAAGAAGTGAACAGTGAAGCCCTGTCAACTAGAGCACCCGCTTGAAGCTGCATGGCAACAATAGCTGCGACTTTCATCCGCCTGAGCTCAGATTTATCAGTTATGGGCACAGATTTATCAGTTATGGGCACAGATTTATCAGTTATGGGCACAGATTTATCAGTTATGGGCACAGATTTATCAGTTATGGGCACAGATTTATCAGTTATGGAAACAGATTTATCAGTTATAGGCACAGATTTATCAGTTATGGGCACAGATTTATCAGTTATGGGCACAGATTTATCAGTTATGGAAACAGATTTATCAGTTATGGGCACAGATTTATCAGTTATGGGCACAGATTTATCAGTTATGGGCACAGATTTATCAGTTATGGGCACATATTTATCAGTTATGGGCACAGATTTATCAGTTATGGGCACAGATTTATCAGTTATGGGCACAGATTTATCAGTTATGGGCACAGATTTATCAGTTAGGGAACAGATTTATCAGTTATGGGCACAGATTTATCAGTTATGGGCACAGATTTATCAGTTATGGGCACAGATTTATCAGTTATGGGCACAGATTTATCAGTTATGGGCTCAGATTTATCAGTTATGGGCACAGATTTATCAGTTATGGGCTCAGATTTATCAGTTATGGAAAAACAGATTTATCAGTTATGGGCACAGATTTATCAGTTATGGCTACAGATTTATCAGTTATGGGCTCAGATTTCATTATGGTCTCAGATTATCAGTTATCGGGCTCAGATTATCAGTTTTATGGGCTCAGATTATGGGCTCAGATTTATCAGTTATGGGCTCAGATTTATCAGTTAATGGGCACAGATTTATCAGTTATGGGCTCAGATTATCAGTTATGGGCTCAGATTTATCAGTTATGGGCACAGATTTATCAGGGGATTTTATCTCAAGGTAAAAATTCCAAATGAGGCGGGGCGGTCACATTTTCCTTAAGACCTCCGATACGACGGGGGTTCCCGCATCTATGCTGAAACTTCGTGAATTTTTGTTGTTCTTTTTCTTATTATTTTGGGAATTGATCAGAAATAAATACAAAAAACAAAACCCCCCCTTTTTTGCTGTTGTGGGTTTTTAAAATTTACTCCATATTTTTGCCATTCTTTTGGTATAGCTTCCATACCACCAAAAAACCCCCCTGACAAACGTCCCCGAGCGGACAAACCCACCCCCCCATAGAAGCTTTTAAGCCAACCCAAAATACAGCTAGACATGCAAAAAAGTGTCACTAAAAACACAAATTCCCCCGTCCCCATTTTAACTGAATCCATAAAGGAAAATCTTTTGGGGGAAAAAAAAAAAACTTTCCAGATTTTTTAAATCCTTTCCGCTTAAGGTGTTCTCAAATTTTAATTTTTTGGGGGTTTTTCCCCTTCGGGGATTCTCACTTTGTTTTTGCTAGTGATTTAAAATATTGTTGATTTGAGTGGAGTTGTTATTTTTCTTTTAATTGTTCTTTGCTGGTCTTGATTGCCCTTTAAATTTGATCTTTTGGAAATTTGTGTTAAAAAGGTTAATGAAATACATAAATAATAATAAAAAATAAAATAAAAAATAATAATAAAAAATTTTTAAAATAGAATAAAAAAAAATTTTTTTTTTTTTTTAATTTAATTTTTTATTTTAAAAAATTTTTTAAATTTAAATTTAAAAATAAAAAGTTTTTTGACCACAAGAAAGAAGAAAGGGGTTCTCTTTTTTTGCCGCACAAATTTTTCCCCGTATTTTTGTATTTTGTTTTGCCCCCCACAATTCCCCCTTTCTTTTCCTTTTTTTTTTTTGACCCCGCAATTTCCTCCCTTCCCCAGGGAAAACTGGCGGCGCTAGGTTTTTTGGACTAAAAAATTTAATTTAGAGGGTAGCAACTACAATAATTGAAACTTTTGAACTAATTTAACTAGGTTGTTTCGCTTTATACAATAACAATGTTGCTATAATAATTATGTGATCAGTTATTAGGAAGAGCAGTGGTTAGGTGCCTGCATACCAACCTGAGGATTAAGTCCACACGGGAAGTACTTCCTCAAAATTAAATTTTGGGTTCCCTGGACGATCAAAAATAAAATGAAAAAGGAAAAAACCCAAAAGAAAGGACGACCACATGCAAAATACCCCTGAACCAGCTAACACAAAGATCAAAGCTGAAGAAATATGAAAATACAGAGAAAGGAGAAGACCACACAAGAGATGGAACATCAAACCAAAAAAACCCTTTATGAAATAAGATGTTTTTAACCCCAGAAAACCCCCCCCCCCTCCCCCGGTCCCCTTTTTTCGGTTTTTGTTTTGTTTTCCCCCCTGTTTTAAACGCGATTAAACCCCGGGTTTCTAAAATTAGCGGAGGCTGTGACAATTAAAACAAGTAATACACCACCCCTGCCAAAAAATTAAAAGTGGGGAATGGAGGGAAAAGAAGGGGGAAAAACCCCAAAGGGGAAAAACCGTACAAGGGGATGGAAAAGCCCGCATCACTGACGATTTACGAAAATTAAAACCCGCTTTAAATTTGGGGAAACCGTCTACTACTTGGTCGTCTGCATGTTTATTTCTCTGCTTGTCTAATTGTCGGACACCATAATCATCGTTTTATTGCAATTATTAGAACAACAAAATTTTTAAACCCTTTCCTGTCGTTCCAAAATAAAATGATGTTTCGTTTTCTTCACTAACGTAGTTTCTATACATTTACCTTTTGTTCTTTAAATTTTTAAAACTCACGGTCTTTTTGGGAAAACAATAGAGGCTTTTAAATGAAAAACTGTTTGAAAAAATTCTCAGAAAAACCATCAACAACAAAACAACAAAAAAATTTTTCATTTTTTTATTTTTTTTTTTCTCCATCTAAAACATCCCAAAGATACCTTTTTTAGTTTTTTCGAGTTTTCCATGCATATCAAAAACTCCAAGAATCACAGCCAAAATTCTTTGTATATATATATATAATATATATATAAATAATTATATATATATAAATTTTTTTTTGTGTGGTGTGTGTGTGTGGGTTTAATATATTATGTAAATTATACAATCATTAAAAAGTTTTTGTACTAATAAAAGGGGCCGGGGCCCTTTCCAAAAAAAATGGTAACATGAAAATTTTGCAAAAGGACCAGGAATGGGAAATAATGAAATGCCGCAATATTTTAGAGATTAGAAACTAAAAATAGTTAAAAACGTTTTCACTTTTTTTTTAAACCGTTTTTGTGTCGCAAAATGAAAAAACAATCTATTTTTTTTTTGACCCTTATTTGGAGGGCACTAGCTAGTGCCGGGATCCCCCCCCTTTAAGATTGTGGTCATCCCCCCCCCCCCAAAAAAAAATATAAAGAATTATATTAAGTATAATTAGATATAAAATATATTATATATTTTAATTTTATATATATATATAAATATTATATTATAGTTTAAAATTTTTTAAAATAATATATAATCTTTTTTATATATATTTTATATATATATGGGTATTTATATATGGTTACCAGGGAAAAATGCTGCGGGGAGTAATCAAAGAGAAAACCAGCAGGAATGGGGTCATAATGACAAAACCAAAATAAAAAAATCGGAACAAAACCCATTAAAAAATGACAAAACAATGACAAAAAAAGTAAAAATTTCCCCACAAAGAGAAAATGCCTTTCCCATATATTGATGCAAAAAACGGGGAAAAAGGACGCAAATCACGGGGTAGACCGGGAGCAAAATTTGAAAAGAAAAAATTTAGATAAAACTCAAATAATGTTTTTCGATAGTCGAGGGGGTTCGGGAAAGGCAAGAACCCGGAACTGTACATCTCCTCGACAGCTAAAAGCTTACAAGAAAAAAGAAAGAACAAAAAGGGGTTTAAAAACACCAACCGAACAAAAAAACAATCCGGGAAACGGTACGGGGGAAAATGTTTTCTTAACACTTCAAATAATAAAAGGGTTTTGGGTTCCCCGGGCCCAAATAAAAAAAAATCAACCAGCAACTAGAAAGTCCAAACCTTTAAAACAGGGGGACTACAAGACACAAAGGCCCCACTAAGAGGAGGAGAGAAAAAGAGAGAGGGGAGAGAGAGAGAGGGGAGAAGAAGAGAGAGAGATAGAGAGGAGAGGATTGGAAAGTAAAAAAAGACCCCTAAAGAAATGAAAATAAAAATTTTAAAAAAAATCCCAAAATAGAAAAAGGGCAAAAAGGGACACTACATTACCTCCCTCTGGGGATACTTTACAACAAATGTAAAAATACCTCGGTGATGGGGGAATTTTTTCCCTCAACCACTTTTAGTTTTTGTTTTTTGAAAGTATAAAAAAAATAGGGATTTGGATACACCCTTTAATCTAATAGGCAAAGTAAACAAGCATTTAATTATCCTGGTTTTGGGGGTTCACACACTAAAATTTTTCCCCAGACGTTAAGTGTTAAGAAAGAGATAAAAACTGCCCGGGGGCAGACTTACTGAGGGGGATTTGCACACCATTTTTTGGTTTAAAGGGATAGTTATTCCCCCGCCAGATTTTCGGGAAAACAGATAAAAAAGGGTAATTCCCAAATTATCTCCCCCTGGGGTTACCTAAATTGGAGGCCGGCCCAAAGGTCACTATTGACACAGGGGAGGGGAAAAGGTTTTTGGCAGAAAAAATTAAAAAGTCGGATTTTTTTGGGGGGGGACGGTGAAGTAGCCGGGAGGTGGGGACTTGTCTTATTTGTTTTTGGCCGCTTAAATAAACCCAAAAGACCCTGCGGGGGAATTTTCAAACTTGTTGTACGCACGACTAAAGGAATATACCCCCACAGGGGAGGAGCTATGAATCCTTGGATGAAAAATGTTTTTAAAGGCTAATGTGGGGAGGAGTTTGAAAAAAAGTTTTTAAAGGCTGAATTTAAGGTTGGTA
>CAJHNH020001817.1:20000-25171 GCA_905116865.2 Candidula unifasciata | reverse complement strand
CCAAAAAAAAAAAAAAAAAAAAAAAAAAAAAAAACTCAAAAGCGTTGGTGGTCTTCTTCTTTCGTTCGCATGAAATAAATTGTCTATATCTGCAAAGCTGTCTCTAGTATGAATTTCACTGTCTTTTGTAATTCACTAAGCGGCCCGTAAAGTTTGACTTCCACAAGTGTCTCTTTTGGGTCGCATGGTGGAAATCAAACTTATTTGCAGATATAGAAATATTCCCTGTTGCGTTTGTGCGTGGCATCCTGATTGCTGTGGTGCGCCTCCTGGCTGGTTGCCTCCTGGCTGGTTGCCTCCGACTTCAGCACCTTGTTTTGCTAGAGTAGACTGGGGTCTTACCCGTGGACTCCCATGTTTATAATGGGAGCGTGGCTCCTACGCGGTTACATTATCGGAATTAGGACACGGCCGCCGCCGTGGCTATTTTGTGGAAATAATTCCGTTATAACATACTTTGTTATAAAGAGAAAAACACCGATTAAGTGAAAATTTTAGAATAAAATCGAGTGTCGCCGCAAACACGTCTTCACGCTGCCATTTCTAAACCGGAAGTCAGCGTTGGTGGTGAAATGCTTAGGCACACTCGCGCGTGCACGCACCCACCCACATACATGCACACACATACATACATGCACACACATACATACATGCATGCATGCATTCATACATACATCGGCAAATAGATTGCATATGGCAGATGCAGAAATAGATGCAATGGCAGGCCGTTAACTTGTGTGGCAAACAGTAGTGGACATGGAACAGACCCGTGGGACACGCCTATATTTAACTGACAGACGGTTATTGAAAAATATTACTTGCCGTCTATGGGATAATAATTACCGCATTAATTTGATTGAAATATGGTTATTTTTTAAGGTTTTTAAATTTTATTCTTTGTTTTTTTCTTCTTCTTCTTCTCTTGTCGTTGTCTTCTTTGTTCTTTTTTACTATTCTTTCTTATTTTTATGTTATTAATTAGAATATCATGGTCTACCATATCGAAGGCTTTCTTGAAGGCCACAAAAACTGCCCGGCACGTGTTGGCTTTATTGATGTTAAAATGCCAGTTATCTGTCATTTTTGTCAACGCAGAATGACAAGAGTGAAAGGGAGAGGGAGAAAGGGAGGGGAGAGAGAGAAACGGAGAGAGAGGGAAAGACAATGAAAGAACGAACGAGAAAAAGAGAGAGGAAGGGGGATAAAGAAAACGGGAGAGTGAGAGAGAAGAGAGAGAGAGAGCGCGAGAGAGAAAGGGAAAGAGAGGGAGAGAAGAAGAGAGAGAAAGGGAGAGAGAGAAAGAGAGGGAGAGAAAAAAGGAGAGACAGAGGGAAGAGAGAAGGAGAGAGTTGATGGACATGCGATTTCAAACGTATAACAGTAGTCTGTCTCTCTTCCCAACCCACTTAACCCCCCACACCTGCCTACCGCACGGCCTTGGCCTATGTCCCACGACTGCATGCAGCCTAGGTCGCACGGTTGTATGCAGAGTATATTATACGCGGTATAATGTATATGAATAAATATTATACGCTGTCTGCAGCGTATATTATAGACTGCATGCAGTCGTGGGACGTAGGCTGCCCTCTCTTTAAAAAGGTTTCAGTTTATCTATTTAGTAATCTTCAAGAACTTGATAGTTTTACAATTTTCTGTTTAGTAGGCCACTTGAAGTTTCAAATGTATCGAGTTTATCACTATAGCAACTGTCAGAAATGTTCCGTTTCCTCTTCTGCTTCTGACGTAATATCCGAAACAAATAAATCAACCAAGGACGACAATCCACTTACACAAATTACCGTCCTTGTCTAATAAATGGCTATCCCCCGAGGATAGCTGAACCTGGTCTGTAGTTAATTTCACGGGAGACACCAGGCTCTGATGCAAGTCAAACGGCCATATCCCTCTTTTTCTTGGGTTTCCCAGGATTACAGGCAGAAATCAATGAGTTACATATACAAAGTCTGAACGGATATCGCTTTCCCGCCAAGGAGTCTGATTTACTGATCGATCTTGGTTAAAGATGGAACTATGGCAAAACTACGTGTCCAGTGTGCTTAACAAAATCAGAGTGAAGCGCAGCAAAAAGCGCGTAGGTGGGGGACAAGATGCCACTTTGGACAGAAGAGGCCAGAATTCGAAGTATTTCTTGAGGTCGGGATTTCCTGCTAAAACATGGACAAGAGGGAGCCGGAGAATCGGATATATTTTCTATTTAATGTTTTTGAAGCATTTTTTTTTTAATGCGCGCATCTGAAACAGTTTGGGATATTTAAGGACGAACGGATAATTTAAAGTTGGAGATATGTGCTGTGAAAGTGTGTATCAGTTGTTTTTTTAAACCGCAAGATAGTGTAGATAAATTAACAGCAAATGATTTAAATATTTATTTTGGCAGAGTCCATTATATATGCAGAAAGCGGTCTCTCCTAATAAAGACCCACATCACTGGATTTTCAAGAGTCTGTCTTTTTCTCTTGGGGGTAAATATCTGATTTCAGTGCCCGATTTATGTGGTCTTAGAAAAATACCCTTTTTGTGTGTGTGTAAAGTAACATGACTTTCAACAACACAATCAAAAATTTTACATTTAGATAAATCAAGAAAAAAAATAAATATGTCTAAAGTTGTAACTTAAAAGTCTCTGATAGAATTATATAAAAATAATCCGTCATTTCGCGAACAAATTCTGTATTATTTCTTAAAAAAAATATACATGACCATAAATTTTTATTATTCATATATTTAAAAAGCGTTTATATTGTTCACTTTTTTTTTGGTGGGGGGGGGGGGGGGGGGGGGGGGGGGAATTAGCCGGGGTTTATTAAAATAGTAGGGCCTCATCAAGTATAAATCCAACCCTGCCTTATTCTTATCCTGCCATTTGAAGATCGCTATCTACATTTTCTTCCTAGCTTCAGGTTTCTCTTAAACATTCTTTTCATAAAAGTGTTTTCTTAATGCCTTTGAAATATTTGGTATATTTTCTTGTTTATTTTGTATTCTAACACTCCCCACCCCCCCCCTCCCTGCCCCCACCCTACACCTTACCTCTCTATGTGTTTCTTCTCTCTCTCTCTCTCTCTCTCTCTCTCTCTCTCTCTCTCTCTCTCTCTCT
Source organism: Candidula unifasciata (assembly GCA_905116865.2). Taxonomy (NCBI): domain Eukaryota; kingdom Metazoa; phylum Mollusca; class Gastropoda; order Stylommatophora; family Geomitridae; genus Candidula; species Candidula unifasciata. Next base: position 22,053 of record CAJHNH020001817.1, on the reverse strand, counting down.
CTTCTCTCTCTCTCTGTGTGTGTGTGTTTATTATCCTGAGCCCTTGAGGTTCATTGCAGATATCATCCATCTCCATTCAGCCCTGTGATTGTCCCTCTTGTTCTAGCTGGTGACTCCCAAGTATTTGTAAGTCTGCCTGGATGTTATCTTTCCCTCAACCTGTCTGGGCTGCCTCGTGGTATACGACCATTCAGCTTCCTTGTGTACAGTGTTTGTCTCTCTGGTATCTGGCGTTCTCTCGATATACCCCACCACTGCAGTCTGTTAGCCCTCATGATGATGTCTGAACGTTTTATGGGCCTCAAGTTTCCTCATATGACTTCTCAAAAGGGTAATAACAAATTAAGGTGACGATCTCATTAAATAAATATAAGGATTGCATAGGGTAAAACTAAGAGGGGGAATAGTCTTGGAACCGTATTTGGCGTTCAGTCAGCAATTCAGGATGATGATTTATTACGTTATTGGTGCTGCTCATGAGGATGAGGAAGATGTTGATGAGGATGATAATGATAATGATGATGATGCGGAGGAGGAGGATGAAGAGGATGGAATGATAATGGTGATGCTTATGATAAACATTAATAAGAAGTTTAAGATAAAGCTTATGAGTATGAGGATAAGGATGAGGAAGATGATGACGATGATGATGCCGATAGGGATGATGATGTGGATGGGGATTTTTATGGTGATGACGATGATGATGATGATGATGAGGATGGGGATGATGATGGTGATGACAATGATGCTGATGAGGATGATGATGAAAATGTTGATGCTGATGACGATGATGATGATGTAGATGATTACGACGAGAGGCCCAATACTACGAAGATGATAGGAGAACTTATACAATTTTGTATTCGTCGTCACTGTTTCAGTTACTGACATTTGTAAAGCTCACCTATACACATCTTGGGTGCCCCAGTAGCAATCAACAAGACACTGAGCCCTCCACATTGCAGCATCGAAATAAATGGGGCAAACAAGTTGATGGTTGAACTACCAGGATACCCTGATAACAGTAATTGGAAGATTGATTCAAGAAGTTAAATGTAGAATAGCTCAAGCAAAGCTCACACAAAAAAAAAAATTTAATATATTTCTATGCTAACTTTTTTTGCCAGTTGAGATAAGAAAGGAAAAAGAATTATTAAGTGCTTTATAAATCCTATCCTGCTATACTGAAGTGAATCATAGACAGTTAGTCTATCAGTGACAAATTATGTGGAAGCGGTGAAGATGTGGTTTTATAGACGAATGATGAGAATATTCTGGAACAGACAAATAGAGTGATAAAGATGGTTTTATTGAAACTGACTCACTGATTGCCCTCAATAGAAGGAGACAATCTATATTCTTTGGTCATGTCATGAGAAGGAGAAAATTGGAGTACATCTTGACGGTGTAGCATTTGGAAGGAGAGAGAGAGAGAGAGAGAGAGAGAGAGAGAGAGAGAGAGAGAGAGAGAGAGAGAGAGAGAGAGAGAGAGAGAGAGAGTTAGAAGGATGAGGGAGAAGACGCTGATCGGCTTGACATCAAGCATGTATGATCACCTGTGTCCGAATTAACTGCAAAAACACAGGACAAAAGTTTTGTGGATAGACGATACTGTAAACGCCACAAGGTATTGAAGATCATCAGTGTCTGAACTGACTGAAAGTACACAAGACTCCAGGTTGTGGATAGACTTGAATACCAACGCCACACGGTATGAAGATCATCAGTGACTGAAAGTGCCCAAGACACAAATTTTGAATCTTCTTCTTCTAATCTTCAAATCTTAGTTTCAGCTTCACAGCAAACTGGTCACCCCATAGTTGCTCCGCTCCTGTGCTACGAAAAACACACAGAATGTTTATCACAGTCTCTTGTGGAAAGATTGACAGACTGCTGTCTCAGCATATCTAGCATACACACGCATTAAAAGCATACGGTAGTCATCCGAAGTGCTAACACAAACAGTCTGACATTAGAAATACAGTTCATCATGGATGGTAGCAAAAGTCACCAACAGATCAGCAGTTGCAAGCGCGATCAACTTTAATCATAC